>OX465299.1:138372424-138972424 GCA_949987735.1 Leucophora obtusa
AACTTCTGGAACTAGTTCAGTTAATCTTGCATATACGATCCATGGAACGGGTTCCGGAACTAGTTCCATGGAATCGGTTTTTGTGGAATCACTTCCAGAACTAGTGTGATTGGCAACCGATTGCAAAAAATTTTCCTGAGAAGACGAATGTAAACAAATGCCGTCGTGTTTAATGCTATATATTTTTCCACCGTGTTCCGCGTATAAACAGACGAACGGGCGGACATAGAGTAGCCAAATCGCATCAGAAAGAGCTTCTGAAAAAATCTTACAGTTGTTTTTTTTTAAATTCTTCATTCAATAATGGCGTTCATAAAAATAAATTTTGAATTTTTCTTTAAGACACACTCAAGAAAAAAAGAAAAGATGCAGCGATTTTTGACGTAGCCCCACAGGAAATAGTCCAACGGCGTCAAATCGCACGACCGAGGCGGCCAATTGACTGGACCATTTCGTGAGATAACACGTTCTCCGAACTTGGTTTGCAATAAATTGATTGTGACATTCGCTGTGTGGCTTGTGGCGCCGTCCTGTTGGAACAACATGTCCTCCAAGTCCATATCATCCAATTGGGGCCAAAAATATTCGGTTATCATTGAACGGTAGCGATTCCCATTCACAGTAACGTGCCGGTCTTGATCATCACGGAAGAAGTACGGCCCAATGACGCCGCCGGCCCATAAACCGCACCAAAACGTAATTTTTTCGGGATGCAATGATGACTCATGGAGTACGTATGGATTGCTGTCTGACCAATAACGCATATTTTGTTTATTGATGAAGCCATTCATTATGACGACCATAAATTCGACGTAGCGCTCTTTGAGGCCACTGACTCCGAATTTCGGTAGTAAATTTTAATAATTTCGACTCGTAGTTGGCTCGTATATCTTTCCATCATGAAATGGCAAACCTTACTGAAGAGAAATGTCAAAAGAGCGGCAAGAAATATGGCGTCATTTATTGTGCCTCTTTTTCTACTTTTGTAGCGTCCCTGTTGAAGAACGCTTTATATGAGCTTTTCAGAGTCCAATTCAGCTAACTCTACTAGAAACAAATTTGTCAAAATTAATAACAAGGTTTTTTTAAATTTCCTGAGAAATAGTTGCTAAAATCAAATGAAGGGATGGAGGGACGTAAACGTGGAGGGAAAATCAATTCTCAACAGAATGTCTCTCTACATTTATGTGTTTTGTGAGTTGAATGAATACGAAATAGATACAAATTAATCTACGAGTTGTTCTATTCTTCTTCTCATTGAAGATATTAAGAGCGCTATGTATAATATATGAACGTCTACCTAATTTTTATAAAATACTTAATTTAAAGAAAGGTCTGCCGTGTGGTTCTCCCCGATTTGGATAAAATTTGAATAGATTACAGAGAGGACAGAAATAATAAAAATTTTTATAAAGTATGATCTCAATATAGCATTTTTTATTTTTATGAATTTTAGAAGAGTTTCCGAAACTCTTTTTGTTCTTCTTTTTAAATAAAATTATTAAAAATATAACAATTGTATGTATGTATGTTATTATTTTACATAATATATGTTCGATTAATCGATTAATTTTAAAATTTTATTCGATTAATCGGTTAAGAAAAAAACCCGAATAATTATTTGAACGATTAATCGATTAAATTAAAATGTCGATTAATTGAATACCCTAGTACATATGCAAAAGGGCGTAACAACACTTTTTATTTTTTTACACTAGAACCAAAAAAAAACGTTGTAGAATTAAAGATTTTCTATATTTTCTTCTCTTGTTTAAAACACGACAATAGACTTATTTCGACATATACGTTTAAAATTTTGTAGGGAAATGTAATTTAGTCTAGTGCATCATAATCAATCAGAAAATCGGCTTAAATTTTTTTGTTGTTAAGCCCTTTTGCATTTTAGGTGACGATATACATATATGTATATCGTCAATATACATATATGTATTTCAGTTGAATTGACTACTCAAAATTCAGTAAAACGTGTTCTGAAAAAGTCTTTTTTTAAGCGTCGGCAAAATGTTCGAATTTAGGACATTGCCAGTGCTTCCTTTTGACAAAAAAAGACCGTAGACAATTTTTAAAACAAGTAATGTGAAAGCATATATTTCAAACGTTAGCAAAGCAGTGCCTCTTCTTTTAAGTCAACAGCCGACTAGTGCTTTGCATTGTTTTATTTACCCATCCATAATTTATACGTTTTTTATTTTATAGAATTTATGCTCTATAAAATAATTTCCTTGTTGGACATTGTTTCACTCACAAACCCAAATCAGATATTGTATTTTTCTAAAATCATCAATTATTAGCCACTGCATCATAATTTTCCTTATGCCCTCGTATGTTTTATTTAAATTTATGGAAATATATTTATAATAATGTAATATATAATAAAATGCAATACATATTGTAAAGTATAAATAATATGTATATATATATTTTATGTATGAATTCACATCTATTTTCTTTTTACAAATATTTTATAAATTTCAAGGCGACAACAAAAAAAACCCTGTTATACATTATATTTATGTCAATATTCTCATGTATATATTAATGTTTATGATATAAATATTGGTAATATGTTATTGCATTTCAAATTTTTTTCTTTTGATATTTTTGTCTTTTTTACAAAAGTATTCGAAGTTAATTGTAATGTATTTGTCAGTTTTAAATTTATGGTATATTTTTTAAATCTATATTTTTTGCAAACAAATAACTAGCTAGTTAGTTTTAAAACAAAACAGGTATTTACATAATTTTAAATTACACTATTCTACAAGTTTGTATATTTTGCTTTAACATATTATGTGGTTAAAAATTTTAAATCTACGGTATCGAACTCAACAAAGTTATTAGAAATCGGTAGATTAGTTTTCAATGTATGCATCTTGGCATTTAATAAGTTTTCCTGATATGCAGCTCAGCATTTAAAAATTGCTTCTTTATAATGAAAATTTCAATTAAACTAATTTTCAAATTATCTAGTGTTCAACCCTACACTCAGAGTTATGAAGAATTAATTCTTTTTTAAATCTCATTTATCATAGAAGAAGATGAAAAAAAATGTATTCAAAAAACTAACGGTCACAGAGGAATTTACTATAATGAAGCCGTTTCGTCTCATCCAAAGACTCTTCGGTGGATAATTTTGTGTCAATTGTTAAAGTATTTTAATTGTTAAATTTGATGGCTTTGATGTGTAGCATCACCTTTTAACGAGATACACCACAGTCGACACAGTGATGAGAGTGGCTAACTGAGGTTTTGTGAATCACAGCCTACACAATATAGGCTTTTTTTTATTGAATTAAATTTCTTTCAAGTTAATCCTTGCAATTGCAATTAGACTTTGATAAAAATGGAAAAATTTTAAAACCGCGGTTTTGGTTATTTTTCGGTATTTCTTTTTTGTAATAGTAATAAAATTGTTTTAAAGAAATTAAATATGCATAAAACTTAAGTAGTTTTACACGTAATAAGATATTTATTAAAATCCAATTGAATTTCTCACTTGAATAAGGGTGGGTAATAACCCAATTTCAAGATATTTGTAGGATTAAAATGGAAAACGTAACATATTGAAAAAGTTAAAAGTGAAAAACCAAAAAAAGTTGAGGCAAAAAATTAAAGATTTTATTTTTGAGGTGAAATATCTTTTAAACTATAAGATATACAAAAACACTTATGAAAGCATTTTTTCTTGTCTTGTCTAGCAAAATCTTTAAAATCGGTCAGTATTTAAGAAAGTTAAATACCCTGTAGCTCCATTCCTGGTGCATTTAAAGACTTAATAACACATGAAACTTGACTTCTCTACAATCACGTTTCCACATATTTATTTAAAAATTTTAATGTCGGATTTTTCTTAAAAAGCTTAAAAACCGCACAACAGAATGGTTGCGTTGCTATTGTGCACGATATGAGCTATGGTTTTTTTTACAATATATAAAAGTTTGCAATATCGCTTCAATTGGAACAATCTTGCAAGTTCTCCCTTTTTGGTAGATTTATTATGAGGCATTTTCTAAAATGATCTGGAACTTTCTCATTTAATAAAAAAATTTTCAATTAATGATTTTAGTAACAACGTTGTATCTTGAGGTATTCAATTAGGGCCTGCAGATTTACTGGAGTTCAGACATTTAATTGCATCTGTTATTTCTTCGGATGAAGGTACTGAGGTATTCATATTCATCGTTATATTGTTTATGCGCTGCATTGGATCGCAATCACATATTGTGGATTATTTTTCAAAATAGTCTCCTTTTAGCTCAATACACTTAGCCCAACGTTTCTCAAACTTTTTTTATTCCTCCCAAAAAAATAGGATCTGTCGAGGTTCTCAAAATAGGCATTTGTTGAGTGATTTGCGCTATATCTGTAGTTTTGGAAGTAGAAAATAGTCTCTCGGTGTCAAATGCGTAAATCTGGGGGCTAAAATCGCTCATCCGGATGAACAACGCCAAACACTTCTTTAAGTTGTCACACGATTGCGTTTATGGTCAACAACAATCTTAGGCGCTTTTAGTCTCCAATCGACCAGTATAATATAGTAAATTTTTTCGACATTTTCGGGTGCATTGACCTCAGTTGGCCGTCCAGAACTTTCAGCGTCACTAGTGCTTGTGCGACCAGAGCAAAACTCAATAAGCCACTTCTTTACCATTGAAATTGATGGCGAAGAGTCCTCATAGTACACCTACAAAAAAATCGAATTTGGTTCCAACCGAATTGTTCGGTTGCTGCAACCGATAATTCGGTTGTCACAACCCTATTTCTGTTGCTCCAACTGAAATAGTGTTGCGGCAACCGAAATAGGGTTGTGACAACAGAAATAGGGTTGAAACAACCGAATTTTTAGTTGCAACAACCGAACGATTCGGTTGGAACAAAATTCGGTTGGAACAACAAATTTATTCTGTAGGTGTACTTATCAAGGTTTTCCTTGGTTTGAGTGACTGTTTTTTTCGCAAAAAATTATGTTTGATGAGCACTAGAAATTCACTTTTTTCCATTTCTACAAATATCCATAAGGTTGTATGCTTTGAACGCCTGTTAAGCGCAAAAATATTGGAGGAATTTCTAAAAATCTGACAGTAGTCTTTAACAGATGGTACTTGGCTAGAACAGTGTTGCATTTTATATAACTACGAGGGTTCGAAAAGTGAAGCACTTATTGTTCCGCCCTTGTATAAAAATATAGTCTATCACTCCAAACTGTTTAAAAAATTAAAGATGTGTTTTTTATATTATTTGCGAATGCATAACGTTTTTGCAATATTGCTGTAAAAAGATTACGTATTAAAAAAATATATATATATATAAATCTGAGCTTTCATACAAATTAAGAAATCCGATAACTACTTCAGAAGTTAGAGCAATTAAAATATGATGAGGTATTTCTCTTATTTTTGCTAAAACTATCGAAGTTTAAAAATCTAAATAAATCACAGATTTTATAGGAACGTAGAATAACCACATGCTAATTTTCAAGGAAATTCGAATACACGTGGCCCTTTTGGAAGGGCCACGAACTGTCAATATCTACCCGTTCCTGTTGTAACACCTGTAAACTAAAGGGTTCTTCAACAGGGACGCTACAAAAGTAGAAAGTCAGGGACAGCAAACGACGCCATATTTCTTGCCGCTCTTTTGACATTTCTCTTCAGTAAGGTTTGCCATTTCATGATGGAAAGATATACGAGCCAACAACGAGTCGAAATTATTAAAATTTACTACCGAAATTCGGAGTCAGTGGCCTCAACGTTAAGAGCGCTACGTCCAATTTATGGTCGTCATAATGAATGGCTTCGTCAATAAACAAAATATGCGTTATTGGTCAGACAGCAATCCACACGTACTCCATGAGTCATCACTGCATCCCGAAAAAATTACGGTTTGGTGCGGTTTATGGGCCGGCGGCGTCATTGGGCCGTACTTCTTCCGTGATGATCAAGACCGGCACGTTACTGTGAATGGGAATCGCTACCGTTCAATGATAACCGAATATTTTTGTCCCCAATTGGATGATATGGACTTGGAGGACATGTGGTTCCAACAGGACGGCGCCACAAGCAACACAGCGAATGTCACAATCAATTTATTGCAAACCAAGTTTGGAGAACGTGTTATCTCACGAAATGGTCCAGTCGATTGGCCGCCTCGGTCGTGCGATTTGACGCCGTTTGACTATTTCCTCTGGGGCTACGTCAAATCTATGGTCTATGCCAACAAGCCAGCGACCATTGATGAACTTCGTACGAATATCGGCCGATTTATCCTTGAAAACCGTCGAAAATTGGGTTCAGCATCTGTACTTCTGCAAGCGTGCCCGTAGTGGCCATGCAAAAGAGATCGATTTCCATACATAATGGCATCGAACGTACTTTCACAGGAATAAAGAATTTCATTGATATCCAAAACCGTTTTTGTTTTATTTAAAAAACTTTTGTAGCGCTCTTATTGAAGAACCCTTTATATATTAGAGTTCGTCATAAAAATTTGATTTTCGGATGTCATCACTTTTTTTAAAGTTTTTGCATAGAAAAAAAGAATGGCGTTTTTTTTCCTTTTTTATTTCAACTCCTTCCACTGGCGCAAGTCGGCCAGAAACGCTGAATTTAAGACCCTTTTCCTCCAGAGCAAAAACAGCTGCATTTATAGGAAATCCGACTTTACCATTCGATTCTACAAGAAAATTTAATATAAAAAACTTTCTTTTTGCATTTTCAAAATACACCAGATAGCCATTAGAGTGGTTCGAAAATCCACTTTTTTCAAAAACTTCTAAAAAGTTACTTTCTTATTACACACAATAAAAATGTATTTCCGGCTGAGTACATGGGTACAAAAATTTTGGATATACCGTGAACTGTTAAAGAGTTATTAGCTAATCAAATTTTGATTTTTTTTCTTTAATTCAAAGAAAAAGTTTTTGAGCTAATTAAAATGCTGCTTTCAATACTCGCTGCCGCATTATAAATTTATTTTTTAGTAAAGACAAAATAATTTGTAAGTAAAAATAATTTTTATATAATCATTTATGATTTTATACAATTATATCTTGTCGAGTATTGTGAAATGTATATTTTTATACAATTATATCATAAGATATTGAATTATATACAATTATATTAACTAGATCCACCATTTTTCGGATCAAATTATATATGGGTTAATAGAATTATATATCAAAATATATTATTAGATCCGAAAAATGGTGAATCTGGTTAATATAATTTTATATAGCTAATTATATGTTGATATAATCATATAAAATTACACTTGGTGTTACATATGACAATACTCAACAATATATAATTCTATAAAATCATAAATGGTTATATAAAAAATATTTTTACTCGGGATGTTTATTACAAAGATTTTTTTTATTAAACATATTTTATTAATAAATAACTTTTTAACGGGTCGCGGTATATCAACAATTTTTGTACCAATGTTCTCAGCAGGGAGTACATTTTCATTGTGTGTAATAAAAAATTAACTTTTTTGAAATTTTTGAAAAAAGTGGATTTTTGGACCACTCTAGTGACTATCTGCTGTATTCAGAAAACTCAAAAAAATGTTTTTTATACTACTTATTGCTGTAGAATCGAAGGGTAAAGTCAGATTTCCCAGAAATGCAGCCGTTTTTGCTCTGCAGAAAATGGGTCTCCAAATCAGCGCTTTTGGCCGACTTGCGCAGGTGGAAGGAGTTGAAATAAAAAAAATGAAAAAACGCCATTCTTTTTTTTATGGAAAAACTTAAAAAAAATTATGATATCACAAAATCAAAGAAATTTTATATATTTCTATATATACTAGCTATAAAGAGTACTTTGTAAAGAAAATCTATTCCAAAATGGGAAAAGATTTGAAAGTTAATGTGGATTTATAATTATTTAATCTATATAGTATACATCTAGGTTATGTAGTAGAACTATATTTTATTTCATTTCTTAATAAAACTGTGAGCCGAATAAATTCTTTATAATTATACACTTTTTTAAATTTTCAATCAATCTCATATACTTTGCTATATCTCGAAAACTGATAAAAAGATTTGAAATTTTTTTTTTACAGATTTGCAAACAATATACTTAAGTGTATTTTATAATATTTACTGTTGAATAGTCTAATAGAATGTAGTTATATTAATAAACATAAGTATAAGTTTGTAAGTTATTTTTTTTAAACTTTAATTCATAAATTATTTTTTTTTACTCTTCTCTTTTTTAACATGCAATTCTACAAATAATAAAAACAACAAATGTGGCTGATGTTATAATAAAAAACAAAAATCAAAATGGCTGGATAAAATACTATATCACTATGATGACAACTGTTAATAATCACCACAACATTCAATATGTGCTGGACAATGATATATATTAACATCATTATCATCTTTCCCAACATTATCACCATCATTATTATCATTTTCATACAACATTATCACCAATATGTGCTGCAACATCATCACTATTGTCATGATTGCAATAAAACATCACAACTTTATGATGCAAAACGATTTGTGGCTTAACCATGTGGCATATGTTGTTGGTACTGGTTACCCGTTATACATTTTTTTCTGTTGATGACAATTAACAAAAAATATAATTTTCTTACTTTTACTCATCATCATTAACAACACAATCACCATGTGTTAATGCTTTTATATTAATACTAATAAAAAACGAAAAATTTACATCCTCTTCTACTCACTTTATCTACTACCACTACCACTACTGCTACACTTACGACTACACTTACATATATGTGGATTGGTTATGCTTAATTGGTCTTGTATATGGTAAAAAAATATTCCAAACTTTTTTGTTTCATTGCATTACAATTTTATTTCTGTGGATTTTTCCACACACTCGTTTATATAAAAATAAACTGACAATAATATTAACATCAAATGAAAAATGACAAATTACTTGAAACTACCAACCGGAATTTAAATTTTCGCCATGGGAAATGGTTGAAATGGCATAAATTTTAACACACACATACACATGCACACACGTACCCACTTATATATTGCAATGGTTACTATAAATAAAACCTACAAATATTATTACTTGAACATTGCATTTTTATTTATGACATTTTTTAAACTTTCAAATACCTGGGTGACCACCATCATGGAATTGCTTTTCCTTTGTACAAAAAATTTATTTATATTTTTTTTTTGCGCTTTTGTACTTAATTTTGCCAATGGCTTTAAAAAAATGTATTCCGCGTATAATTTTTATTTTATTTTTTGTATTGGATGACATCCTTTAATAATTGAATGTGAATTTTTTATTCATTTTTATTTTATGCGGGTGTTTACTATTTGTTATTTTTTTTTTTTGCTATTGGCATATATTTCCTTTTGGTGTAAATGTCATACTCCCACTCGTTGGGGTGGTGTGTGTGTGTGCATCAACCATTGATTGTTTCATATTACCACCTCCAAATAACGTCTGCGTCTTTTTGACGCCGTTTCATTGTATAAATAATGCATTTTTTTCAACCCCGACACACAATAAAATTGTAACTCCAACAATAACAAAATTCACATTGGGTAACTAAAATTTTGAATTTTCAATATTATCTATGTACAAACAAATGCACACACATATTCTTTGCTACACTATAAACTATTCCATATTATAAACATAACGTCCTTTTTTCTCTCTATTAAAATAAAAAATAACATTACAAATCAATACTCGTTACTTGTGCTGTCATTTGCAATTACAACCTTTTCAATATTTGAACTTCGTGCCATTTTTCTCTTCTGGCTTATACATACACAAACACATTGATAATATATACACACACATACACACACATGTATACATGGGTTTATTTTTGCTAAATGTGCAGCTGAAACAGCAAATCAACCTGGTAAGACTGCTACAATTGAAATGTATGCACCGAGTTCATACAACGATACCGTCACCGGTGAGACCCTGTCAAGTGTTTCCGAAAAAAGTGAATCGTATTCGAATGATGGCAGTCAAGGAGATTACATTGTGAGTACAATTATTTATATTGTATTATGTTTTTTTATGTTTATTCTTTATACTTTTCATGTCAGTGACAGATTTCTAGACTACAAGCAATTTAATCTATAAATCAATTTAAATCATAACAATTTCCAATAACACAGACCCACAAAATTTTATAAAACTCCAAGCAATGGGCAGGTTTACCAGAGAAAACAGCTACCGCTACATTTGAGTTGTAGCACTTTTCGATGTGCCAAATCTGGTGAACGAACCCATTTTAGTTTTTATATAAAATTATTTAAATATTTTTTTCCTCCATTTTTATATTTTCGTTAATTTTATAATTCTATTTGATTTTTAATTCTTACATGCTTATTAAAAAAAAAAAAAACTGTTTGTCTTATTAAGGGCTAATTGAAGGATTTTTGATGTTCTTTTTCATGCTAATTTTGTTTACTAAATTGTTATTAAATTCTTAAATTCAAAACAAAATTAAAAAACAACAGCTGATGCATTTGATTAAAATTATTAGCATAAAATTTATATTCTACCGAAATACGATAGCGCTACCTCAGATTGTTGAGTAGCAGATTAGTAGCAGTTGAATTTCTGGTCAACGAGCCCAATGAGGCAAAAGTGATGGTATCGAGTATCCGAGTATATGCTCTATTTTTGGGCACTCGATACACAATGTTACTGTTCGATATTTTCAGAGTTGTAACTTGAATAGATAAAGGATACAAAAATACCACTCGGCTTAAATTATCGGCGTTTAAATACAACTCTTATATGAAAACAAAATGTAAAGTAGAAAATTTACAGGAAATAATTAAAAACTATTACCAAAATTTGAAAAAGCTACACGCATAAAAAAAGTCAGTACAAAAGTCTGTTAAACGCGTTCTGATTAAATTGAACTAATTTTTTCTGTTATTTTCTCTAAAAAGATCTGTACAAATAGGTAAAAATTCTGCTAAAATAACAGGAAATAATACATGTATTTGCGCCAGTACAATTTTGACCTATTTGTACGGACTTTTTTTTATGAATGTAGTAAAAAGTTTGAAAACTTGTTTCCAAAAAAAAAAAAAAAAACGCCATTAAAAATTGCAAATCCAAAGAAGAGGTTTCGGAACACATTCCAGTAAAAAGGAAATCCCACCTTAAACTGCCTTAAGTTCGTAGGACACTACCTTTTTTCTTCACTTTTTCTTGACCTTTTTATGGTTTTTACTTGAGTTTTTGGTTATTTACGAAAAAGTTGAAAAGGGATAGAAAAAAATAAATTAAAACCCCTAAAAAGTCAAAAAAAAAAGTGAAGAAAAAAAACATGAATATAAACGTAAAACGAAATGTAAGTGTGACCACGCACAGGATATCATTTGTAAACTTTTTGCCGTCCGAAAATTTAAAGCTGAAAAATGATTTACAAGGTATATTCTTCTTCTTAACCTCTAACCTACTAAATGTATTAATTTCGCACATACTTTTCTAAAATTTTTTGGTATAATGAAATATTTTTTTAGAAACGATTTGTACACTCAAAATAAAACGTATGTTAGCTGGACTAAAAAATTTGTTACTTTAACAAAATTTATTCCTGTTTTTTGGCTTAAATAAAATTTGTTAAATTTAACAAATCTAAATTTAAGTAACAAATTTGTAAAACTACAATTTTATCTGTAATTATACTGAGTCGTAGAATTTATCCAAATTTAGGGTATCGGGACCCTCTCAGGGCCTAGTCCTTATCATATGAGGGCATATCAGCACACTCCAGTGGAGCAAACATTTTGTCCGTTTTGCTCTATCTCGCTTAGTTTTCGAGATATGGTCCATTTTATGAAGTGAAAAATTTTTATTAAAAATTTCAGAGAGTCCAAGGCTCCGCCAAGGTCCACTTTTAGATAGAGATACCCCCTTTCGCTGGGGTATTTTCCTCTATCTATCTTAGTTTTCGAGATATGGGCCGTTTTAAAAAATCGGGAGGGAACGAAATAGCGCCATCTTTAAAACTTCGGATACATTGGTGGCGCCATCTACCGGGTAATAACAGTATCATGAAAATATTATACATATTTTAACAATAAATTTTGTAAAATTCAACGAATGGGTTCTTAAAAATTAGTTTTAAATAATTTTGAATATTAACAATCAAAATTAGTTAAAGTACTGAGGAATTTTAGTATTGTGTTAAATGAAGATAACTAAAATCTTTGCTTAAATCAGTGTTTCAAACAATAATTTATTAAAAATTAGTCAAATCGATTTGAAACCGGTTTGACAGATTTTTCTACTTGCGTATTATTTTAACCCTCTAATGCATAAGGCCGCCTTAAGGCCGTCTTCAGATTTTAAATAGTTTTTTGGCTAAATAAAGATATTTTATTAAACAAGTTGTATTATATCCATAGAAAATTTAACTATCGAGCAATTCCATATGAAAGCGATCACCTTTTGGACGACCCCTCTCCGATTCTAAAATAAATAGTCTCAATCGATTGCCCAGCAAAAAATAATGTACCTACATATTGTTTTTTTTTTTATAGTGACTGGTTTAGTGGTGGTGTACACCACTATCATGTGACAAAATTGAAGAATTCTTCATAAGGGACCTCATTGAAAGTTGTTTTAAAAAAAAACTACTAAAGCGATTGCAACGAGTGATAGCTCGTTGGAAAGGTATTGAATCAGGCTTTAATTGAAAAATAAAATTTTTCTAATTTTTCTCAGAAATTTACCTTTTTTCCCATGAAAATTAAATTTCCCCATGAAAATTAAATTTTCCGATTTTCCACAGAAGCTCCTAAATTTTCCGGCAAATTTTTTTTTTTTGGATTCCTCATAATTTTTGCTTTAAGAATCAGCAATAAAAAAATGGGCCCCGACTCCTTGTTTAGACAGGAGAGGAGCATTTAAGAGACCACCTTGTTCTCATTGTTTTTATATTTTTTATAATTGAATTATTTGTAATTATTTAACATTGTTTTATTCTATTATTAAAAATACATTTTAAAAATTATTTTACAGTTAAAAATACATTTATGAAGAAAAAATCTTTCTTATTTTGCTGCTTATACTTAATTACAATATTTATTAAAAATTTCAATTGTCTTGGCATCATTATAAAATTAAAGTAACTTTAAATTTAGCACGTCGGCAGACGAAGAGTACCGCTTTACATTAATTGACATATCAGAAATATTTGGTATGAAGCAATGAAACTTTTGCATTCCAGTTATAGTTTTGACATTATTATATCTGTTTTGAATTCGTCGCTCCATGGCATCGTGTTCTTTTTGAGTGCATAAAACTGTGTTAATGGCAATTTCCTTGCTTTGAATCCACGAAAACAAATGTTGTACATTTAAGATCTGGTCAGTATATGGCCTTTGCAAACTTGCCTTAGTCGCCATGCGTTTTAGGGTTCCCCCTAACGCATCGCATGGGCCCTTACCGTGGGACGTCGCAAAAAAGTGCCACTCGACCTTGCAGTTTTGTTCTTCTTCAATTATGCAAAGATTGTAAAAATTTTTTTTTCTTGTACTGAGAAGCCGCGCCGTCTGAGAAAAACGTTACTTTGTCGATTGCATCGAATTTTGATCTTAAGAATTCAAACAGTTTCATTTGAAATAAATAAACGGACACATAATTATGAGCTAAACTCTCCGCGACAACAACAAGGCTTACGGTCTGTAGTTCGTTATCTTCGTTTTTGAAATAAATGCAAAAAGGATGCACCGTGCACTGGTCGTTTGCCCAGTGATAAGCCTGAATTTCATCCTGAACGAAAAAAGTGTAATTCTCGGCAAAGTCGCTTATCACAATGAATTCATTTTGGGCTAATTTCTCCTTACTTTCCTTTAGAAATTTCGATTGCATCTCGGATATGAAATGGTGCGCCTTCAGTTCATTCAACTTGAATCCGAATTCCTCGATGAATTCCGGAATCTGCTTTACCACGGTCTCAAGGCAACATCTGCCGCTGCTAATTATCCACTGTTTGAAATGCACCTCCTGAATTAACAGCTGTTCAAACTTTTCCGCCAAATATTGCTCTAGCTCGTCAATCTTCGGACAATTGTCGCATTTGGACAGATGACAATTTTCCGTGGGGTATGCGCACAACGACTTCGACAGGAGGTCCCTATATGTTTCAATTTCACCGTGAAATACTTTCAATTTCTTGCATGGAAAGAACATTAATTTGATGTTTTGATGAAACAAGAATGCGTTCCGTGCCTGTCTAATGCCAGCACGCATTCTTTTGGACGTAGGATGGCAAACTTAGAAAATCCCACTTTTTCTGCTGGGTATTTCTCTTTGAACTGATGGTATGCTTCGGATAGATTACATAATAATAATCTGCGCTGCTTGTGTACTTTTTCTCCATCTTCACGTGTGATAACATAGTCACGTGTACCTGGGCAGGCGCGGCTGTTGTCATCATTGCAGTAAAAATCTTGAATCAATTTCACCGTTGCTTCGCTGAGGGTCCTTGAGCCAAATTTCTTGGTGGGAGTCGCCAATATGCCCTTCTGTCGAACTAATTCTTTGCTTCTTCTCGCGATGTAAAAAGATGTTTGAAACTGTTCAGAAATCTTGCGTATAGACCATGATTGAGGCAGCACAGATAAAATGAGATATTTCTCCGGAAAAGTGGTCGCTAAATTGAATTTTCTTTTCAACTGCTCAATCATTTGTTTGCCGTCATCAACGTCATCTGCTTGACTGCATTCGTTATCAGAGCCTTCATCAAATATTGTCGCGATTGCACTCATAACCTTGCCTTTTTTCTCTTTCCTGTATTTTTCACTTCGCAACATTCTTTTTGTAATAGGCGATTCACCTAAAGTGGTAATAGCCTCATTCAAAGGACTCAAAGACATATTGACCATCGGAATGTCTGCCTCATTATCAGATGAAACATTTTGTTCAATTGTCATTTCACTCTCGGATTGTGGTTGTATTTGTTTCAATGCATTTGCTTGTTGAGACAAATCGATTTTACACTTGGGGCAAATGAATTCTGCTTCTTCACCGTATTGTATATTTAATTCATTCATGTATCGCTTCGAAACACCAGTTAATTTTAATACTTTTATCTTTTTCGAACGATTTCCACTCTTGTTAAACGGATTGCAGCAAAATTTATTCATTTTACTTTAAATTGTTTTTACAGCTTCACTCTTTACTTTACAAAAAAAACACTTTAACACTTTCACGTTTAGTATTCAACTAAAATTTGACTCAGAGTGTGTGAAGTATTTATATTTATTTTTTGGTAAATAATAGGTAAAAAAAAATAAGCGATATTTGCTTTTCTTTAATAGGAAAATTTGCGTGAACTACTGGTCATAAAATGTTTTTTAAAGAGGGACTTAATTGGTTACTGCCAATAAGCCGACCACAGGTCATAAAATGTTTTGTAAATTTTTTAAATTACCAGGTAATAAATATTTCGCCATATTTATGGAAAATCCGTGTTTTATGACTTGTTTCTGCACGTGTCATTTTAGGCGAAATATTTATTACCTGGTAATTTAAAAAATTTACAAAACATTTTATGACCTGTAGCCTCAGTCGGGTTTGGTGTGCCATTACATGCCACTGCTGCTATTATCCATGGATTTATGGCCGATCTTGTGAAGGCAGGCAGACCATATTCACTACACACTCAACTTGGGGCTCTTAAAAAAAATTGATTTTTTCTTCATAAATGTATTTTTAACTGTAAAATAATTTTTAAAATGTATTTTTAATAATAAAATAAAATAATGTTAAATAATTACAAATAATTCAATTATAAAAAATATAAAAACAATGAGAACAAGGTGGTCTCTTAAACGCTCCTCTCCTATCCAAACAAGGAGTCGGGGCCCATTTTTTTATTGCTGATTCTTAAAGCAAAAATTATGAGGAATCCAAAAAAAAAAAATTAGCCGGAAAATTTAGGAGCTTCTGTGGAAAATCGGAAAATTTTCAACGAGCTATCACTCGTTGCGATCGCTTTAGTAGTTTTTTTTTAAAACAACTTTCAATGAGGTCCCTTATGAAGAATTCTTCAATTTTGTCACATGACAGTGGTGTACACCACCACTAAACCAGTCACTATAAAAAAAAAAAAAATATGAAGGTACATTATTTTTTGCTGGGCAATCGATTGAGACTATTTATTTTAAAATCGGAGAGGGGTCGTCCAAAAATTTGCCAATTTTGATCGTTTTCATATGGAATTGCTCTATCTACTTTTTTGCCTTTAAACTTTTTTCTGTATAAGGAACGGTTTTCAAGCGAGAAGCATGTAAAGTCAAAATTTAGAATATTTGAAAAAATTAACTTTTTAAACAAAAAAAAAAATATTTGAAAAATTGCCAAAAATACATTTACGATCTGACGTACATTACCGATAATAACAAAGCTAGTTTAAAGTCTCTGATTGTAAAATCAGTTAAAAATTTTTCTCCAGGACTCACAGGATAACGCAAGCATACGTTTTGCAAATATCTCTCTAACTCAAAAACTAGCCAACAGATTTTCTTAAAATTAAACACAGGTTATATACTTAGAGGTAGTAGAACTAATTTCGTCAAAAAATTTATTGATGTTTAGTGGCAAATTCGCCAAATTTCGTAATTTTCAAAACGCGAAAATCGCCATAACTTTTGAAATAACAACAATTGATCACCAATTTTCGGAACGTAATTTTATTTTATTGATAGTATTATTTACAGCAAAAACCACTGGGTTTCAAGATACGTCTTGAACCTTTGTTGTGCTATATCGCCTAAATAAAGCGATAAATTAAAATTTTAATATTTGTTCCATAGTAGATTTTCAACGCCAAATATATGGTTTAAATATTATTGTAATCAGAAGAAAGAGCATTAGAGGGTTAAGTGTAAGCATAATTTATTGTATAAGTATTATTAGTAGTTTTTTTAGCATAAAAGGTATGTGTGAAACGATAGCAAAGTGCCATGGTGAATAACATTTGTTCTATGGTGGAAAAAATTTGGAATTTTCCTGTGGGAAATGACAATATAAAATTTTTGACAGTTGTAAATAATACCAAAGAAAAAATGAAACAACTATTTTAAGAAATATATGAGTTTGCTAATTGCAATTCTCCTACAAACCAGATCGTTGCAATTAATGGAAGTTTTAGTTTTGCATAACAAAATGGACGAAGCCGACATGGTTGTAAAAATGGTTGCCTACATGTAATTTAATTTTTTTCTGTCTCTTTTCTGGTAGTTAATTTAATCTTTCTGTTTTTTACATGTTTTTTTCTAATTTGTATGTTTTTTTTCTAATTTGAGGACTATTAACAATAATCTGAAATCAAAATAACGATACATCCGCAAACAAAAAGTTGGTAATGAAAGGGTTAAACACATTCAAGTTTCAGATCAAGCCATTAATTAAGCCCAAATTTCCTTAATCACAGCCCACAAGACTTTTTACCGGATATAAATATCCATGGAAGATTTTAAAATATGCTTTCGGTCAACTACTGAATTATTTTATTAAGATGAATAACACACATTGAAGTATCCTAGACTGTATACCGCACATACACACAAACAGCATTCTATAAAAGAAAAATATAATTGATTTCATTACGTTGCCAAAAACATTTACTTTTCCGTAAATGTTAAAGTAAGTTTAATCAGTAAACACTCAATCAACTTAAATTCATTATTAAATTTCATCAAAATAAACAAAAACAAATATAACTCAAACCGTCGTAAATTAATAGCATGTCATAACTTTTTCTTGGGAATTTTATCAACAATTGTAGATAATGTTGCTAGAAACTTTCGTTCCAAATATACCAACATGGGGTTTCTAGAAGATATTCGTTGTCACACGAATGAGTGTATTTTGTTGTTGTATTTTCGTTCGTGTGAAGCAAAACGTCATCTGGAAACACCACCTAGATCACCGAAAAAAAATATGCTAAATTCTGCTTAATTGTGAAAAAAACATGCTAAAAATATGTAAAAAAAAATTACAAAAATTTTGAAAAATTCATTATGCTAAAAATCTGCTAAATTAACACACACAAAATTATGCTATAAATATGTTCCAAAAAAAAAAAAAAATATATATATTATATATAGCCGCGTTTTTGTTAGGTTTTCGTATTAGATAAACATTTTTGACAGTTTTTTTAAAGTGTACCCGTTTAATCATTTAAAAAAGTAATGTAATCATTGTTGAAAGAAAAGAAAAACTGAATTTGCGTTGAATTACGCTAAAAAGCATTCAGCATATGTTTCCAACAAATATATGCCATTTTCGAACTCAACCTGCTAAATCTAGCAGAACATGGCAACACTGATTGTAGCACTGAAAAAGAGATTGCCAGAGAAAAAGCTTTTAACACTGGTTGTCAGATTTGCGTTGAATTGAAAAAATAAACTTTATATATGTATGTGGTCATATTTAACTATGTGATACATTGAAACATGCTGTCAGTTTAGTGCGAAAATATGCTAACAAGGAATGTACCCCAAGTGGTACACGCCGATTTGAATAAAACTCTGATATGTGATAAAGAATAAAAATTTAAGCTTGCCATATTTTATTTAAATGCAACCGCGAAGATTTAGTGGTTAAAAAGTGGGATCAAAAATTAGCCAACTTTTCTTTTTTCCGGTTTATTTCCTATTTGTTCCAAAGTAACTATGGGAAAATTTGGTGTCAAACGAAAGGTACCTGAGAGGTCTCTTTAACGGTGCATAAAGCATGCTTATTGAAAACTACATTAGTGGATGCCGAGAGACATGGCATATTGTATAACAACCCAAAAAGTTATTAGAGAAAAACTCCATTTTAATACTTTTTTGTATGGCGAATGTATGTAACGGGAATGCACTCTCGAAAAGAAAAGTTTGAAGCCCATACTACCTATGTTAGGAAGACAGAGATTCCAAGTCTTTAAAAATATAGACCTTCGGAAAAATTCGTCTCAAACCCGAAGTAGGCCGAATATCGAAAAAAGTCGAAATACCCCCTCACTTAAATATTATAAGGATTAATATACGTGAATTTGACCCTTAATTCTGTATACATTCCCATAAAAAACCACTTAAAATTTTGATATTTTGTGTTATGGCATAAACAAATAAGCATGCTTAAGCATGTTTTATGTACCGGTAAAGAGGCCTCTCAAGTACTTTTCGTTTGACACCAAATTTTCCCATAGTTACTTTGGAACAAATATGAAATAAACCGGAAAAATCGGGCCATTTCTGACCCCACTTTTTAACACCTAAACCTTTGCGATTGCACATAAAAAAGATATGTCAACATTAGATTTTTATTCTCTATCATTTCATCATCATTTCATTCAAATCGGCCTGTACCACTTGGGCTACATTCCTTGTTAGTGAAGATTTAATGAAAATATAGATTTCCGAGCATCCATAGAAAGGATTTTTAAATGGCTCATAATAATTATTGTTTTAGTTGGTAGAAAATATGAACCCTCAAAAGAACAATCCAAAAAGTTGTCTCAATAATCTAAAAAGATGTCTCAAAATGGCCAATCATTATTCAGACTTATAAAAGTTTCCAAATTTATGTAGGAAATATCGATTTAATGCATTGTGTTTTTCGAGTGATTTCTGAGCACACTGCGGGCTCTTTTGAATGGACCACTTCCATAGGAAAATTCGAAAAATTGTTGAAGTTTTTGGGCTTATGTCTGCGTCAAGGATGATCTCCTTTGTTTACGGAGTAACGATGTGTTTACTGTTTGTCGGTAGAATGTATTGAAAGCGACAGTTAAAAGTACATTAAGCTGAAAAGTATTTATCTTTTAAATATACATACATACCCAGGAAAATTTTTTACAATCGGTTGCCAATCACACCAATTCTTCAACTGGTTCCAATGCAACCGATGCTATGGAACTGGTTCCGGAACCAGTTCCAGGGATCTCATATGGAAGGTGTGACGGTCGTAGAATGGATTCTAGAACTAGTTCCAGAACTGATTCTAGGGCAACCGGTTCTACTTTGGGGCTGTAGAAGTTGTTGCTTTTGGGATAATTTCAAACAAAGATAATCGGTGTTAGAATTGACAGTAGAAGGGGTTGTAAAGGAAAAGCAGCTATTGTGCAACCGAGTCTTTGGAACAGAAAATTTTCCTGGGTATAGTTAGTTTTCACTTAAAAAATTACAAAAGTTCTCATGTTCTTATGTTTTTCTGCATTTGAAATATAACAAAATTTACTGATTTTTATTGGCAAACTAAAAATATATCAATATTAACAAATAGTAACTAAACAACAATATCCCAAAAATCAACTTATTTTTATATATTTTAACTCTTTCGACCACAAAGTTGCCTACAAGCAACTTCGTTGTTATGTGCCTATAGCTAAATTTTTTTGTTTAAATTAGTCTCAAAAATTGTGTGATGAATTAAATTCAAAAAATCAAAAAATATAAAATATAAAAAAAAAAATAGAGTAATAATAACAAAAGGATAAAAATAGCATTGTTAAATTTCGTTGATGTTAGTCTGAGTTGAGTTGTTGATAACAAACTCGATTTGCTTTCAACAGTCATATAAGTAGACGACTATCAAATATTAACCCACTCAAAGGCGAAAGGCACTGATGATGGCTTTGCAGCGAAAGCCGAAAATGCGAATTCTGCCTTGCTGGTCTTATCGAATTTTTTCAATAATTTTTATTCTTTGTAATTTACTTATAAAAATTGTATCATCTTTCTTTGATTTGAAAAATAATTTAAACAGAAAGTGATATTAATTTATGATCTTGAGTCAAACTAAAATAACATTCATTTACATAAAATTAAAATTTTAAAAAAATCTTAACCTGTTCGGGTCCGGTAGCATGTTAATATTTGAAATTTAATTCCAAATATCTGCGGTAGGGAATGCTGGAAAGCCATAAAAGTAATAAAAAATATTTATTTGGTGTAGATCTACATTTACACGAAGTTTGGTCGGAAAATTCCCAGCCATTTAAAGTTGGGGTCGAAAATGTTAAATAACTATATAAATAGCTAGCTATTTACTTCAAAAATACTGCGTTGGTAGTTGTTTGCTAAAATGTTAAAAATAACTGATTTCAACAACTGTTACGAAATATAGAGTTTTTCGCTAGTTGGTTCTTAAATAACTGTTATTTTAGTTAGTTTCAACTTTCTCTTAGAAAAGCAACTGTCATTACGGTTAAAAATAACAACAACTGTAATGTATTAACTGTCTAAATTTTCTGAGAATTTGCCTTTGTCTATTTATATAAATCTAAGTAAAACGAATTAGAATAAAACATACAGACACACTCCTTACATATTTGTATATTAATTATCATAAAAATACATACATTTTGCACAACAAGAAAAATATTTGTAGAAATACATCATGAAACTGCTTTGCAAAAAAGGAAAAAAATAAACAACACGCCTTCTTAAAGATGATTTATTTATATTTTTGCTGCTTTTTATTCATTCACTCAAAAAATATTATCTTTAGAACCTACTGAAAATTACAGCTAAAAAATTTTTAACTTCAAAATAACTAAAAATAAAGCAAAGAGAACTCCAGCAAAAATGACCAGCAATGTCATAAAAATAATTTACAAATTTGTGTAGCAAAAATTATCAAACAAGTGACAAAATTAATAAAAACTACTGTTTTTAATTGTTAATAGATTTTTGCATTATTGAAATATTTTTTATGAAAAATATAAAAAGTATATTTTTTCCCTCTAATGTAGTAAACTTTTTAATTTTTATTTACAAACGATAATAACAAAATTAAGCTAAACAAATATTTTTAAAAACACAACGACTTTTTTATACAACTAACTTAAAATAACCATACTGTTATATTAAAAAAAAATAACTGGATTACACAACTGTACTTTTTATTAGTTGTTTCTTAAATGACTGTGATAACAGCTTTTTTTGTAGTTACTGTTACTACAGTAAAAAAAAACTATTGATTACTACCCAAACAGCTGTCCTATTGTAACTGACAAACTTTTTTGAGTGTTCTTACAAAAATCTACATAAAGATTGATATGTAGGCTATAAAGCGTAAATAATGCAAATATATATCATTCCGATAAGACACACAAAGATGTATAACAATAATGCATGTTAAGAAATAACTTGTAGATTTTTTTTATTTATTTATTTGAAGCATATATGGGACTAATGAATTAAGTGGAATAATTAGTTGAACATTTCATTATCATTGCGTTGACATCAATTTCTGTAAATTAATTTGATTACCATTTAAGAATTTGATTTCATTGACGAATAAAAATGATTTTAAATTTCATTACCATTGAAATGCATCAGTTAAAGAAGTAATTGCTTTTTCGAGAAGAGTAATAATAAAGAAAATTTACTAAAATTAGGGACGAAAAATGCTCTTTCATTCTTAAAATAAAAAATTATAATTCAATCAATTCTGGTTTGTAATCAGGTAAAATTAAATAAAATGGAAACCAAGTGAAACGAGTGAAATTGGAACAATAAAACAGGGAACGAAATGGAATGAAACGGCGAACGAAATTTGTATTATTTATCAAAGTGTGTTAATTTGTACTGTTACATAATTTGCACAACAATAAACACCACTATGCAACACTACTTGGGGGATTGACACTTCCAGTTAGTAAAACCAGCAAAGCGTTTGGCAATGGAAGGTAAAACCTTTATGTTATCGCTGAATGACTCCTGCAATTTTTTGTCATAAGGTCTAACAAAAGGTAAAAAAAAAAATGGTGTAAATGCACTTTTAAAATAGATTTGGGGTCGCTGATATCGAATCCTTACACACAGAAAATAACTTGGTTGGAATTATATTGGAACTAGGAAATGCAAAATCCCGCACTTTTGGTTTCCAGGGAAAGCGGGCAATTTATTTTGCATTCCCGGTATCCCGGGATCTCGCAGGGGAAATAAATTAGAAAATATTTTATAACTTAAAAATTTTTATAAATAAAATGTCTTAAAGACCTCAGATTTTCATGATCGTGAAAAAGCTCAGGTGGTTTTACTTGGAATTTTCGCAGTGGGAAAGAATTAATTTTATATTAGAAATTATCTAAATCTAATTATATATTTTTAAAAATTGAATAAATTAAGACTAGTTTTTAGACCATAAAATTTGGACGAATTTGTTTCTAATTCTGTATAGAATAAGTGCTATTCAAAATTTTTTATACAAACATTATTTAATTGAGTGGTTTTCTTAAAAAATATTTTTTTTAAGGAACTTAAAACATTCGATCAAGTATACAAATTCATCAGTGTATTCGTTTGTTTGTGGAGTAATCAGTAGTTATTGTTTTTAACAGTAATAAAAGTTGTTTTTCTATAGAAAATTGCAAAACAACTTTTATGACGGTTATTTAAGAAAACAACTAATGAAAAGTATTTGGTAACAGTTGTTTAGAACAGTTATGTTTAATATCATAGTAGACAACTACCAAAACAGTAATTTTACAGCAAACAGTTGTTTTTGGTAGTTATTTAAAAAATAAAAAGCTTTGTTGAATTTCTCTTAATTTTAAAAATTTTTATTTAGTTTTAATTAAATAATTTTTCAAGCTCGAGGTCTTGTTTAGTTTATATTTGTTATTATTGATATATTCCCAGTTTGCAAATAAAAATCAGAAACTTGTATTGTATCTCCAATGCATAAAAGCATAACAACTGGTGAACGGTTTTAAAATTTTACTTTAAATTTTAAAAAGGCTAAAGTAATTACTGTTTAAAATTGTTTTTTTTTTATTAAAATATACTTTTCTAATTCCAAAAGAATTAACTGTAAAAACAGTAGTTTTTACCCATTTACCTTTGTTTTAACTGTAATTTTTAATAGATTCTATCGACAAACTTTTTTGAGTGTTGTGGTAAAAGTAGCAAATTGTAGTAAGTCAACGAACAAGCCTAATGTAAAGTTTTACTATTTTCAAAACGTTGGAAATTTTTGCATGAGAAAATTTGAAAGAATTAACTTTATTATTTTAAACTGCATTTTTTTAAATCCCGGGACTCCCGGTCCAAATTTTCAGGAATTCGGGAACTGAAAAATGCTTAATTTCCCGGGATGGGAAATCCCGGGGTGCATTCCCTAATTAGAACCAACGAAATTTTTTCGTTATTCAAAAATTTTAATTACAATTACTTAAAATTTATTATCAGAAAAGTTAAATTTAATTATGAACAGATTATATATAAGATTAACAAAAAAAAAAAAACAGTTACATTATCCAAAATGTTGGCTTTTTTAATCAAAATTGAAAAAATACTAACTTCTACATTACCTTAATACCAATAACTACTTATTTATGAAAGGTTTATTCATTTGAATAAAATATCGACAGCAAAAATCTAGTATCAGTTCTGTCTCAATAAAAGCTATTAATATATCCAAAGTATTAGCTTTTCCAATCAGTTTAACTTTATTTTTCCAACTTCAGTGCTATCAATCATTAGTTTCCATTATTTTGGTGACTATAATAATACATTGAGATTAGGAACAGACATTTTAGTTACTATAGTAAAAATTTGGAATGTATCATATTATTTCGTTTCATATATATGCATATTTAAATTCAAAGTTAGTCAACAACTAAATGTAAGTGTCTGTGGTATAGGAGGTAGAGATACAGGCTGACATTTTTAGCAATCTCAGTTCAAACCTCGGCAAAGGCATTGTAAAAATTTATTTTTTTTAATTATTTTTTATTGATTCAAATTAAAAGACACAATTGATTTTCTGTAATTTTATTCGTAAACAAAATATTTAAATTTTCAACCTGAACAAATTGAAATTTGGCTTTAAAATATAAATTGAATTAACTTAGATGAAGAGCAATGGGTTGACAAACGGAAAGTTTCCGGTTCTATCCAAGTTCGTGGCATTCATTTTTTTTTTTTTTAATTTTTTAATTAAATTTTGTGGAACATGTTTTTCTATTTATAGAATTTCTAATCCAAAATACAAGAAATATTCAAAACTTGTAAATAAATTTCGGTAATTACAATAGTATTAAAAATTAATAAGAGTGAATGTACCTGGAACTACAAAAATTCAGTTGGAACTACGAATCTGATTTCTGTGTGTATAAAAAATATTTTTATATAAATTTTTACCTACTGTTAACTCTAAATGATACACCCAGAAAACAGATTCGGTGCTGAAAACTCCATTTGTTGCCAATCGAATGGTACCGTTGCATCAAATGAATTTTTCGTTTGCGGCTACCGAATTATTATTGATACAACAGAAATTCCGTTGTCACAGTCACATTAGTCTTACCTCAATTGGTTTTCTGTTGCCACAACTGAAAAATTCGGCTACTACAACCGAACCATGCGATTGACTACAAATGGTGTTATTAGAACTGAATCTGTTTTCTGGGTGTATGTTTTCATGGATCATTTCAATCCGGATTTTTAATGGGTTGAACATATATATATTAAAGGGTTTTAAAAGGCCCTGTTTAAGAATATGAAGCCATAATTGAAAATTTTTGAACTACGGATCCAAAATGGCAGACAGAATTTGTTTGTGCATCTGATTCAATTCTTTATATTAGAATGTGTTGAAAAAATTATTAGTCTAAAAATAGATTTAAAAAAAAATTACAAAAAAATCTAGAACAATACTTTGTTTGAATTAATGATAAATATAAGTCGTTATTGGTAACGTATTATTTTTTATTTTGAAATAATGCAACAAGTACCCATTTATTACTAACTCTATATTATATGTTTTCAAATAATGCAGAAAGTAAGTCGGTGTCATTACTTAGGTGGTAGTCCAAAAAATAATGATATCTCATTACCGTTTCTATACTGGGTTAGTATTGTTTTTTCTAATGCAAGATATTGCATTATCATAAAATGTTAATGAAATTTTTTCTAGCCGTTATGTTAATAAAATCTCAATGGTAGTGAAAAATTCCCAACTATGTTTCAAAGTATTTCAAATGATTTCAAGATGTCTGGTTTCTTAGTTATATGAATTAAAAACAACCAACAATGAGTGTAGATAATGTAGCTTTTTTTAATTCGACTAAAATTTATGAAATTCGAAATACTAAATAATTTACAAATTTTATTTAAATACAATAATAAGACAAAATTGCTAATTAGTAGGTGCTGATTTCGAATCTGCAACCAATTTATTCAAATTAGGTCTAGATTTCGCATAATTCGCGATTTTACTTTTTTCCATTCTTCAACCGATTATTTCAATAAAAAAATTTTAATTTAGTAAATATAGCTCCAAAAAGAAAAGCCTTTACACAGTTTAAGCTTAATTCCATATCATATTTTTCTAACTTAGGCGTGAATAACTTTTGTAATTTTTTTAAAGTTTTTTTCAACAAAAAAAATTTTAAATATAAGACGAAGTCCGATTTTAAGGCCCGATTACTAAATGTCCAGTTAAAAGTTAGCCGACAGTTAAATTAAAATCTTATATGGGAAACAACAACAAATGTGTCAGTTAATGTCCTAGTTAGGGCCTAACTGGAGATTCAGTAATAGGCCCTAAATATCAAAGCCAATTTGAAAAGAAAAGAGCCCAAAATTTGTATATACGTCATATTGTATAAACAAATTATATGGACTTTAGAGCCTTTTGTGATTAAATATAGACTTAAAAAAAATATTTTACTGTACTAAAAATATACTGTACTATAGAAAATCACAATAATTTCGCAAAAAAAATCAATAGCGACTGAAATCTAATGTTTTTAGAAAAAAAGAATTCAGTAATAGCACAGTAGATTTGTAGTAGAGTAGAATTTTTTTTTTTTATCTGAAATTAACTACAAAAAGTTCTAAAAGTGCACATAAATTGTTTATAAAATATGACATATATACAAATTCTGCTCATTTGTCTTTCCAAATTGGCTTTGACATTTAATACGGACTGCGTCTTTAAAATTTAAAAATTTTTTTTTTCTAAAAAAAACCTTACAAAATTTTTAAATTTTGATTTGAGTGACTATATTTACAAAAGTTATTGAGATATTTACACACACTTTTGTTTGAAAAATAGGGCACGGAATTAGGCTAAAACTACTGTAAAGGGTTTTATTTCTGAAGCTACAGTTACTAAATTAAAAATTTCTTATAGAAAAAACCTGTTGGAAAATGCATAAAATTAAATACGCGAATTGTGCAAAATCTAGAGCCAATTTACACAAACTGGTTGCAGGTTCGAAATCAGCACACCCAATTATCCTAAATCCACTACAATATCATCCACATTTTTTTTGGTAGAGCAGTGTAATTAGTTCAGACATCCGTCACGTAAGTCAACACTACATCTGTATATATGGGTGATATCGATATTGAGGAATCGTATACAGTAGTTTTGATTTAACTGCCTTCTTCTTAAGTGCACATTTTCTATAACTACACAAAATTTTGGTTTCGTTTCTATTTTACAAAATTATATACGCAATTGTCTTCTTTAAGTGCACTTTTTGTACCTGCGCATTTAAGATAACTGCCTCATATTTTTGGAAGTTTTACATTATTTTCATAAAAAATATCACCGTTAGCATCCTCTTGTGTTCTGCTTTGTTTTTGAATTCTAGGAAAAAAACACACATAAAATAAATGTGTTGTCAACTTTTTTTGTGACAAAAATATCCTACTTTAGTCGTTTTTTAACCATAAAAATCGCAAGATCTGGTGCAAAGCACAAAGTTTTCATCATTAGCTTCATTTGTTTTGTTTGTTTTCAGTCTGTATTGGTATACCTGCACATTAAGGCAGGTCACCAATTTGACTTAGCTGCGTTTTTGGCTTACCTGCACAAAAATTCTTGCAAAAGTTGATTGTGCAGCTACGTCAAAATTACTGTACTCTGATGATCTGGTCATGCGAATTCAGTGTCCGTTAGAATAAGCATGTTTTTCAGCTGTCGAAAGAAGTATTAAAATGTCTTGGTTTCTTGAAACGGTGTAGGAAATATTTCACTCCATCCGATCTCCTTACTATTTATACCACCTATATCCGACCGAAGATGGAATACAACTCCCATATATGGGCAGGAGCTTCAAAGTCTGTTTTGGAGCTTCAACAAAGCACTTGCATTGTGTTAGAATTGTCAGTCAATCGTAAAAAAATATCAAACCTAATCAGATTATTATATTTTAAGGTACTCCTGACCTTCCCCGGGCCTGATCCACATTTAATTAATACACACTCTCATCAAAATTCCGTTGATTTTTTTCCAACCTGACTTGATTTCATTGTCCCAATCGAATTCAGTTGTGACAACCGAATTAAGCACCTAATGTCGCAACCGAATTGCGAGGTTGTGACAACCGAGTTCTTTTTTTGTAAGAGAAGCATCATTTAGGAAATTCTTCTTATTAATTAACATATTGCTTTCTTTGGAAAGGGGATAGAGACAAACTGAAAGGTGGTGAAAGAAGAAAGGTTTCAAATACCGTAAAACTATAATTACACGAGATGTTCAATCTTAGAACAGTTGTTGCGCGTCATCTTATGAAGAGTTGGCGAACTTTGTTGTAATTTTTTAGTTCATACCCCTGTTATATTATTTTACTTCTGTAAGGTTAAATGATATGGGAACACCGAGAGCGGACGCAGAGATATGTATGAGGGATTGAAAAAATCACATATATTATTATTTTTCATAAATTGATGTTTCCTTGGCTGGGGATCGAACTCGCAATCTTAGCGCCCATAAGTTAATTCGGTTGGTAAAAATTCGGTTGTCTAAAATTGCATGCATTTGTACTCCACAGCAGCATAGCTTCGCGATATGAGCAGCTTTACAAAAATCGGGAGGGTAAAATTCGGATACTCTGCTTTAAAACTTTGGATACTCTGCTGGCGCCATTTACCAGGAAATATCAGAAAGCTTTATATTAATGAATAAAATTCAGCTGAGATATAACTTCTACTACTACTAGGTCCAACCATTTACCGATTTTATTACTTGGGGTAATCCTTGTCGTGCACCTTAGGTACTAAATTCGCACTGTTATCTTCAGTATTGGGATAAGGTTTCCCAGCAAAATATTTCATTACCAAATAAGTGGTTATACAATAGAAATTCATAGTTCCACACAAACTATTTTTTGGCGTCTAAACTCATTATTTTTGTTTGGCGTGGTCGTTTTTATAAGTAGTCACGCTTACCCGCTCGCTTACGAAAAAATGAGAAATTAGTAGTTATGAGATTTTGAATAATAAGTGGTTACACACATGCTTACAAAAAGTTGAATTATAAGTGGTTATCCGATTGCCTACTTCATTCTTAAAAATAAGGAGTTAAGCAAATACTATTAGCTTAAGGAAATACATTCAGAAAAATTTAAGTTTTCTCTAGTGTGTAATTTTAGGACTCGTCATAAAAATTTAAACATACCCAGCAAACAAAGATGAACATTAATGACTCAGAATTGAGCTCCAAAAACATAAACGTTTGTCCACATTTTGGTCCGTCCAAAAGAGCCCACTGTGTACTCAGAAATGACTCCGAAAAAAGATCGTATAAAATCGAAATTTTCATCATAAATTTAAATAATTTTGGAATCTTCTTTGAGTCCGAAAAATGAACCCTCGTTTTGAGACAGCTTTTAAGATTGTAGAGACAATTTATGAGGAAAATTTCGATTTTAAACGTTCTTTTTTCTGTGCCATTTCTGAGTACACAGGGGGCTTTTTTAGACGGACCACTTTCATAGGAAAAAGTGGAAAAATGTTTATATTTATGGAGCTAATTTCTGAGTCATTAGTGATCATCTTTGTTTGCTGGGATGTATATTGATCATATATGGCCATATACCTCCATATACCCTCAAATTTCGGATCCAAAGGTATATGGAAATATATGAGATCATGTATGGTCATACATTGAACTATGCATTTACATATATGACTATGTATGCCCATGCATGATCACATACGAGCCAATGTATGATCATGTATGTTCATATATAAATTTATTTACTTATTTAAACTATTACGAGTAAGTCATTATTTTATATTTAGAAACAATGAATACAATAGGCCGTTATTAGGAACTCACTTTTTTATATTATCAAATAATGCAAAAGGTAATGATATATTATTTTTGGTAATGCAGATATTAATGAGGTGTCATTACCAATATTTTTCTGGGTTATTTATGGACAGTCGAGCGGACATCGGTAAGAGTCACTTCGTCTCAGAATGACTTGTTATTTTCTTCTAGAAATATTATTTAGTGTGTAATTTGAAGTAAGGTTTCAAGTACCAATTAAAAAAAAAATTTTAGAAAATTTATCAAAAATTTTCATACAGTAAACTTTGACGATTTTTTGGTGTTTATCTTTTCGGTAGAGTTGTATCTTTACTTCAGATTTAAATTTTTTACGTTCCCTAGTAAAAATTATTTTTATATATTCATATATGATTTTTATACAATCATTTATGATTTTGTACAATTATAACTTGTCGAGTATTGTGAAACATATTTTTATATGATTATATCAAAAGATATTTAATTATATAAAATTATATTAACCAGATCCACCATTTTTCGGATCAGATAATATATTTTTTATATAATTATATTGACCCATACATGATTTGATCCGGATGGTGGATCTGGTTAATATAATTTTATATACTTAAATATCTTTTGATATAATCATATAAAAATATATGTTTCACAATACTTGACAAGTTATAATTGTATAAAATCATAAATGATTATATAAAAATCATATCTGATTATATAAAAATCATTTTTACTAGGGTTCGTATTCATATTCTAAACCGATTGTTATGGATTCAAAGATTTTCATATATAAAAAAAAATACAAAACAAGTCGTTTTTTTTCTAAAGGGGACACTTAGGAAATTCTTTTTATTCCAGAAATAAGACCCAAATCCCACTTTGGTGTAGGGTATCTCAAGGTCGCTCTTAATTAAAGTGACACCCGGTTTACATATTGTCATATTTGTTATTGGTGAGTGTAGTTACGGCTTTTAATAATCCTGAAAATTTTTATTTGATATGTTTGTTGAAGCTGTAAATATTACACTCAAAATAATAAGTCTGTTGGCTGGACAGAAAAATTTGTTACCTTAACAAAATTTATTCCTGTTTTTTGGCTTAAAATAAAATTTGTTAAATCTAACAAATCTAAATTTAAGTTAAAAATTTTTAAATCTACAGTTTTATCTGTAATTATAATGAGTCGTATAATTTATCCAAATTTAGGTTCTCGGGCCTAGTCCATAAGGACACTCCAATGGAGCTAACATTTTGTCCGTTATGCTCTATCTCGCTTAGTTTTCGAGATATGGACCATTTTATGAAGTGGAAAATTTTTATTAAAAATTTCCGAGAATCCAAGGCTCCGCCAAGGTCCACTTTTGAGATATGCGCCATTTTAAAAAATCGGGAGGGAATGAAAAAGCTCCAGTTTTAAAACATCGGATACATTGGTGGCGCCATCAACCGGGTAATAACAGTAACATGAAAATATTATATTTTAACAATAAATTTTGTAAAATTTAACGAATAGGTTCTTAAAAATTAGTTTTAAATAATTTTGAAAATTAACACTCTAAATTAGTAAAAGTACTGAGGATTTTTAGTATTTTGTTAAATGAATATAACTAAAATCTTTGCTTAAATCAGTGTTTCAACTAAAAATTTGTTAAAAATTAGACAAATCGATTTGAAACCGGTTTGACAAATTTTTCTACTGACGTATTATTTTAAGTGTAACAGTATAAGCGAGTTTTTTATTTTCGCGTTTTTTCAATGACAAAATTTTACCAACATTGCCAACCATGAAAGTTTATTTTTATACATCGACTTATTGTTGTGTTGGTGCACACATACACTTGAAATAATACGTCTGTAATTTAACCAAAATACATATTTCTTATTTAAAAATTTGTCAAATTTAACAATATTTTGTGTTAAAAATTAGTAAACCTATCAATAATTTTTATTCAATTTCCAAAGCTGTGTTAATATCTTAATAGTTCTAGTAAATTTTAACAAAGAGTGTTGTTGGTTTCAATAAAGTTTATTTTAAGTCAATAACTATAAGCAGTTCTGTTGAATTACAGACGTATTATTTTGAGTGTGCTTATTTATATGCATAAATATACACATGAAATTCAGGATTAAAATAATAAATTATTATAATAATTTGAAACGATTTGTTAGTTCTAAATCATGCTGGATAAGCGCTGGCATGTGATTAATTACAAGTGACGTTGAAATGTTCATTTGTTTCATTCGTTTCTTCGCTATTTCTTTGCTTTGGTATGGTTGTTTTTTTTTTTCTGGATGTATAATTTTGGTTTCCGTTGAGTTTCTTAAATTTTCTTAACATCAAATCAAAGATATAAACTTAATGTTTTATGTGGCTGTCTGTGTGTCTATTTACAATATGTATGGCTGCCTATACGATTACAAAAGAAAGTTCATCTCAAATGATAAAAGATGAAGCACTACTACAATCATTATTATTATTTCTTTATGTTCATCCAGAACCTACATAGAGATTCTTGTTTCGTTTTCAGTTGGTATATTTTTTACTGTTTAATTTTGTTTTTGGAAGAATTTATCTTTTATAATGTTGATGAGTAGCTGATGACTGCTGAATAGTTGATTACATCATTTTAATGATGCTTCTAACTACCATTCAGTCATCCCTTCAAGTCATTGTTTTGTAATTGACTAAGGTTTTTGTACTATGACTACTACTATCACAGCAACTTCTGCTATGTATTTGTATTATAATATTTATATGTATGGAGAAACAAATATTTCTAGTACTCGTAGAAGTATTTTAATCAAACTTTTATTTCGAGTGGAATTACACATGTATATTTGTTTGTGTATTGTAAAAGATGATTGTGTTGGGTGTCCGTTTGCAAAAGTACCCGATTAAAAAAATTAACAATATATTAACATATATTTTTTATTGTTGCCCAAAACTAAATTTTATCCGAAAAATGGTACTTAATACTGTATTAATTTAGATCCACCTTGAATCTATGATAAAATACGATTCGAAAAATGCGTTTATGTAATTATTTTAAACCCGATGTGACATAATGACAATCAAAAATTAATTTCAATAGAATGGACCGTTTAATGCAATCTAAGCGAACTTTAAATAAATTAAATATTTTTGTCTAATGGTGTAAAATAAAATGTAACTTTATTGTATTAACGGCGAGTAATTGATTTCCAATATAATATTGGATAAACGTTAACCATAAATTCTATATAAATTTTGACTTTCATAACTATGGAGATCTAAGCTGGATATAAATAAATATAGTACGATCTACCATTTTTCGGATCAAATTGTATTTTAGGCTATATGAAAAAAAAAAATATATGTTTGTATTTAATAACAGCTTTTTTACTCGGGATATTGATAAAAATTTGAACTATATGGGTTTGTATGTGATTGTTTTTAGGCACATATAATACCATTGTAGCAACAAAAAAATCAACAACGTGTTTATATCAGTCGAAATTAATTTTCGTTTTGTAACAATGACAAATGAACAATTCCATTGTGTTTTCTTTTGTTTTGGTTATATAGGATTCTTGTTTTTTTTATATATATAATTTATTAAATGTTACAGTTTTTTATGTCATTAAAGTATCATTTTTCAATACATTATTTATTATCTTATACTTGAAAAATACATTCAACAACTAATTTTTTATCAAATGGATAAAATTGTGTTTTTACATGCTTTAAAGAAATTGTTGTGTATATGTGACAGCGCATAGAGAAAGGGACCTAAGGGTAAAAAAATCAATTTTTTTTTTTTTTTGTGGACAACATCTGAGCATCGAATGAGACCGATCCCATGCTCTCCTGACCTTAGGTCCCTTTCTATCCTTAGGTCCCTTTATATTTTGCGCGTCACATATAAATAAGAAATAAGTGGCAATATAATGAAACTAAAATGTTTGCCATTTTATAATTCGGAATCGGAACTACCCAGGAAAAAAAGTGAGGAAAAAGAAGTAGTAAAAACATAACAACAGTTGAATAGGGAGTAGTGATAGTTTGTGGTTTTCACTGATGAATTTAACATTGGCTTGTGATAGGAGGGAAGTTGTTCTTTTTTGAAACAAATTATGTATATTTGAACCAATAAAAAAGGAAGTTCATTTTCACTTGTGTTTTTTTATTTTAATTTAATTAAAACAAAAACATCATGCATCGTGTCGGGTTTGAACCCACACTCGTTGGCATTTCAAGCAGACGCTCTTCTCTCTATGCTATGGCTTGTTATAACTTATAGCTGACTTTTGTTCAGTAAATTGTTATATTTATTTCTTTCTATTTTTATTAACAAAAATATATAACATATTGGAAAATATATAAAGTTGTTTTTTTAAGTGTTTTTTTTTATAAAAATGATACACTCATAGAAAGAAATAAAGCTGTAAAAATAGGAGAAAAAGCTACTAAAAATTATGTAACTAAAAATGATCTTGCAAAAAAACTACTGATATGAGCAGATTATTTTTTGCTATATACTAGTAAGATTTGAAGAAAAAATAAAACTGTTAAATTTACAAAATTTTGGTTACATTTAAGTTAACTTTTAATACGAATTACCTTGATAAAATCCGTAAAAAATTTTCCAGCATATTAGTAGATAAAAAATAGCTTTTTCTGCAAGGTAATTTTTAACTTATTTTTACTAGTTCTAACTAAAACGTTTACAAGATTTTTCTTTTTCTGTGATATTTAGTTTCTAAATATATTTAGTAAAAATTTCATCAAAATGGATTTTTTAAATTACAATTTTTTAAATACAAACAAAATTGTAATATATACCTTTTTCGTATTTTAACAAAAAATATTTGACTAGCATATATTTATTGCAGCATTAGATGTTGTTTAAAATCCATTCCTAAGGGAGTAATTCTTTGTGATGTAATGAATGAAGTGATTCATTTAGAAGGCATTCCATTTATTTTTGCTTGGTAATTACCGTTTATACACTCGGCAGGTGTGTAGTTGCATAACCACATATCTGTTAATGATTTTTCTACACTGGTATGTCAACTAGTGAAATATTTTTTGTGCTACTTTCTTAATTACTTGGTAATGTCTGTTTAGATGGGTAGTACACTCACAATATTTTATCGCTAAAAACAATATAAAATTCATATTAAATTAATTGAAATAATTGAAGGTCTGTTAGAATAATCATCAATTTGTTTTTTCATATTTGAAAGTTTTTTTTTGTTTGAATTTTCAAAACACTACACACAAAACACGCACCTTCATATTTTTATTGGCTATGTTTGTGTGTATGAGTAAAGAATTTCTTGTAATTTGAATGGGAATAATCTTAAACAAACTATTTTAACAAAAAAGAAAACCGAAAATATTTGAACTTTTTGTTTTAAAACGGAAAACAACGAAATTATTTAAATTATTTTTTCTAAAAATAGAAAACTAAAAATAGAACATTTGACTAAAATATCAACTCCTGTAGACGATACATATTTTTTTATGGTTTGTTTTTGATTGACTGATAAAAAAAATTAAACAATATATTTCAATGCATTTTAATTGATTCTTCAATTGAAAACAAACTTTACCTATTACTTTTCAAATAAACCTCAATCGGTTATGGAAAATATATTGTGAGTGTTCTTGTACTCAAGGTTACCACTGAGAATTTTGAAAAAGTAGGACAAAAAGTCGTTTTTTCAAAATATAGTCGCACAAAAAAGTAATTTTTCAAAAAAAAAAAAAAGTAGCACACTTTTTTAACGGTTTTTATTTAAACCAAACACAATATATGGTTGTGAGCTTTTTGAAAATTGTGATGCTGTTAGTAAGCGCAAGTTAACTGTGTTGTACAACAATATCGTCAGATATGTCTATGGATTAAGGAGGCTTGAACGTATTTCATCATTTGCGACTAAACTCTATGGCGTATCTTTTGAAAATCTTCTAAAAATTCGGGTACTTTTATTTTACCATAAAATTATTTACAAGAAAAACCTAGGGGTAGAAAGACTATAATACCAAATCATCGATATCATGTGTCTGAATGGCATTTTTATATAAATGCTGCACGTCTTTGGAGATACCTTCCAGCAAACCAACAACTCAACAGCAACGCATACATCTTTAAACAATTTCTTTTCAATTTGTTTGCCGATATTTAGTTTTGTTTCTATCTTTGTTGACATTTTGACGAAATTACCAAATTTTTTTATATTTGTTTTTAACAATTTGTGATAATAAAATAAATTATGATACTTACATGTTAAAATGTAGTTTTAAGTTTTATAAAATTTGCAATGTCTAATTTCCACAAACTGCTTTCCTGTACTTTAATTATAAGATTTAATCTTGTTGTGCAGGATATGTGAAAAATTAAATAAAATAAATAAATAAAATAAATCAGTAAACACATCCAATAAAGAGAAATAACAATTTAAATAAGAAATCCACGAAAAATGTATTATTTTGAAAATTTGTTTCTGTGTTTTTTACAAGTTCATTAATGGGAACTCAGTCTTCTATTTCGGTATCTAGCAAATTCGGAGTTGATAGCATCGAATCACTTTTAACTTATTAATTAAATTAATTTTCATTAAAAATGCGTTCTTATTCCATTGAACTAATTTTTATGTTATTTTGTCTTAAAATTTAGGATTAAACTATATTAAGTTTTAAATTAACATTTGTCGTAAATTTGTCATTTTTCTATGGATTAAACTTAAAAAATCTTACTACACTGAGAGAATTATCTGCATAATATCAATGAATTTTTGCATTAGATCTATGAATTGTCACTGAAATTCGTCCATTGAAACTTTTCATTAAATTAATGCAATTTTATTTTAGATTTTTAGTTGATCACAACCGTGTAAAAGTTTCTTTGCTTTAGTTCTAATTTCTATAAATAGAATTAAAAGCTTGAATATTAAAGAGCACGAATAATTGCTTTACATATTGAAGGAACTTCAATAAATAAGCACAACTACAACATAGGGAAAAATAATAGCTTTGTTAAAGACATGTGGTTTACGTTAGTTATAATTAGGGCAAGGACTTTCATGCAAATGCATGTTTGTAGTCAGTGGCCCAAAAATGATTTTGACCAAATACTTTTCCGAATCAAAGAATTTGCAAAGAAATGGCTTCGATTTGTTGTTGCATATTTTTGCATATTTTGCTGTTAAGTGCATATTTTATTGCATATTTTTGCATATTTTGTACATTATTGCATATTTTTTTTAATATTTTTAGATATGAAATTCGATTTAAGAATTTATACTTTAAAACTAAAAAAAAATTATAAAGAATTAATTATTTGGAAGCTCTGTCGGTAATATAACACTACACTAGAAAGAGAAACACATAGTATACAATATGTTGTCATCCACTAACACATTTTTTATAGATGTAATTTTAAATTAACGTTTTCGGGTGTTATTGCTCACAAACAGAAAGTTGAAAAATTTTATAAAAATTATTTTAAGGAAACTTGTCCCCGAGCATTAATTTCTGCCACTTTTTTCTCTGAGCTACGAAAGTGAGTACGATTTTATAGTACACATATTTAAGTTCTATTTTCTAATAAAGTTTTTTTCAGGTAAAATGCCACACACCCTTAATATTTACAATCGACTGTATTTCTTTTTATTTTCACTGAATTTTCTATTTGTATTTGAAGACATATTCAGTGTGTTCGTTTACTCGAATTTCTTACTACTTTTACTACAATTGCAAAGTTTTAGGCGTGTTCGTTTACTTACTACAAGTTACTACTTTTACTACAGCTGGAAAAATTCAATACAAAAAGTAAACAAAACTTTCCAATTGTAGTAAAAGTCGTAAGAATTTCGAGAAAACTATTTGTTTACTTTTTGTGTTAAATTTTTCCAGCTGTAGTAAATATAGTAACTCGTAGTAAGTAAACGATCAAGCTTGTTGTAACCGATACCTGAATTTTTACGTTTATGTTAGTTTTTAATAAATATAATTAAAGAAACATTTGTTTTTAATTGCATATTTTTTGGTTTTTAGTGCATATTTCGTTATAAATGCATATTTATGTGCATATTTTCTATTTTTTAGCGCATATTTAAAGCGCATATTTTCGATTTTTTAGTGCATGACAGTCCTTGCCCTGGTTATAATAATGGAAAATAGATAAGTAAAAATGTTTGAATTTACTTCTCAAAATGCATTTATTTGAAATTTAACATATACCCTACGGGGAAAGGGACCGGTCCCAGAAGACACGCAGGATAGGTCCCAAGGGGGCGGAGACCGGTCGTTGATCGGTCTTTTTGTTTGAAAGAAACATATCACTTTAACATGGCGTTGTCATTGGAAATGACCAATTGCCACAGTTTAGACACCTTGTGACAATAAGGTGGTGTATCTAAAAATAGCTTTTCAAATAAACTAATAAAAAATTAAGAACGCAAACGCTCTACCGTCTAAGCTAATGTTGCTTATGCGTGATGGCTGGCTGATGGTAAAGTTATATATTTTTTGTTTCTGTTCAAATAAAAAAGAAAAAGCAAAATAGAAAAGAAAACAACACTAACACACACACAAATATAGTGGAAGTGCCTTCAGTATGGACCCGATTGACCGGTCATGGGTTGGCCATAATTCAATTAAAAAAATCAATTAAAAATTAGAAAATTACCTCAAAATCTCTGATAATATAAAAAAAAATTTAAAAAAGTTAAAAAGTAAATTAAATGAAATACCAATTGTTAAAACTAAAACAGCTTTAACATTAAAAAACGTTGAAAATACAAAACTTAAAATTTTTTAGAAAAAAATTATAAAAATTTAAAATAAGAGCTAAAATAAGCAAATCGTAAAAAAAAAGTTAAAAATAAATAAAAGAGTAAAATAAATAAAAAAAATATTTTAAAAAATATGCCGCGAATTTTAATTTTTATTTCGGTATCGGTCAAATTTTTTAAAAGCAACAGTGAAAGTTACGAATCAGAAATTAGAAAATTAAATAATTCTTTTTCCTTCATATTTGTACTAATTTAGTAATATGCCTTCGGTTGACAGGTCACGGGATAGGTCCTTGGAGGGCAATTGACTCCTCATTCCCCGTAGGGTATATACAAAAAACTAAAATCTACATTATAGCCTAGAGAGGACCCCATAAAGACAATCTGATGATAGTGATGCGGTGTCACTTGAAAATGCATTAATTGTCAACCATTGGTTCTAGGAAAGTTTTTTTCATAAGTTTTTTCTCTATTGGTTGTAAAATAAAAATTGTAAATTCTATTTAGAATTAATGCAATTTTTCATAAAAGTTAATGAAAAATTTCATATTATTTATTAAAAATTTAATACGACCAATGAAAAAGTTTCATTAAAAATATTTTCATTAAAACTATGAAGCTTTTTCATAGAGTTTAAAAAATTTTTCATTCCTATTGTGAAGAACACTTCAATAAATTTCATTAAAACTCGTCCAAGGAATTCTCTCTGTGTATTTTAAAACGATAGCACATTAACACTTAAACTTTGAATTCCTTTATGTCCCTGCTATCAGGGTCACATATGGGTGGGGCTATTTCCCATATTTTTTATTTCATAATCAGAAAATACCTTATTTCTCGGAAGCTAAGCGAGATACAGTAGTGGCCAAAAATTCGTCCCTCCGTACCTATAAATTTCTCTTTAAACTACATTTATACGCGAGAGAAAACTGCTAGAGATAGAGCAAAAAACACCTATAATTTGCTTAAATCATTCACAATAGAGATATCTCGAAGTGTATTTTGCTATATCTCCAGTAGTTTTTTCTCGGCTAGTTTGAAAAAGTCGCACATAAAGTCAAATGCCGTCAAAAAGGTTGCAAATTGCAACTTTAGTCGCACAACGGTAACACTGCTTGTACTTTTGGTAGCAATCAATACAAAAGTGCTGATTGCTTCCCGACCATTGTCTAAAGTATGTTTTGTGTTCACTAAACACAGTCACTTTTTGTGATGGATTATGCTTAAAATTAAATTTTTTGGTTTATTTATATGATAATGTCTTTCTTCAGATCATTTACTGTTAAATCATAAAAAATCGGATATGAAATGTGTATAAATATTTTTTTTTCCAGTAAAATTGCATATTCTGCCATTTGAATGAAAAGAAAAACTACAATATTTTATGTAGAGCTTACTTCCTTATATTCTGAAGCAGATATTGACAGTTGAACATGCCCCTATACATTTCCATAGATATTTACAAATAACCATTTTTTAGCTTTCAAATAAAAATCTCTGCATAAAATAAAAGAGGGTTGTTATTTCACAATTTTTTCTAAACTTTTGACAAGTGAATTAAAATTTGAAATACAAAAAATGCTAATGAAAAATACGAAATGTTGCATACTTCAACAGAACACATAATGATAAAGTTGAACGCAGAAAAAACTCGAAACGAAAGTCATAGTTAATATGATAGAAAATTAAGAAGAAATGAAAAATAGACCACAAAAAATGTTTCAATGAAAATGATTTGAAAAAAAAAATCAGTTGAAAAGAAGGGATTAAGCTTTGAGAATGTTAAAACAAAAAGGAAAACAACTATGAAATTCATTAAAATAGTGTGTATAAATATATACAAACTAGCTAAACAAATGCTTATAATTAATCATTTACTAAAGGTTGTTGATAAAATTCGTTTTAGAAATTTAAAAATAGAAAAAAATTTTATTAAGATTAAATTATTCGATACACAACTTATTGGAAGCGTGAGCGTTAGTTCAATAAATGGATGCAAAGAAATTTATAAAGAGTTGATGCATCCAAATATTCAATACACTAACAATAACTTTACCATTAAAGTTTAAAATTTTTTTTTAAAACTAAATCAGTAAAGATGTTTCAATTAAATAATTAGTTTAATTGCAAAGAAATATTTTTTTTAAGTTTTTCTATCAGTGATTCAATAAACAAAATGCACAAAATAAATGTTGAATGTAAGTTAAAATATTCAGGCAAACTTTCCTTTAAAATCTATGATTTTTACCATCTTTCCTAGTTTATTAATTAAGTATTAAAAATAAGTGACAAAATACAATTTTTTTTAAACGAAAAGTAGGAAGTTCTTTTTTTTAACTTATTTTCTATTATTTAAATGTACATATTTAGCAGATTTTAAGGAAAAAATATTGTGAGTGTATTTATGCAAAAAAAGTCACAAAACTTATTTTGGGTTTGGTCTTTACAACAACGACCACGATTCTTTTGCTTACCACTATAATTAAGATATTGATGATAGCAAATATTAGGACTGAACTTAAGAGTCTTATGTATAGATACGTTTTTATATTAAAAACAAAAAACTAAACAAAAATTACTCCAACAAACTTTTCTATTTACTTAAATATTTATAAGACTCTGTGTTTTCTGATGAAGAAACCAATTTAACAAGAAGTTTATTTTTTTTTTTAGAAATACCAAAAGCTAATATTTGAAAATAATATTTTGTCTTTTTTTCTTCTTTGGCCATCTTTTCTTTACAGGATGAAGCTCGTAAAAAGGCAGCCTCAACATATCTGGTAGACAATACAGATTTACCACCACCCCGTTACCAACAAGATGGCACAATGCCAACACTATATCCAAATAATATGGGTAAGTAAACACACACTCACATACTTGGAATCTATATAGCATAATAGCCAACATGAATTCTATTCTGTATATGGAGTAACTCCTTACCTTGTTATTATTCTTTGGAAGATTAAGGGAAAATTCATTGTTTAGAAATGTTTGTTTGCATCAATATGAATGCGAATCAAGATCCACAGAAGAAATTTTGGTTGATAATTCGAGTTTTTATGAATATAGCATTAGATTAGTAAAATATCTGCGGCGTTTTCTAAACTTAAGATACTGTATAGAAAAACCGTTGCCTCAGTAGACAATACTTTCACTTAAAATATTTTTTATGTAAAGATCGCTGCAAATGTATTTAAAAACAAATGAAACTACACTTGAGAACAGAACCACTTATATTTCATTAAATTCAACTTAAATTTTCTGTTGTTTTGCCTGTTAATAATATTAACCACAAATTTGTCAAATCACTCTACGGGGAAAGGGACCAGTCCCAGATGACACGCAGGATAGGTCCCAAGGGGGCAGAGACAGGTTGTTGATCGGTCTTTTTCTTTGAAAGAGACATATCACTTTAACATGGCGTTGTCATTGGAAACGACGTATTGCCACAGATTAGACATTTTTCGACATGTCGCAGGTCTAGCCCAAAAGGACATGTCGCCTAACTGACTTAAAGAGACATGTCACCGAAGTAACCCAAAAGGATCCGTCGCAGAATGAGTCACACTTTTTGTATTTTGTGACATGTCACCCAACTAATCTAAAAGGAACTGATACAGAACCAGTCCCATTACAAAACTGACAAAAACAGTGACAAAACTGAGGTGAATGGAAATTGTTATGGTTTTGGTATTATAAGTAAAATTGTCACAGCAAACCTTGACAAAATTGTTATGTAATAAAAAGCACAAATATTTTCATTTGTCAACAAATTAAAATGTAAAAATTTCTTTTTTTTTTGAAGAATTTTCGTATGTTTTTGCACAAAAATACAATATGAAATACATATTCCTTTTTTAAGATGTTCTTTTAAGATATAAGATATATATCGTCACCTTAAATGCAAAAGGGCGTAACAACAAAAAAATGTAAGCCGATTTTTCTATTGATTATGATGCACTAGACTAAATTACATTTTTCTAGAAAATTTTAAACTTATGTATATGTAGAAATAAGTCTATAGTCGTCTTTTAAACAAGAGAAGAAAATATAGAATATCTTTAATTCTACAACGTTATTTTCTGGTTCTCGTGTAAAAAAAATAAAAAGTGTTGTTGCGACGATATATGCGTCGAACCTTTTACCGATTCTAAAATTCCTGCAAAATCCTCCAAAAGATTACGTATTAACACACAATTTTTGGGGCTTGATGCTAAAATTTAAAGAAAACTCCAAGTGCTTAGAACTAGTTCTCTCGCGTTCTGCGCTTCCTGGACATTTTTTAAGTTTTCATTTCATTTAAGATTTCATAAAATTATGAAAAAATTTTCACAAATTACAATTTTTTGATAATTTTATTTAACGAAATTCTTCATTGAACTTACGAAAAAAATTCTATGAAATTGTTCATCATGAAGGATAATTCTATCAGTGTACTGGGAAACCGACCAATTGTGGGCGCTGTGGTGTAATGATTAGCGCATTGGACTGTTACACGTGAGGTTGCGGGTTCGAGACCCAAACAAGGCAACATCAATTTATGAAAAATAATAATATGTATGACTTTTTTCTATCCCTCATAGAAAAACACCTTTGGTGTTCCCATAGCACTTAACCCCACCGAAGTAAAATAATATAACAGGGCTATGAACTAAAAAGCTTCAACAAAGTTCGCCAACTCACCGTCAGATGGCTCGCAACAACTGTTCTAAAAATTCAACATCTCGTGCAATTACCGTGTTGCCATATTTGAAGCCCTTCATCTTTCACCACCTTTCACTTCTTCTCTAACCCTTTTCCAAAGGGGTTAATTAATAGGAAGAATTTCCTGAGTGTTGCTTCTTTTTAAAAAATAAAAAAAATTAAGTCTTACTTGTGGGGTTTTTTATAACACACTTATACAGTTAAGTGATATGTCCTCTTTGCACCAGTCTTGGGGTCAGTCCTTTAAGTATAATTGACAGCGCTTAACCCATAGAAATAATAAATTATACCAGTCCTGCGACAAGACCATCTTTAACCACTCACGGGATAGGTACTTTGAGGACAATTCAGTGGTATGTCATCATTTCACCAGTCACGAGACCAGTCCTTTAAGTATAATTGACACTGCTTAACCCACAGCAATAGTAAATTATACCAGTCCTGCTGCAAGTTCTTCTTTAACCAGTCACGGGATACGTACTTTGAGGACAATTTAGTGGTATGCCATCTTTTTACCAGTCACGGGATAGGTACTTTGAGGACGATTAAGTGGTATGCCACCGCTTCACCAGTCATGGGACTAGTCCTTTAAGTATAATTGTCACTGCTTAACCCACAGCAATGGTAAATTATACCAATCCTGTGACAAGTCTTGCTTTAACCACTCACAGGATAGGTACTTTCAGGGCAATTGACCCCTCATTCCCCGTAGGGCAACTACTAGAAATTACTTACATGTATGTTTTTATTTATTTTTTTAATATTGTTTTAATAAACAAAATGACCAAATAAAACGATTATTACGAATTCTCAGTATTTTATATTTTTGCTTTTTTAATGTTTTTAAAATGTGAAATTTGCATTTCTTCTGTTTCATTTTCAACTGAAACAACAAAACTGAAATACTACTTAAACAACTAGCAAATTCTGGCTGCAGAAGTTCCCTGAGAAATTTTTGATTACCATTGATATTTCATTACCACACCCACAATATATTTTCCATAACCGATTGAGGTTTATTTAAAAAATAGTAGGTAAAGTTTGTTTTCAATTTAAAAATCAATTAAAATAGATTGAAACATATTGTTTAACTTTTTTTATCCATCAATAAAAAAATAAACTAGAAAAAATATGTATCGTCTGTAGGAGTTGTTATTTTCAGTCAAATATTCTAGTTTTAGAAAAACTAATTTAAATAATTTCGTTGTTTTCTGTTTTAATACAAAAAATTAAAATATTTTCGGTTTTCTTTCTTTCTTTTGTTAAAATAGTTTGGTTATATACAAAATTATTTCAATTCAAATTACAAGAAATTCTTTTCTTATACACACAAACATAGCCAATAAAAGTATGTTTTCAAAATTCAAACAAAAAGAAAAAACTTTCAAATATGAAAAAACAAACCACAAAATCGTTTTTTTTTACGTTTTGTCAGTTAAAAATTGATGATTGTTTTAATAGACTTTTCAATTATTTTCATTTCTTTTATGTATTGTTTAAACAATGTTTGAAAATAAATAGCAAAATGGTTAGAATATAATGAAAAATCAGTAGTCCTTTATTTAATTGTGCTTTCAATTAATTTAATATTTATTTTAGGTTGTTTTTAACGATAAAATATTGTGCATTACACTGTGGACTTTTTAGTAAAATAATCCCATCATGTGAGGGCTTCTTTTTAACTACGGACTCAAAATCAAATCTCATCCCAATTCTACATTGATTTCATAAAATAGTTGTTAAATGTTGTTTCTTATTAAAACCCCACTAGTTAGATTTGATGGCGTTCCAAATAAGCGAATATGTCTTCCCAGTGTAGAAAATCATTACCAGATATGTGGTTATGTAACTACATACTTGGTAATGGTAACTAGTTACTTTTGTTATTACATTTCTTATTACCTTTATATGGCGATGTCGCGAAAAATAATGAATTGTCGTTACACACCAGCATACGAAAAATCAAAAAATATATCGTTACCTATGTGCTTACCAGTACTGACAAAAATAATGAGTCTAAAAATAGATTTTCTAAAAAATAAATTATATAAAAAAAAATATTTTTTATTGTATTTTTTTTTTAAATAAAATTTACTGGTGCGGGAATCGAACCTGGGTCTACAGATTCCCAGTCAACAGCTCTACCATCTGAGCTATATCGACATGTAATATTTAATAGATAAAAACACAATTGACCTGCTGCACACAAGTAAGCTTACTCGCCAACATACAAAAAATCAAAAAATATGTGGTTACATATATCCTTACCAGTGTTTAAAAAATATTGAGTCTAAAAATAGATTTCAAAAAATTTTCAAAAAAATCTAAAAAATTATTTTCTATTTGAAATAATGATAAAAATAAGTCATTATCAGTAACTCATTATTATATGTTTTAAAATAATACAGAAGGTAAGTGGGTGTCATTACTGGTAGTCCAAAATATAATGATATGTCATTACCGTTTCTACACTGGGTTCTTAATAATTTCATTATTATTTCCATTATTATGGAGGGCACCAGCAGGTCTAAGGCAGGCCTATCTATGCCAATGTATGATCATTAAATTCCAGCTAAATATTTATCGGATACGTTGTGTACAGTATTTAAAAGAAATACCGTCAGTGATATTTTTAGCGTTTTAAACTGCGAATTTTTCAAACTGTGAGGTTATGGAAAACAAATTTGGAATCAGTATGTCAGAATTTCTTTAAAACTTATATCAGAGTTCGGGTCATGTTTTCATTTTGTAGAGGTGTGTACTTTTTTAAAAATCTTCTCTAAATCAACCGGATTGTTAATATCTAGCTTATACCGGGTTTTGAACCTGACGATCTGGTCCCAAAACCTGTCGTAGGTTGGGTTAAGAGCTAATAGAATAAAATTTTTCTGGTAATATACCACCTGGTATTATTACATTTTTAATCAAATTATTTGAAAAAGTGCTTAAAATTCTCGTGAAAACAAACCGAACCCCAGTGAATTTTCAATAAAGAACATCAACAATTTATTTTTCCTTTCATAAGGCTACCTAATGTATGTAAAACTCGTGCAAGTATGAAAATATGTTGTAGTTTGCCAGTTAGCCAACTAACTAGAGATTGTTGTATGGATGAAAGTAAACATGCAAACAGCATTCATTGTCTGACTGCATATTTGTGGTGTAATTTTGAGGCCGTTTTTTGGTCTCCAAACATAAGAATTATAGCTATAGTTTATTGTCCTTAATATACGTATCTATATTGGTATGTACGTAGTTTTTTTTTGTTAGAAAATTTCATATTTCTTCTATTCTCAATAAAGAGGCAAACTTATCATGAAGATAATAGCAACAAATTTTCAATGTGCATACAATATAAACAATAATGATATGTCCAATTCATTAGAAAATTTGCTGTTTATTTAAAAATGTTATTTCTATATTCTGATTGGAGAAAATATGCATTTTTAAGTAAAACGTAGCATTTTTAGATAGCCGAGCTTCAACTGATTATAGGTATCGTAAAAATGCTTAATACAGGGTGGGCCAAAAGTCACGCCTGCGTGTAAAAATTTAATAACATTTTTGTTTATTATTATTTTTTATTTTTATTTTAAAATTTCATTCATCGAACCGCAAAACTACACGAACGAGCAAGGACGAAAGTGGTAGCATTTTACTTTTCCAATTGGCATTCAATTTTACTTACGCAACGAGCCTCCACACCACACTGTACAATTGAGCGAGTGCAATTGGTGCTGGTGAACAACTCTGGGGTTTGCAGTACCCCAAAATTGCATATTTTGCTTATCACATATTCATTAGGATAGAAATGTGCTTCATCACTCATAACTAAACCCGTTATTTTCTGCGCACAACTCCAGGAAGCGTGTTGCCCAAATTGATGCCTAGTGGAAAAGTAAAATTTTACCGCTTCGGGCCGTTGCTCGTTGTGTAATTTTGCATGTTACTGTAACAGGGTTCGAAAAATAAAATATGAAAACAAAAATTAAAAACAATAATAAACAATTAAAGTTATTCAATTTGGCTCACCCTGTATTAACAGTATTGTTGTTTTGCCTCTCTATATGACACTTGAAAGTTTTTGTTTGCAGAATTTATATTAAAATTTTTTAGATCTTGAAGGAAATGTAGTTGTTTTTCAGGACTTTCGTATTCTAGATATAATACTAATTAAGACTTCTATCATATACTCATCATTATAATAGTAGAAGAACGTGAAAATCATTTTAGTAGAACAGCATTGCTTGTTAAGGTTTTAATCCCTTTTCCTATTTTTCAGCGACGAACTTCTGATAGAAATCTTAAATTAGCGCTTATTACAGTATACGAACAAGCTTTATATGCAAATATTATTTATTTTTACATATTTTTTTACATTGACACATATTATACAACAACATTTTAAATTTAAAGTCAATTTAATTTTTAAACATACGCGCACTGGTTCCAAACACAAAAAATGGAATTAAATACTCGTACACGAACACTTAAATTACTCGAAGGATGTCAACACAGCAAACCATAAACGATAAAGGAGTATTATAGCTTTCAGAAACTTCATTTTGTAGTCACCCTTTTGTAATACAGAGTGAGCTACAAGGTGGCAAAATTGACTACCTCGAGGATGAAAAATCATTTAAGGCTTAACATTTTTACATTTAAGGCTCGACTATTGCGAGTCCTTTTGACTTGACGGAATATACTTAAAATGACAAGCCCAAAAATGTTTTCATGCCTCTGCTAGCTCTTATACGTCAAAGCCAATTTGATTTCAACATTTATAATTTGTATTTTTGTTCCAAGTTTTTTTATTTTTGACCAATAGATCTTCGGGTTTGAAGATAAAAATCCCTAAAAATTTCCAAATATTCCTGATATTTGGAATCACTATACAATAACACCTTTTTAATTAAATACACAACTTTTCCAAACTAGTCTCCAAAGTTGCAGAAATTTCCAAAAAAATTTCGTCACTTTAAAAAATTCGGCCTTGTAGGCCAAAATATCTTTTCCCTTATTATGAATAAATTTTTACTCCTCCATTTCATAAATGTGGGGTTACAGGGCTAATTTTGCCTTAATAAAGTATCTAATAGAACTTTAGCAATATGAGCTGGAGTCAGTAGTAAATACAAAAAAACTTAAAAATGCAGAAAAACTCTCTGAAAACGGGGATGGAAATTGCTCATTCAGTCTCATGCTCATTTGAAATTATATATTAATTTCCATTACATTGTTATTTGATCCAGGTAAAGTAGAACGGAATGGAATAAATCCTCCTTAAAAAATTATGTTTTATAACTTCCCTGGCCAAACCCGTTGTTAGTTTTCATTTTTCTGAATTTTTGGTAAATAAATGGTTTTTTATCAATTGTAATTCGTTCTTTATACATTAGTGTAATTTCATTACTATTAGTAATGTTTTTCTAATGAAAAATATTTTTTCATTGACATTAGTATGAATTAATGGTGATGAAATTTCATCGGTAATGAAAAATTCCCAAGTATGTTTTAAACTTAGGGGGTAATTTTCTAAAACACTTCGGTGAAGTGTTGCGTTATTTCTATAGAAATTGTTTTTGTTACAAAAACAATTTACATTGAAAGTTCCCTTCACTTCACCCAAGTGTTTTACGAAATTAGGTAGTTAATTTTGTTGTACGTTTCCGAAAGGTTCCAGAGTTGCAAACGAATCAACTCATGCAAATGTTATAGATACACACAGAAAACATATTCGTAGTTCAACCGAATTTTTGTGGTTCCAAGTACAATCACTTCTATTCATTTTTAATAGTGTTATAATTAATGAAATTTACTTAAAAGTTCTGAATTTGTATTGTATTAATTGCCCAGAAAAAAAAATTAGAATGATTTAAAAACTACTTTTTTCCCTACTTTACAAGTATCCGTTAATGTATTTTTACTGCTTTTTTAGAAGTACTTCTGAACAACTTCAAAAAATCACTTCTTTCATTGCTTCCAAAGTATCCATTAGTATAGTTTTTCAGCGTTTTGGGAATTACTTCTGAATAACTTCCAAAAAATTACTAAAGTATTGCTTCTAAAGCATAATTGCTCTAAAAGTGATATTAAAAAAGTGGTTTTGATATCATTTGGTATTTCCAAACAGATGATCGCGGGGACCAATATTTTGTAATCTTTTTTTTATTTTATTAATTTTTTTTTTTAATATTTATAACTATTTTGCTTAAATTAAATTTTTTATAATTTTAAAATTTTTGGAAATAAATATATGTATATAAAAAAAAATTATGAGAAATTTCTTTTTCTGCACACACAGAGAAAAAATATGCCATTTTCCAACTGAAATTCGGTTGCATCTACTAAAATAGGTTGGTACAACTGAATATTGGTTATCACAACAAAATTTGGTTTATACAACTGAATTTTAGTTGCAATAACCAAAATATTTACGAATCACATTCCAATATGGTTTCACCAACCGAATTTATTGGTTGTAGGAACCAAAATAGGCTTAGCAATTCGGTTGGCAATTTTTTTTCCTGTGTGCACCTGTAAAAATAGTTCTGAAAACAATATTAAATTGTAGTGAACCTTTTACACTCCTTTAACAAGTACTCTTATTGAAGAGAATAAAGCACAATATATCGCAATGACAAAGTGGTATTTTTATGCCAGACAACTTTCATATCAAAGAATAGCTCAGCGGTAGAGAGCTAAAGTAGCAATCATGAGGTATATAATTTTTTTTGCGGAGAATTATTTTTTTTAACTTTAAATTGGTGAAAAAGAGCTTCCTTTGCAGTCGTTCGAAAAGTACTGAAAAAATGTTGAAGTTTGAATACCCCTCTCATATGACAACTCAATGTTAAAATCAATAGTGTTTATGCTAAAAAAGAAGTACATCGAGATCATCAATTATATTGCTTTTTCTATTGCTTCGGCATCTCTTTTCTTACTGGGTGATTGCTTTAATATTTATAAATTATAAATTCTATAAATAGAAGAAAAGGTAGCACAAATTTTATTTAAAAATTTAAAATTTTTTATGTCGCGAACTGGGATAGAACTGGCAACCTTCAGCTTGTCAAACTTTTTTAGTCAAATTTCAAATTCGAATAATTGAAAAATCCTCAATACTCTAACAAATTTTGAGTCTTAATTTTCAAAATTATTTATAACTAATTTTTAGGAACCCATTCGTTAAAATTTGCACAATTTATTGCTAAAATATAATATTTTCATATTTCTGTTATTACCCGGTATATGGCGCCACCGAAATTTTAAAGATGGCGCTCTTTCTTTCCCTCCCTTTTGTTTAAATGGCCCATATCTCAAAAACTGGGAGAGATTGAGCAAAATTGACGAACATTTCGACTACCCTAACCATTAAATAGTCCCGTGGAAAGGTTTTCTCTATTCCAAAATGGACCATGTTGGGGTTTTGGACCTTTGGAAATTTTTAATAAAAAATTTTACTTCATAAAATGGCCCATATCTCGAAAACTAAGCGAGAATCAACAAATTTTATTTTATGCCAAAAAACAGGAATAAATTTGGTGAAGTAACAAATTTTTCTGTTCAGCCATCGGACTTATTATTTTGAGGGTACGAAAGCAATTATTTTGGATAATGTGATAATGTTTTAGATAAACTTATATATTTTCTGTTTAAAATTAAACATTTCTGATAACAGCTGTATTTTGGCTTATGCCTATCAACGTTAACTATTTATAGCAAATCTACATTAAACTGATTGGAGTATAAATTTTTTTTAAATAGTTAGTTTTTATGATAGTTCCAGTATAATCGAACGTACGTCAGCAAAATTATTAGGTATTAGCGCGAAGAAGTTACGCTGGGTGTGTATGGTGCATAGAGAAAATTTTTCTGGACGAGTTTTAAAGAAAATTTTTCAGTAAACTAATGACACTTTTTTCACAAAATAATGAAAAATTGCTTAGATTTAATAAAAAAGCTTCATATATTTTATGAATCTAGTTTTAGTGAAAATTTTTCATTGAGTGTATGAAACTTTTATAAATAAAATGTAATTTTTCACAACATTTTACGAAAAACTACATTAAATCAATGAAAAGATACAATGGACAAGTTCCAGTGAAACTTCATTGGTTTTATGCAAAAATTCATTAATATTATGCAGAAAATTCTCTCAGTGTGGGTCCCATAACAATTCATCCGACACGAGCAAAATTTGCTACATCGTATTCAGGTCAGATTTAATTGGGGTCTGCCAAAGTTGGTGAAAATTGTACTCAGGTAGAAAATTACAAAGGTGCCAGCACTGTCAAAGCACCGAATTGGGTGGTATGAGTGCTTACTGTGCTTTCTCAAGGCCCAAATGATAACACAGTTCTATAGTGGTGCCAATGCTTTACGAAGCACTGGGAAAGCATTCAGAAACATAAAAATCAACTGATTTGCCAACGCCGAAAAAAAAAAAAATATTTTCCCGACACACAAATGATAAGACCGTTCCATTTAATGCTTTGCAAAGTATTGAGATAGCACCAAAAAACACAAAAATCAACCCAGGTAGAAATTATGGATGGTAACAAAAAATAAGCACTGCCAAAGCACAAGTGGACTGCGGTCTTACAAAAATAAGTACTGGCAAACCACTAAATTCAAATGCCGTTGTTCTTAGGAATATGTGAATCAGGATGCTAAATTTACACGAAATATCCTCATATTGGCTATCTTTATGGCGCCGACAAGTATAGGAGCTAATTTTATTTTTTTTATAGTAGTTTTTCACCAATTTTAATAGTTGTATTTGCAATAAATATTTATGTGTTATTTGAACACATTTTTATATTTAGTTTTTTTTACTTCAATTGTAGGATTTGAATATGCTAGGCGCGTGCTCGAATTACAACCAAACCATACTAAAGTGCTACTGCTTAATGATCTCACCCAACTAAGGTATTGAATACAATATAATTAATTTGTTGGTTTTTTTTTCCATTGAGCTTTCTGTTATTGTTTTTTCAGAAGTGATCAACATAGGCATATACAAATATTCCATTTTTATATTTTTGTTTATCTTCCAATCTTCTCCGTGTCTCCTTTTTTACAAATGTTGCCAAATTGACGCATGGTTTTTATGTATGTTCAAGATTAGAATTTCATTGTTGTTTTGTATACAAAGTTGTGACTTTTAGTCTTAAAAATAGCCTTATATCAGTCACAGTGGGTCACAAGTAGCAATAGGCACCTAAATGTAAATACTTTAGTCGCCTTTATAAGTTCATATACCTTTGTTTTAACTATCATATTCAATAGCTTCTACCGACAAATTTTTTTGGGTGCACTTGTTTTATGTTACAGAATAATTAATTTCTTATTTCACTATATTCTAATTGAAGTATAGTCTTATTTGCGCTTAATCTAATATACTACAATTACAAAAGAAAAGTTTCACTTTGTTTTTTGTAAAACTTTCACCACACGTGATTTACTAACAAGGAAACTACGCAGTGGTGTCAGCCGCAGATCTTATAGGGCAATTCACATCTCTCAGTATTGAGGGTACGAGTTGTCAAAATTTTGTAAATTCTCTTTTCAAAATGTCATTTTGTTTCCCAATACTAAAAAATGATTCTTTCCAGGGCAACTGCCCATAGATTACATAGATTTCTTACTCTTTGACATTTGCTGTCAGTGCATGTAACTCATGAGATTGAGCTGGACATTCGTTCTTTACCTATACAAAAAATATTTGATTGTATTTGAAAAAATGTTTTGTTTTTAGAAAAATCTCTGGGTACGGGGCATAAAAGGATGTTATTCTTCACCTTAATTTTAAACTCTAAATTTGAGAGTGCGCACCTTAACAAAATAACATATGAGTATATTTATTTTTTGGCCTCTACAACATATTCAATTTCCATTAGCATCTGCGGGTTACACCACATAGTAGCTTCCTTGTAATTCAACTTTTGTTCAGTTTCTTGGCTATCAGTAATTCTAATCATTAGTATTATATTGTCATCATCTTGAGAATTCTTAAAAAAAGGAAAATTAGTAACTCTATATATACACAAGAGATGATAACAAAAAAAGTTTTAATGAAGATGGCCGCCCAAACAACGTTCAATTACAATTAATAGTCAAGAAAAGTCTTACACACACATACAAAAAAATAAAAATCACAAACGGATAAACTCATTCACTTATATTTGTATGTATCTTTACTATGTTGAGCTTTTCATTATATGGAAAAAGATGTACAAGAAAGGAATAAAAATAGAAAAATGAAAAAATAATAATGAGAAGAAATAAAAAATCTGTAAAGATTTTAATTTAAAGTAATCAAACAATGAATACAATTAAATATTCAATCATATTGAAAAATTGCATTCAAAATGAAATCATCTGAAAAATAAGAGCGAGAAAATATTCTTATTGCGATTCAAAAGTGTTTTAAAAAAACTGGACGAAATTTATTGAGAATATAGGAAAAAAGAAATTGAAAATGCTCTTTGTACTATAAACGACCAAAAGAAAAAAGAAGGACTATGAAAAATGAAGTCGTTTGGAAAAAAATGAACAAGTTAATTAACTTAAATGGGTTGTTTTTTAGCTCCAATTTTTTTGTTCTTTTTTTTATTTGAAGTTTTTATGGCCGTTTTTTACTTTTTCAGTGATGAGTGCTAGTGCTTCATTAAATATTTCTGTATTTGCTTAAGTCATACATACACACTTACTATAAACTTACAGCTATTAAACATTTATTTGTTTGTAACAGAGTTGAAACTGGGTTAAATTGTTAAAAAGGATGGAAATAAAGTAAGCATGTTATTTTTGCAACAGTAACTACAAAAAGTGAATATAAAATAATTAATCTTGCATATTGTACCTGAAGAATGAAATAGATATCTTATTGACTTTGTTTGTGAGCGTATGTAGAGGAGTGTGGGATAATTTTGGAATAGCTTTTATCAGGCTTAAAAACTGCCTATGAGTACTTCTTTTTAATTAGTGTTAATAATATATTCCAAAGAGTGGAAATTTTGGGGTAAATTGGGCAAAGTTGGTGGGAAAGTGGAAAATGCTCAATATTCTACCTTAAACTTACTGCTTACTTGCTTATTATTAGTAAAGAAATTTAAAAGATAAAAATATAAAAAATAATTGACAAAACCCAGCCAGAAATTTCGGAGCGCTCATAAATAAGATTTTTAAATGGCTCATAGAAATGATTATTGTTTTTTTGAAAACACTCTTTTTTTGTTAGAAAATAGGAACCCTCAGAAAACAATCCAAAAAGTTGTCTCTACAGTCTTAAAAGCTGTCTCAAAACGAGGTTTAATTTTTCGGACTCAAAGAAGTTTCCAAAATTATTTAAATTTATGAAGAAAATTTCGATTTTATACGTTCTTTTTTCTGAGTTATGTCTGAGTACAAAGGAGGCTCTTTTGGACGGACCACTTTCATAGGAAAAAGTGGAAAAATGTTTATGTTTTTGGAGCTCATTTCTGAGTCATTAATGATCATCTTTGTTAGCTGGGAAGCCAAGATATTTAAGAATAAATAAAATAAGTTAATTTAAAAATCAATTACATTTCATTACTCAATTGTTTTTACATATTTATCTTCTTTAAGCGCATAGTAAATATGCAACCCTAACTTTTTAATTTAACATTTAATTAACATTTAAAAATTTATTAAATCCTTTAACATGTCAATAGATACTAGGGATGCCAAACGGGAAATCCCGAATCCCGAAATCCCGGGATTTTCGGGATTAGCAAAATCCCGAATCCCGGGATTATTTCTCCAAAATCCCGGGATTTTCTTATTTTTTAATATTAATAAAACGCAAATAAACAAAGTCAGCAATTTTAGATTACCTACGTTTTTTCTTGAATTTTCTCATATTGACAAGAAATTGATGCCAAGATATTTGTAAAATTATTAATTAAGTAGATTATTCGAGTAAACTATGCAAAGACTTTGCAGAAAAATTTGAAATTTTGGTAAACAATATTAAGTTTTTGAGTAATGCATGCGATAAATCAAGTTTGTTTGTTATTTTACCGATTTATTCTTCCAAGCGAAATTCGATTTCTGAAACTGGGACTGTTTGTTAGTGGGCAAGGTTATCGCAACGAATCTGTTTTAAAATCTGCTTACAAAATACTGGGCGCAAGTGTACTTAATGACAGGCCTTCATATATTATCCAAGCCAGAAAAATACAAACGGGAAAGCGATGGCAAGGTATTTTAACAGGTGGTACAAGTACTGACAAAAATTGCTTTCCCATTTCCAATATGATAACGGCAATAGACAAAAGGACCGGCAGTTCAAAAAGCGCCGGAAAAGTACTGGAGAAACAAAATTTTGAACTTTGGAAAAACGCTACCAAAACCAATAAATAGGTGGTTTGGAATTATATTTTCCAAAATAAAATTTAAAAAAAGTTCATATGTATCTTTTTTTGCCCTGCCGTGATGTTTTGTAAAACAAATACTGGCAAAGCGTCCCAAATTAGTGTTCTGCCAGTCATTTATTTTTAACATCGCGGTTACCCAGTGGTATGCAAGTACTTAATTTTTTGTACCACTGTCAATTTCTGACTGAGATGTTTCAATATTCATAAAATGTACCACATTATTAATTAACAACTATTAAATAATTATAAAACGCTTTATTCTATAAAAAAATTAGTTACATAACATACAAATTTTTACAAATAAAGCAAAATTTAAATCCCGAAATCCCGAAAAATCCCGAAATCCCGTAAAATCCCGGGATCCCGAAAAATCCCGTAGTCCCGAAAAATACAAAATCCCAAATCCCGGGATTTTCAAATATCAATCCCGATTGGCATCCCTAATAGATACCCAACAAAGGATCTTTTCTGATGTATAAACTTTTCTACACTCAAAATAATCAGTCTGTTGGCTGAACAGAAAAATTTGTTACTTTAATAAAATTTATTCCTGTTTTTTGGCTTAAAATAAAATTTGTTGATTTTAAAACATTTTTTGTTAAATTTAACAAATCTAAACTTAAATAAAAAATTAGTTAAACTACAGTTTTATTTGTAATTCAAAAAATAAAACTGTAGTTTAATTTTCATAACATCTTTAAAATGTATGGTCTCGGGACCTCCTCCGGGCCTAGTCCATAGCATGTGAGGGCATATAAGGGCACTCCAATCGAGCAAAAATCTTTCCATCCCATTTTAAAAAATCGGGATGGAAAGAATATCGGTGGCGCTATCTACCGGGTAATTGTAAAATTTAACAAATCGGTTCCTAAAAATTAGTTTTAAATAATTATGAAAATTAACAATCAAAATTAGTTAAAGTACTGAGGATTTTTAGTATTGTGTTAAATGAAGATAACTAAAATCTTTGCTTAAATCAGTGTTTCAACTAAAAATTTGTTAAAAATTAGTCAATTCCATTTGAAACCGGTTTGACAGATTTTTCTACTGACGTATTTTTTTAAGTGCAGATGTAACATAGTAGCATCAAAATTTTGGAAGAATAACTACACCGGAAAATTCCAAATATATTTGCAAATTGTCCAAAAATGTTTTAAAATTATCCAAAAATGTTTTAAAATTTTCCAAAAATGTTTTAAAATTGTCCAAAAGTCATTCAAAATTGTCCAAAAATGTTTTAGAATTGCCCAAAAATATTTCAAAATTGTCCAGATATTGTTTAAAATTGTCTAAAAAGCTTTGATATTTGTCCAATTGCATTTCAAAATTGTCCAAAATATACCAAATGCATTTCAAATAATTCCATTTATATTTCAATATTCTCCAAATGAATTTGAGAAAATTCCAAATGTATTTAAACAAACTATATTTGTATCAAAGGAATTAAATATGCTAAAAATCCCAAACGTATTTAACAAATTGTGAAAAATAATCCGCTGCAGGCATGTCCCTATCCGGATTTCATTCTTGCCTAAGGAAATCGTCAGGGGACGACATTTTTAGAATTTCCAGAGAGAGTTTTTTTTAAATACATTTGGAATTTTCTCAAATACATTTGGAGAATTTTGAAATACAAATGGAATTATTTGAAATGTATTTGGATTATTTTGAAATACAGATTTAAAATTTTTAAATACAAATGAATAGTTTTGAAATACATTTGGACAATTTTAAAATAGAAATGGAATTTTCTTAAATACAAATAAAATATTTTAAAATATATGTATTTCCAATAATTTTGTAATACATTTTGAAAATTTAAAAACACATTTTGGAAAATTTTGAAATGCAATTAGACAAATATGAAAGGTATTTAGACAATTTTAAACAATATTTGGACAATTTTGAAAGACTTTTAGACAATTCTAAAACATTTTTGGAAAATTTAGAATAATTTTTGGACAATTTTAAAACATTTTTGGATCATTTTAAAACATTTTTGGACAATTTTCTAATATATTTGGAATTTTCTGAAATAAAACTGAAAATGGTGTAGTGAAATTTACACAATCTGATATATCTTAGTAGTTTCATCTTTATTTTGCAAAAATGCTGTCAATATCAAACTTTTTATTAAATTTTTCTACTCAAAATTTGCATTTTCTTATGATATTTTTACCTTATAAGATTTCTAACAAGTTTTGTCGAAACTCTATCTGTCTCTGTTATATTGGTGTTATATCATGTGCTTGTCTTACATGAACTTACCTCAGCATTAACACATGTAGTAAATGCATTGTCTGCTTTAGACAATATTTTATAAATTTTCTTCATATTTTTTGTTGATTTTATCCTTTTCCGTTTCAGTAGTACAATGGTATGTAGTGCTCATATTAAAGACATATAAACTTGTATCCATATTTAAGCCGTATGCTAATTTACAAGGTCCCTAGTTAAATTGTTATAGGAAAATTGTTATAACATTGCCCGTACTCAGAGTATATGAAGTTGAAGAATGTACATTAGGGTTATGATTTTTTAACGTTTTTGCAAATATCAAATTTAACATGTCCTTCAAAAATATTAAAAAACTCAATCTTACTTTTTCGCTGTCAAAAAAGTTCCCCCACCAAAAGTGTTGAAATTTGGTCTATATGGTTTTAGTTTAATTAACATATTTCTCCGAAGTTTTAAACAAATGAGACTCAAACGATGCTTATTAAAAGCTATTTGCGGTAAAAATTATGAAACTTTTTGTTGTGACATTTGGATACATTTTTTGTTATTTACAATAATTTCTGCATTAATTCGTTATGTAAATTATACAAAATTTCCGAGCAAAAATTATTTTTAGAAGTTGCATTTGGCGCGTAAAATTTTTTTGCCGAAATGATCCGCAAACTCGATTTTTATTACTAATTTATTATTGCCTATCACGTGATGAGAGGTAAAATTTTTGTTAAAATGAGTCATAACCCTAATGTACATACAACAGAAAACATAGTAAAATCTTCACGTTTACTTGTCGTTTAATAAGAACAATCCTTTTATATAGTATGAGTGCAATACAACATTAACCCTATAACTAAAAAAAAATAACAATAGCAACCGCCACAATATCTAAAGGTTTCCGTTGATGTGCGAATAATATGAAACAAATTGCAGCACACAAAAGTGACAGCATTTCCTGATGCTCGTTTGTTTATTCTGTCATATGATGCGTTTGTTCATTTTACTGGTAAACAACATTGTATGTGAATTCTTGTGTGTGTGTCTACTTTGCTCATATTGTTCTTTCTTCACGGTTCGGTAGAAGCGATTTTAGGTTAAAAAAAATGTTACCATGAATTTGGTGCTTACTGGGTTTAAGTGATCCCAATAGTGTTCAGAAATATACTTTTTAAAATATTTTACGGAGGATCTTAAGAAATATTTGCATTTTAATTAAATCGGCTTTGTCTAATCTTTTAGCAATATCTTTTAGGTGAACAAAATTTAAGTTAAAACTGTTTATTTTTTATTCAAATCTAACGTAACCCATTTTTCAAAAACATGGTATGCGTGCGCATTTTTTGACAAAACTTTTTGGAAGGAGAGTTTGGCTTCGCAGTAAGCATTTTTTTTGTAATATTGTTATAGCTTAAATTGGATTAGATAAGAAGGCACTACGCACCGCGAGCAATATAGATCTTTCGTGCTGCCTAGAGTTCCCTAGAGATTCAGGCTACCAATAGAGCCAATAATCCTATTAAGAAAATTTTCCCAAATACCAGAAGATAACAACAAACGGTCACCCAGAAACCTGAGTCTCCTGTCACACAGCTTTAGACATTCGCCAAGAATATGCTCAAATGTTACACTTTCCAACTCACAAAATCTGCAGATATCAGTATTCGACCTACCCTGTTTGTGAAACTGGTACCTGAGCCCATAGTGTCCAGTAGGGTATCCATAAGGGTCCTTAGTTCACCCCTGTCGAGTGACCTTGATACTACGCCGGATAGGGAAATAAATCTCTTGGCCTGTCTCTGGCCAGTACAAGTTCCCCAAATGCCTAGCAAACTCAGTCTCTCTCCATAACCTGAGTTTTTTCCCTAACGTACTCCCCGGATATTCCGCAGAATGGTTCCGGGCAAATTATTGAATTTTAGTAGAAATCAGAAGGTTAGAAATTTAATTTTTTTGATAAACAATATTAAAACAATTTTTACAAATAAAAACAACATTTACAATGGTATAAAATTATGCTGAAATACAGTATTTTGTTTAACATCAACATTTTTGCTTAAAAACATACAGTTTTATGCAAAATATGCAATTGTAGCGCAATATTCAACAAAATATTCCCAAATATGCATTTATAGCAAAGTATGTACACTCAAAATAATAAGTCTGTTGGCTGAACAGAAAAATTTGTTACTTTAACAAAATTTATTCCTGTTTTTTGGCTTAAAATTAAAATTTTTATTAAAAGAATTAAATATGCTAAAATCCCAAACGTATTTTACAAATTGTGAAAAATAACCTGTTGGAGGCATGTCCCTATCCAGATTTCATTCTTGCCTAAGGAACTCGTCAGTGGACGATGTTTTTAGAACTTCTGGAAATATTTGTTAAGTTGAATTACGAACTCAATGAGAATTTCTTGTTCTCGTCTAGGAGCGTTATTAAACATTCAAAATATCAAAGAAAACACAAAAACAACAACAATTTGCTTTGTCATCTTCCAATATACTACTCTGTTGTTTTGACAGATCTAGCAATGTAGTGACATCCATTCATGTATAAACGCCAAATTTTTTTTTTTTATTTTTTTTTTTATTCTTTGTAATTTATTTGTAAAAATTGTATCATCTTTCTTTGATTTGAAAATAATTTAAACAGAAAGTGATATTAATTTATGATCTTCAGTCAAACTAAAAATAACATTCATTTACTTAAAAATAACAGATCAACTAAAAACATTTCCCCCATTCATCTTAAACACATTGACACGGTGCAAAAATATAATTTAATAACATACATTTAAATTTAACGGTTCGTTGTAATTCAAAAATCTGTGTTTATCATACACAGAGTTGAATAGAATCAGCTGAGATATCTTAAGAATTAAGGTTCAGAGCAAAAAAGAGTAATAATAACAAAAGGATAAAAATAGCATTGTTAAATTTCGTTGATGTTAGTCTAAGTTGAGTTGTTGATAACAAACCCGATTTGCTTTCAACAGCCACATAAGTAGACGATTATCAAAATATTAACCCACTCAAAGGCGAAAGGCACTGATGATGGCTTTGTAGCGAAAGCCGAAAGTGCGCATTCTGCCTTGCTGGGCTTATCGAATTTTTTCAATAATTTTTATTCTTTGTAATTTACTTGTAAAAATTGTATCATCTTTCTTTGATTTGAAAATAATTTAAACAGAAAGTGATATTAATTTATGATCTTGAGTCAAACTAAAAATAACATTCAAAAAATTTTATTTTAACAAATTCTTTTGTTAAATTTAACAAATCTAAATTTAAATAAGAAATTAGTAAAACTACAGTTTTATTTGTAACGTACAAAGAAGCTTCCACCGAACTGTGTTTTATAATATTTTTTGTTGCTACTATGGGTGCTTTTTGGTTGTTTTATTCTATACGGAATACTTCTTATATGAAATTTATAAAGCTTCCATTAACAATACATTTATACATCCGAGTACTAAATACCATCGTCGTACTTGTAATATACAAGCATATATTTAAAACATCTTACATTTTTATATAAAATTCAAATCCATCTCAAGTTTTCTTTCTTTTGTTTTTCAAGCTTTATCTATTTAAATAATTTTTGTAATTGCTATTTTTTAATTTACTCATGAATACACGTAAATATGTGTAAAAAAGTTTCACAATTATACTCAAGAGTGTAATTTTGTATAGGTATCTTTCTTGTTTGCTTTTAAATTAATTTTATAAATTGTAAAACGTAATCCGATAAGTATTAGGGTCTTCTTAGATACTTAATAAAGAGAAAGCACACACTCTTTCAATATTTTTTCGTTAAAAACAATCTTAAAAACATACTAAGATAATTAAGAATACACCCAGCAGAAAAAGAGATACCAAAGCAGTAGAAAAATCAACACTTATTTTTAACAGAAACACTAATAATTTTAAGATTGAGTTGTCATAGGAGAGGAGTATTCACTTCAACATTTTTTCAGTAATCTATGAATGAGAGCAAAAATAATTATTTTTCATAAATTTAAATTAAGGGCCTGTTTATCTATTACGAAAATACTCTAAACGATAGCAATTGACAATTACTTTAGTCAAAAATATATGGGAAAAAAAATAAATTTTCGTTACTTTCCTTTCGTTTAGACCATTTTCGTAACCCAGTGTAGAAAATCATTACCAGATATGTGGTTATGTAACTACATACTTGGTAATGGTAACTAGTTACTTTTGTTATTACATTTCTTATTACCTTATGGCGATGTCGCGAAAAATAATGAGTTGTCATTACACACCAGCATACGAAAAATCAAAAAATATATCGTTACCTATGTGCTTACCAGTACAGACAAAAATAATGAGTCTAAAAATAGATTTTCAAAAAAATAAATTATATAAAAAAAAATATTTTTTATTGTATTTTTTTTAAATAAAAATAGATTTCAAAAAATTTAAAAAAAATCGAAAAAATTATTTTCTATTTGAAATAATGATAAAAAATAAGTCATTATCAGTAACTCATTATTATATGTTTTAAAATAATGCAGAAGGTAAGTGGGTGTCATTACTGGTACTCCAAAAAATAATGATATGTCATTACCGTTTCTACACTGGGAATACATAAACTGGGGTTAAAAAAAAAAAATTTCGAAAAAAAATTATATTTTATTTATTTTTTTAAAACTTTTTATTGCCGCCACCCGGTATCGAACTTGCAACCTCAAGATTTTTAATCTAGGTCTCTACCGCTGAGCTATACTTGGATATGAAAGTTGACTGAGATATAAAGACCACTTAGTCATTTCGAGATAATGTATCTTATTCCCTTCAATAAAAGCAATTATTAAACAAGTGCAAAAGGTGTACTGAAATTCAATATTTTTTTTAGTACTATTTGCACAGGTGTACAAAAAGCTATTTTTTTATAATTTTTATTTAATATATATAATTTAAATAAATTAGTTTTGAATTTTAAAAAAATAAAATTAAAAAAATATTGGCCCCAGCAGGAATCGAACACGCGATTATGTAGCTGTTTGGAAATAAATTGAATCAAAATTACTTTTAAGCAGAGATGGGTTAAAATCATTACCATTACATTTTCATTACCATTACATTTTCATTACCATTACTTACCATTTTTTGAAGAAATGGTAATGTTTTTTTTTCATTACCATTGCGTTAAAAAATGGTAGTGAATATTTTTTTTAATTTTCATTTGTTTTGAAAATTAAAATGAACCTTTTTTTAATTTTCATTACTTTTGCCTAATGTTTACATAGTAATGAAACACCCATTTGTTTTTCATTACATGCCGTTTTTGACGAAGTTTTTTATTTTAAAAATATGAGGTTTACAAATTACTAAAAGCATTTTTTAGTTCATAATTCGGGGGCATATGGTATCCATATTTGATACCAAGATTTAGTGGCTAGTTTCACTCGCGAAAAAAATTGCATAAAGGAAAATTCTTGCATCAATATATTTGTTTGCAGAACATAAATAGCTGATTAAGTTTTTTAATTTAATTCTAGTACCATAGTCTTTTTTCGCGATCCGCCATTATTTTGCAATTTTGTAAGTGCGGTTTTTTTTAATTTATAATCTAAGGACTCATTTCGTACAACAAAGTTTAGTGGCTAGTTGAAAAAAAAAAATGCGAAAAAAATCGCTAAAAAAAATCCAAAAAGGAAAATTTTTGCATTAATATATTTGCTTGCAGAAGGTAAATCGCTGATTAAGTGTTTCAATTCAATTCTTTTACCATAAAGTCTTTTTTCGCGTCCCGCCATTATTTTGGAGTTTTTTTAGGTGCGGTTTCTTAAAATATATATTCTAGTGATTATAATACCCGTTTCATACAACAAATTTTTTACCATAAAGTCTTTTTTCGCGTCCCGCCATTATTTTGGAGTTTTTTAAGTGCGGTTTATTAAAATTTGTAATCTAGGGACTATAATGCCCGTTGCATACAACAAAGTTTGGGAGCTAATTAAAAAAAATCGCGAAAAAATCGCGAAAAAAAAATTACAAAACGGAAAATTCTTACATCAATAGATTTGTTTGCAGAAGGTAAGTCGCTGATTAAGTGTTTTAATTAAATTTTTTACCATAAAGTCTTTTTTCGCGTCCCGCCATTATTTTGGAGTTTTTTAAGTGCGGTTTCTTAAAATTTATATTCTAGTGACTTTAATACCCGTTTCATACAAGAAAGTTTGGGAGCTAATTAAAAAAAAAAGCCGCGAAAAAAAATTTACAAAAAGGAAAATTCGTACATCAATAGATTTGTTTGCAGAACGTAAATCGCTGAATAAGTGTTTTAATTAAATTTTTTTACCATAAAGTCTTTTTTCGCGTCCCAGCATTATTTTTGAATTTTTTAAGTGCGGTTTCTTAAAATTTGTAATCTAGGGACTATATTGCCCATTTCATACAACAAAGTTTGGTGGCTAGTTAAAAAAAAATCGCGAAAAAATATCGCGAAAAAATTTGCAAAAAGTAAATTTCTTACATCAATATATTTGTTTGCAGAATGTTAATCGCTGATTAGGTTTTTTAATTCAGTTTTTGTACCATAAAGTCTTTTTTCGCGTTCCACCATTATTTTACAATTTCTTAAGTGCGGTTTTTTAAAATTTATAATCTAGGGACTATAATGCCTATTTCATATAACAAAGAGGTGGTTAGTTGCAAAAAAAAAAAAAAAAATCGCGAAAAAAATTTGCCAAAACGAAACTTTTTGCATCAGTATATTTGTTTGAAGAATGTTAATCGCTGTTTAAGTTTTTTAATTGAATTTTTTTACTATTTTTTAAGTGCGTTTTTTTTAAATTGACAAAATTTTGTTCCAACACAAAAATTTGGAATATCATTTAAAGATTTGCAGCGAAGTTTTTTAAATTATTTAATAATTTGAAAAAATTATTGGTGTATAACTTAAAATTGCGAGATTTTTGACAAATTTTGGACTTTTGTTGTGAGATATGTATATAAATTTATTAAAGTATTGGCCATCGTTAGCTATGACCTTTCCCCATGTTTCTGGCATTATATTGATTCCGCACCAAAAGAACTGCTTATTTTTTGAGGCCAAGAACAATTCAAGCCAATTTCGGATACCCTGTTCTGAAGCGTATTCCAGTGAGATCGTTCTGCATCGATGGAAACAAATGGTAGTCAGACGGGGCAAGGTCTGGACTATAAGGCGGGTGAAGCAAAACTTCCCAACCACTATTTTCTAAATAGTTTTTAACCGGCCTTGTAACATATTGACGAGCGTTGTCATGATGGAATATTATGCTTCATGTCTGGTCGCATACCTTGGCGCCATGGATATTCAGCTTTAGCATTGATTTTGCTGGTTGGCCGGGCTTCACATTTCTTGCGCTTCGGATTGTCGTAATGGATCCAATTTTCATCGCCAGTAATAATTCGATGCAAAACTTACTTCTTTTTAGGGCGTTCAAGCAGTTCGGATATACACAATCGTGTGGTACCTCGATGCTTATTTAAAACTGCATTAGCTGATGTAGAAAGACATGGCGTGTTGTATAACAACCAAAAAAGTTATTAGGGAAAAACTGCATTTTTCATACTTTTTTGTAAGGGGACATGTCTGAAATTTTAAATTATTGAATGGAGGAAATGTTTTTAGTTGATCTGTTATTTTAAGTAAATGAATGTTATTTTAATTTGACTCAAGATCATAAATTAATATCACTTTCTGTTTAAATTATTTTCAAACATACATGGGACTAATTAATTAGGTGGACCAATTAATTGATAATTTCATTACCATTACATTGATATCAATTGTAATGAAATTATTTTCATTACCATTTTTTTACTTAATGGTAATGATTCTAAAATTTAATTTCATTGATTAATGACAATGATTTTAAATTTACAGAAAAACGTAAAAATGGAGTAAAACTCGCTGAAATCGAAGATGGAATATGCTCATTCAGGCTCATGCTCATTTGAAATCAAATATTATTTTCCATTCCATTGTTATTTGTATCCAGGTAAAGTTTAACGGAATGGAATGGATCCTCCTTAAAAAATTATGTTTTATAACTTCCCTGGCCAAACCCGTTGTTCGTTTTCATTTGTCTGAATTTTTTTCTAAACAAATGGTTTTTAATCAATTGTAATTAGTTTCTTTATACATTAGTGTAATTTCATTACCATTAGTAATGATTTTTCTAATGAAAAATATTTCATTACCATTAAATGGTAATGAAATTTTTTTCATTGTCATTAGTATAAACTAATGGTAATGAAATTTCATTAATGAAAAATTCCCATGTATGTTTTCAAATCAAAGAAAGATGATACAATTTTTACAAGTAAATTACAAAGAATAAAAATTATTAAAAAAATTCGATAAGACCAGCAAGGCAGAATGCGCATTTTCGGCTTTCGCTACAAAGCCATTTACTTAAAATAACAGATCAACTGAAAACATTTCCCCCATTCATCTTAAACACATTGACACGGTGCAAAAATATAATTTAATAACACACACTTAAATTTAACGGTTCGTTGTAATTCAAAAGCTGTGTTTATCATATACAGAGTTGAATAGAATCAGCTGAGATATCTTAAGAATTAAGGTTCAAAGCAGAAGAGAGTAATAATAACAAAAGGATGAAAATAGCATTGTTAAATTTCGTTGATGTTAGTCTAAGTTGAGTTGTTGATAACAAACTCGATTTGCTTTCAACAGTCACATAAGTAGACGATTATCAAAATATTAACCCACTCAAAGGCGAAAGGCACTGATGATGGCTTTGTAGCGAAAGCCGAAAATGCGCATTCTGCCTTGCTGGTCTTATCGAATTTTTTCAATAATTTTTATTCTTTGTAATTTACTTGTAAAAATTGTATCATCTTTCTTTGATTTGAAAATAATTTAAACAGAAAGTGATATTAATTTATGATCTTGAGTCAAACTAAAATAACATTCATTTTAAATTATTTTTAAATAACAGGAACATAGGTGCTTATACCTACGAAAAGTCTATGACTCTTAGTTACGCCTGTACTCCCCATGTATTTGTTGTTGCAAACCCATAATCTCTATATATAAAAGAATAACGTGACTGACTGACTGACTGAATGACTGACTGACTGACTCATCATCGCCCAGCCCAAACCGCTGAAGCTAGGAATTTGAAATTTGGTATTTAGGTTCCTCTTTCGGCGTAGACGTCCGCTAAGACGGGATTTTTCGAAATTCCTACCGGAACGGGCAAAAAGGGGAAAAGTGTCCCCCTTGGCGGCCTGCCAAAACCCCTTTGGCTAGAAAGCTGAAATTTAAGATATGTGTTCCTTGGAGTATGGGCTAACTTTTCTGGAAAGTACTTTCTGGAATTTTGGACAGGGACGTTGTAAAAATGGGGGTTAAAAAGGGGAAAAAGGCCCACCTTGACGGCCTGCCCAAACCGCTGGAGTTAGGAAGTTGAAATTTGGTATAAAGGTTCCTCCACTATCGTAGACATCCACCAAGACGGGAGTTTTGTAAATTTTTACAGGGACGGGCAAAAAGGGGAAAAAGTCTCCCCGTTGACGGCCTGCTCAAACTGCTGGAGCTATGAAGTTTAAATTTGGTATGTAGGTTCCTCGACCGGTGTAGACGTCCGTTGAGACGGCATTTTTGGAAATTCTTATCGGGAGGGGCAAAAAGGGGACAAAAAAAGTACCTTTTCCCAAAAAAGTACCTTTTCCCAAAAAAAGTACCTTTTCCCAAAAAAGTACCTTTTCCAAAAAAAGTACCTTTTTCCAAAAAAAGTACCTTTTTCCAAAAAAAGTACCTTTTTCCAAAAAAAAATTCCTTTTTCCAAAAAAAGTACCTTTTTCCAAAAAAAAGTACCTTTTACCAAAAAAAAATACCTTTTTCCAAAAAAAGGTACCTTTTTCCAAAAAAAGTACTTTTTCCAAAAAAAAGTACCTTTTTCCAAAAGAAGTACCTTTTTCCAAAAATATAATTTAATAACACACACTTAAATTTAACTGTTCGTTGTAATTCAAAAGCTGTGTTTATCATATACAGAGTTGAATAGAATCAGCTGAGATATCTTAAGAATTAAGGTTCAAAGCAGAAGAGAATAATAATAACAAAAGGATGAAAATAGCATTGTTAAATTTCGTTGATGTTAGTCTAAGTTGAGTTGTTGATAACAAACTCGATTTGCTTTCAACATTCACATAAGTAGACGATTATCAAAATATTAACCCACTCAAAGGCGAAAGGCACTGATGATGGCTTTGTAGCGAAAGCCGAAAATGCGCATTCTGCCTTGCTGGTCTTATCGAATTTTTTCAATAATTTTTATTCTTTGTAATTTACTTGTAAAAATCTTATCATCTTTCTTTGATTTGAAAATAATTTAAACAGAAAGTGATATTAATTTATGATCTTGAGTCAAACTAAAATAACATTCATTTTAAATTATTATTAAATTATTTGTTGTTGCAAACCCATAATCTTCTATATATAAAAGAATAACGTGACTGACTGACTGAATGAATGACTGACTGACTCAACATCGCCCAGCACAAACCGCTGAAGCTAGGAATTTGAAATTTGGTATTTAGGTTCCTCTTTCGGCGTAGACGTCGGCTAAGACGGGATTTTTCGAAATTCCTACCGGAACGGGCAAAAAGGGGAAAAGTGTCTCCCTTGGCGGCCTGCCAAAACCCCTTTGGCTAGAAAGCTGAAATTTAAGATATGTGTTCCTTGGAGTATGGGCTAACTTTTCTGGAAAGTACTTTCTGGAATTTTGGACAGGGACGTTGTAAAAATTGGGGTTAAAAAGGGGAAAAAGGCCCCCCTTGACGGCCTGCCCAAACCGCTGGAGTTAGGAAGTTGAAATTTGGTATAAAGGTTCCTCCACTATCGTAGACATCCACCAAGACGGGAGTTTTGTAAATTTTTACAGGGACGGGCAAAAAGGGGAAAAAGTCTCCCCGTTGACGTCCTGCTCAAACTGCTGGAGCTATGAAGTTTAAATTTGGTATGTAGGTTCCTCGACCGGTGTAGACGTCCGTTGAGACGGCATTTTTGGAAATTCTTATCGGGAGGGGCAAAAAGGGGACAAAAAAAGTACCTTTTTCCAAAAAAGTACCTTTTCCCAAAAAAAGTACCTTTTCCCAAAAAAAGTACCTTTTTCCAAAAAAAAATTACTTTTTCCAAAAAAAGTACCTTTTTTCAAAAAAAAGTACCTTTTTCCAAAAAAAGTACGTTTTTCCAAAAAAAGTACCTTTTTCCAAAAAACGTACCTTTTTTCAAAAAAAAAGTACCTTTTTTCCAAAAAAATACTTTTTTCAAAAAAAGTACCTTTTCCAAAAAAAAGTACCTTTTCCAAAAAAAAGTACCTTTTCCAAAAAAAAGTACCTTTTCCCAAAAAAAGTACCTTTTTCTAAAAAAATTTTCCTTTTCCCAAAAAACATACGTTTTTTCAAAAAAATACCTTTTTCAAAAAAAGTACCTTTTCCAAAAAAAAGTACCTTTTCCCAAAAAAAGTACCATTTTTCTAAAAAAATGTTCTTTTTCCAAAAGAAGTACCTTTTCCAAAAAAAGTACCTTTTTCCAAAAAACACACATTTTTCCAAAAAAAATACATTTTTCCAAAAAAAATACCTTTTTAAAAAAAAATACCTTTTCTAAAAAAAGTACAAATAAAGTACTTTGTAACAACAAAGTATCTTTTTCCAAAATATTTCGTTTTTCCAAAAAGTACCATTTAAAATAATATATGTATAATTTCAAAAAAACTACTTTTTTTCCTCCCCCCACGGATATCTCCACTAAATCAAGGTTTCTTGATATTCGGCATAGACGTGCGCTAAGACGGGATTTTTGGAAATTCCTACTCGAACGGGCAAAAAGTGGAAAAGTCTCCCAATAAACAGTCTCACAAATTGGAAAAGTGCCTGCCCAAACCCCTGGAGGTAAGAAGTTGAAATTTGGTATAAAGGTTCCTCCACTGTAGTAGACATCGACTAATTCCCTATAGGATATCCCAAAAGCAAATCCGGAATGTGAGTTCTTCCTTCTGTGTAGGCGTCCGCTTAGGCGGAATTTTTGAAATTCCTATCGGGAGGGGAAATAAGGGGAAAAGTCTCCCCCTTGACAGCCTGCCCAATCCCTTTTGGCCAACCTAAAATTTTAAATATGTATTCCTTGGAGTAGGACTAACTCCCCGGTAACGTAATTTTTCTATTTTGGAACAGGAACATAGTAAAAGTGGTGGTTGAAAGGGAAAAATGTCCCCACTAACGGCCTGCCCAAACCGCTTAGGCAATGCAGTTGAAATTTGGTATGAATGTTCCTCATCCATCGCAGATAGCCGCGAAGATGGAATTTTTGTAAATTCCTAAAGGGAGGGGCAAAAGAAGAAAAGCCTCACCTTGGGGGCCTGTAAAAACCCCTTCGGCTAGAAACCTGAAACTTAAAATGTGGCTCCCTGGAGTAAGGGCTAACTTATTAGAAAGATACTTTTTTGAATTTTGGACAGGGTCGTTATAAAATGGTGGCTCAAAAAGGGAAAGTGGCCCCTTAACGACCTGTCCAAACTGCTGGAACTAGGAAGCTGAAATTCGGTACTTAGGTTCCTCTTCCAGCCTAATTCCAACCGGGAGGGACAAAAAAAGAAAGTGTCCCCCTTGACAGCCTGCTCAAACTGCTAGAACTAGGAAGCTGAAATTCCCTGTCGATGGATTTTCGGAAATTCCTACCGAGAGGGGCACAAATAGTAAAAGTTGGCTAGAAACCTGAAATGTAAAACATATGTATGGGCTCACTTACCGGGAAGGTGCTTTTTGGACAGGGACATTGCAAAAATGGGGATTAATGAAGCGAAAAGTGCCGCTTAAAGGCTTGGCCAAACCGCTGGAGGTAGGAAGTTGAAATTTGGTATCAGGTAGGTAGGGTCAAAAAACAGGAAAAGTCTCCCCCTTAACGGCCTGGCCAAACTGCTGGAACAAGGGAGCTTAAATTCGGTATTTGGGTTCCTTCTCCAACGTAGACGTCCCCTAAGACGGTATTATTGGAAATTCATACCGGGAGGGGTAAAAAGGGAAAAAACTTCCCCCTTGATAGCCTGGCCAAACTGCTGGATATAGAGACCTAAAATTATGTATGTAGTAGGTTCCTCCTCCAGCGCAGACGTCCTCTAAGACGGAATTTTTGGAAATTCCTACCGGGAGGGGTAAAAACGGAATAATTCTCCCCTTGATGGTCTAACCGAACCCTTCGGCTAGAAACCTGTAATATATAATATGTTTTCCTTGGAGTATGGGCTAACTTATCGACAAGGCATCTCTAGGACTTTGGACAGGAACGTGGTAAAAATGGTGGTTCAAAAGGGGAAGATTGCCCCCCCTCTTAACGTCTGCGTCTTTAGCTAGAAACCTAAAACTTAAAGAACAAGTGTATATGGAACACTAAAATTAAGAAACTAAATAGGAAACGAGTGGAATTGAAACACTACACAAGTGGAATGAAATGGATATAAACGTTGAACGAGTGGAATTGAAATTATAGACAATGCAAATGGATTGGAAGAGGGAATTACCTGTTCAAACACTATCCACGGAATATGAAACTTATGTAGCATTGAAACATACTCTCAAAAAAGTTAAACAAATTTTCTAAAAGAGAAAAAACCTTAGAAAAGGAATGGAACTTATATATTCCGATATTTAAACTTCATGTAACGAAGCACCGGTGGAAGAAACCGACGCAGTAAATTTTCCAACTGAATTTGTGAATTTACTTGAATTGCCAGGTTTACCTTTACATAAACTGGAATTAAAAAAAAACTTTAAGACACGCTAACAACGTAGCGGGCTTTGCCCGCTATTTTTAATATTATAAAATGCTTTCCAACCCTGGTTTACGTTATTTATTTTCATTCAAAACACAAATGAACAAAACTACTTACGGGTCTATCTACCTAAGTTCGCACTTTACCAAATTATCTTAACATACACACGTATATTGCAATTTATTATGGATTCATTACTAACAATCCACTTTCATGAGAAAAAGTGATCAAATATTTATTTATTTTAAACCCATTGTTGTGCAGAATTATTTATTTGTGGTGACTGGGTGAAGGCTTTTACTATATAAAAACTGTACTTTAAATAAAAAGCGAATTTAAAAAGAATTGTCGGGGGGGGGGGGGCGCAGCCCCCCCCCCTAAACTTTAAGGCACGCTAACAACGTAGCGGGCTGCGCCCGCTAGTAAATTATATTTATTAAAATTTTTTTTGTTGAAAATTTCAAAAAAATTAAGACCTGGTAACGATACAATCATAACATTGACAAATAAAATTTGAATTTTGTTGTTATTTTGTATGAAAAGTTATGACTCTCAGTCTTAAAAATAGTATTAAGACAGTCACAATGAGTCACAAGTAGGCATAGGCACCATAATCTCAAAAAGAAAAAGTTTGATACCCATATTGCATATATTAAGTAGTCAGGGGTTCCCAAATCTTTAAAAATATAGACCTTCGGGAAAATTCGCCTCAAACCCGAAGTAGACCGAATAACGAAAAAAGCCGAAACACCCCCTCACTTAAATATTATAAGGATTAATATATGTGAATTTGGCCCTTAACGCCGTATGCGTCCCCATACAAAACCACCTATTAGCTTAGATTAAAAAAAAAATGTTTTAGTAGTCGCGAGATTTTTCCAAACAAACTTTCAAAAGTCGTATTTTTACGCCATTTTTTTGGCGATTGTTATGAAAAAATCCCTAATTAATATAAATGCTACACTCAGAATAGTTTGTAGTTTAAATTAACTGAAAATGTAATTTAAAATAAATGAAAAATCACTTGAAAACCGGTCTACTGACTTTTCATTTAAATCAAGAGAACTTTTCATTTATTTTTAAATGTTAATAAATAAACTACAAAATCCTTAAAAAATAATGATTTTTCATTTATTTCGTTTTTTTAAATTTCAAAAAATTAACTACAAAATCCGTAAGAATAAACGATATTTAGTTTATTTAATTTTTTTAACTGACCTAGAAATCGAAAAGGAATTCTTTTTTTAACAAAACATTTTAAATGAAAATATTAACTGTAACAGAAAATCCGTATTTATATGTAATTTATTTTTTAAATAAACGACAAAGACAGTTAAAAAATATATTTCTTTGTATTTTAACTGAATAATCATTTAAAAACAAATGTACGGATAACTTTTTAAATAAACTACAGTCAGTTACTGTAACAATATTTTCAGTGTATGAAAACAAATAAAAAATCAATTCAAAAATCGCTCATTTCCATCCCAGTTTCAACTCCATCCCGATTATTCTTTCCAAAATATACGCAAAACAATTCTAGATGGCGCCACATATCATAAATTGTAAAAAAATGCAGTTTTGATCTGATCCTACACTGAAAATATTATTACAGTAACTGACTGTAGTTTATTTAAAAAGTTATCCGTATATTTATTTTTAAATGATTATTCAGTTAAAATACAAAGAAATATATTTTTTAACTGTTTTTGTCGTTTATTTAAAAATAAACTACATACAAATACGGATTTTCTGTTACAGTTAATATTTTCATTTAAAATGTTTTGTTAAAAATATAATTCCTTTTCGATTTCTAGGTCAGTTAAAAAAACGAAATAAACTAAATATCATTTATTCTTACGGATTTTGTAGTTAATTTTTTGAAATTTAAAAAAATTAAATAAATGAAAAATCATTATTTTTTTAAGGATTTTGTAGTTTATTTATTAACATTTAAAAATAAATGAAAAGTTCTTTTGATTTAAATGAAAAGTCAGTAGACCGGTTTTCAAATGATTTTTCATTTATATTAAATTACATTTTCAGTTAATTTAAACTACAAACTATTTTGAGTGTAAGACAATTTTACTCGTCCCCTTAACGCAAATCCAAAGGGGATCATGTTTTTTTTTTTAAATAGCCGAGTTTTGCTAAATTTTTTGACTCCATCGCTATTTCTGTATCTAGAACTACGAACCTTCAGATGATATCTATCAAAATTTTATGATAATTTGTTGATTAGTGAACAAGTTACAGCTGTTTTATTAAAGCTGCTTTTGCAAATTTTGAAAACAATGGATTCAAAGCAATTTCATGTGTTTATTTATCATTGTTTTTAATGGGAAAAAATACCGTTCTAGCCAAAGCTTGGCTTGATAAGTGTTATTCGGAATCTGCTCCATCGAGACAAATGGTAGAAAAGTGGTTTGCTGACTTTAAACGTGGTCGTAGAAACACCGATGACGCCCTCGTCGCCCAAAAGAGGTGGTGATACCGGAAAACATTAGAAAAGTTTACAAAATCGTTTTGGAAGCCCGTAAAGTGAAGTTGCAAGAGATAGCTGAGGCCAAAGATAAATTTTTTTATTATTATTATTTATTTTTTATTTTCAATAGATTTTATAAAAACGGTATCGAAATTTTAGAAATGTATTGGAGGAGAAGGAGACAGTTTATGAATAAAGTCAAATTTTGCAACAAAAAAAATTGTTGTTTTTTTTGGTTATCCTAGGGACTTTTCAGTCAATGTGTTATGTAACTAGCCATTCCGGTTTGTGGGGTTTGGGCGCCTTAACCCCAAATAGAACCCAAATTTCATTTTTAGTTTCAGAGGAGGTCACATAGATATTTTTTTGTTTGTAATGGTGCCCGAAAAAATAAACTTTGACCAAACTTTCTTCGTCGGGTCTGCTCAAAAATATAAATAGTACAAATTTTGCGTTTCCGTTTATGAATTTAACGTAAGCTTGTCATTGCAAACTTAATAAATTTTCCGTGTAAAACTATAAGTGTGCGTCAAGTTTATCTGTTTTGTTGTAGTTTTATATATTATTTTTTCTTATTCTTTAATTGTAAGTACCCTACGGTAAATTTTAACAAACTGTCACCGAACTGGCCCCTTTATATGAAATCGACTGGTCACTTTTACATGGCGTTGTCATAGGAGGTGGAAATTGACCCCTTTTGACATGTCACAAGACAAATCCTACGACAGGTTACTGAACTCTCAATTTCAGGGACCTGTCCTGGGATTTGTCTTGTGACATGTCACAAGGGGTTAATTTTCCCCTCCTATGACAACGTCATGTAAATTAAAATAGTCATGGTTTCTTAAGAACTCCTTAAATTTTTGCTGGGATCATAATCAAACTTAAACAATTTATATTCTCATATGTTATTTTAACAACAATTGAAATTTAAGCATTTTATATTCCCATTTGTTGTATGTAAACCGTCAGCAAGTGTTTTAAATATTTTCGAAAGCCATTCTATCCTGAAGATCTTTGTTGAGACTTTTCCAACTGGAATAAACATATTTAAAAACAAATCTAAGTTAACAACTGACCTACCAATATTTAAAATTATACAATATAAATTACATTATCTATAATTTCTATTATACAAAGACAAAGCAAGCAGCCAAATTAAGTTTGTATACAATATTTTAATATGTCCATGAGTACAATTAATTATGTATGGAGAAATTTGTACTTGGTACATATTTGTCATGTTTAATATGTATATTTCTAAGTAATTTTATGTTTTCCTTCTTTTTTTTTTTTTTTACAAAATATTATGGTTGTTTTGGGCATTTCTTTTTAACATTGCTTAACTAACAATGTCACTTTGAATCCATCAGCATATTTATTTTTCTATCTACTTTCTTTGTACCATTATAAGAGATAATTTTTGTTAACAGAATATTGTTGATTTCCTTGAAACATGCATACATATACACTATAACACAGACACACACACACACACACTCCAATATAAAGTATACATTTTAAATACTCAACGGGAGTTGTCATCTTGTCAACCATTACCCTAAGGATACTTTTTACATTAATGTTTTGCAAAAAAAAAAAAAAAATTGTAAAAAAATGTTACAAGAAATGATGACAACAAGAAAAACATCTACAAGTAACAGCATCATGATCATTCATACATATAAAAATTTGTATGTATAAAATTTTTCTTACTATTCATTGAAAATATGTTGCCGAAAAATAAGTATATGAAACAACATCTACAGCAGCAATAACAGCTAGAACCATAGTTGGGCATCAGTTCCTTGAATATTAAGTACAATTATTTACTTGAAGAGTAATTTCATGATTCACGAATGAATTACATGTGATTGTGAGTAATAACCGCTAGGCTCAAGTGATTCTGGCGTTATTTTTAGTAACTTTTACTGATTTTCGTGATCCTGAATAATGTTTTGCTTTACTTGCGTGGTCGTGATTAGGAAAAAGTGATCGTGTTTCATGCGTAATTAATTTTTTTTTGTTCGGGAGCATGCTAGAACGTTAGTAAAAAATCACTCTATTATGAACACCAAGTATATTGGAACTATTTTGCTTACTTTTTTGTAACCACTTTACCATATTTGTACATTTGTTAGTAATCAACAGAGAAGACAGAAAAAAGGAAAATCCGGAGTCTTTAAAGCAAAAAAAATTTGTAAAAAAAGCAAGAAAAAAGCAAAAGTAAAAAAACAACGATTGTTTAAAAAAAATCCAAAGTTAAGGGAAAAAATATTTTATTATGAGCAAAAAAAAATATTTTTGGGCAAAAAGTCTTAAAAAAAGCAATTCAAAGCTCAAAAATCTTAAGAAAAAGCAATTTTAAAGCTAAAAAGCGGAAAATCCAAAAACAGCAAAAAGAAGCAAATATGAGTAAAACAAACAATAAAAAGCATAAAAAGCAAAAACAGCAATTTTGGCTTCTCTGGTAATCAATATGCAAGTAGCGATTATTTCCCGACTATGGCTAGTATAGTTTGACTAACAAGAAATGCGCCTTCTGACACACACATACAATTTTGTTCAAAAAGTATACAAAATTTGATTTTCCAAGTGCAGTGAATAGCTGGTTCCAAAATAATCCAAAATTTTTGCTGAACTTCTTTATTAGAGCTCGGATTCTTTTAGTGTTTTGAGTTGAATGGTTTTTGTTTTCTAAGAATACGAATAGTTTTTAATCATAGTATTTATAAATATATATTGTTATTGTAAAACCTGAGGTGCTCGTTAGTAGCAATAGAAGCAGAATAAAACTTCAAGAAATGAGGGAAAAAATGTTCCCTCAAACTAAAAAATATACGACAACCTAGTTAAAACATAAAAATTTCAAGTATATTTTTTAAATTCTTGTATCATTTCATACCGTAAGAAATATGAAGAAGAATAAAAATATAGTTCATAGTTTTGTTTTGCTTTAAACTGGTATTCATTGTTCCCTATTTTAATGTAATATTGTACAACTGAACAGTATTTTTTATTCAGTACTTATATTTTGTATTTGTGTCATATTTTTTTAAACACTGTTCTTGTTTTACTCCAGTTTCTAGCTTAAACTTTTTGTAGAATATAAATAACTGCTATTCCTGAAGTCGTTTTCACATTTTTTTATTATTTTTTTTTGTAAATACCTACCGGAAAGTGAAAGCATTGAAAATACACGGTCTCAAATTAGTCATTGTTTTTGAAGACCTTACAGACTAACCCCTCAATTCATAAATGCTTTGTAAAGTTATAGCAGTTTTACAAAACGTCATTTTCATACAAAATTTATTCAATAGACCTCCTATAATTTTACAAAGCGTTTATGAATTTAGGGATAAAAATATTTTTTATTTTTGAACATACACACACAGAAAATAAACTGGTTGGAATTCTATCGGAAAAAACGTTCATTATTCAATAATTTTAGTTGCAATTACTTAAAATTCATCATCAGAAAAGTTAAATTTAATTATTAACAAAAAATATATCGTCGCTGCGCCTCAGAAATTAGTTATTTATTTTAAAAAATAATATGTGGGGCACCTAAATTACGTTTTTGTTATGTGTCTGGCGTATATTTTTTGGAAGTAATTCTTTTATAATTTAAAGTTTGGAGTTTTTTTTATATAAGTGTAAAATTTAAAATTTTTCCTCCAGTATAATCAACTATTAATTTCCTTTATTTTGGTAATTATAACCAGCAAAAAAAATTGGAAGTAATACTTTACAAACTACTTCTTTCAATGCTTCACAAGTATCCGTTAGTATATTTTACAGGTTTTTTAGAATTACTTCTGAACAACATCCAAAAAATCACTTAAGTATTGCTTCTAAAGAGTAGTTGCTCTTAAAAAGTAATTTTGGTATTATTTGGAATTTCCAAACAGAGGGAACCAATATTTTTTTATTTGTTTTTTATTTTCTTTTATTTTATTAATTTATTTTTTTTAATATTAATTATTAACTTGTTTAAATTCAATGTTTTTAGTTTTTTAAAAATATGTATATATAAAAAAAATTGTGAGAAATTTCTTTTCATGCACCTGTAAAAGTTCTGAAAACAATATTGCATTCGAGTGCACCTTTTACACTTGTTTAATAAGTACTTTTATTGAAAAAAATAAGGAACATTTAACTTTCATATCAAAGATATATCGTGGTAGAGGGCTAGACGAGCAATTCTGAGGTCGCAAGTTCGATACCCGGTGGCTTACTTTGTAAAACCTTTGTAAAATAAAAAAAAAATATAATTTCTTATTGCGAAGAATTTTTTTTAACTTATAATTGGTGGAAAAGAGCTTTCTTTGCACTCGTTAAAAAGTACTGAAAAAATGTTGAAGTGGGAGTAATCCTCTCCTATGGCAGCTCAATGTTAAAATCATTTGTGTTTATGTTGAAAAAGAAGTACATCTAGATCACCAATTGCAGTGCTTTCTCTACTTCTTCGGCATCTCTTTTTTTTTTGTTGTGTTTTAATACACTGAGATTAGAAAAAAATTTTAATTATTAAATGAGGGATGTATAGTTGATCTTTTTTTTAGTAAATGAATGTTCTCCAGTTTGACTATAGATCATAAATTAATATTACTTTCTGTTTAAATTATTTTTCAAATTAAAGAAAGATGATACAATTTTCACAATTAAATTACAAAGAATAAAAAATTTTAAAGAATTCAATAGGCCCAGCAAGACAGAATACGTGTTTTCGGCTTTCGCTGCAAAGCCATCATCAGTGTCATTTGCCTTGATGGGTTAATTTGAAAAATAATTTAAACAGAAAGTGATATTAATTTTAAGTATTATAAAATGCTTTCGGAATATAACATATATTTTCGTTTCATATAAACATATGCATTAGGCTGTTCCATATAATACGATTTGTGGATTTTTATTCATTACACCTCCCGTGACGAATCGCGAAAGTGGACCATTTCTGGAAAAATTGCATTTCTATTAAAAATTCCTACAATTCGAAATTTTACAGGACTCAGTTTTTTTATTCAATTTGCCATTAAATATACATACACATATGGTCAAAATAATAAGTACTTCTGCTTATTTTTTCTTTATGTTCAATTTTAGTTACTTTAACGGAAAGTAAACATGGCAATTCTTTTTTATTTAAATTCTTTAATATGGCAATGCCTTTAAAAGTAAAAACAAAACTAGGGCTTCCCCTTTGTTTTCATTGGGTGTTAGTTTTGTACAGGTGTGAATTCAGTAGTTGGTCAAAATAATAAATACATTGCTGAATTCTTTAATATTTTCACAGTTTGCTTTAGTTTTTTGGAAAGGCTAGTTATTTTACTGTTAATTATTGTTATTCATAACGAAATATATAGTAAAAAAGATTAGCGATGGGTCGAAAAATACATTGTTCTCCGGAGGAGAGAAAAATTGTTTCAAGACTAAGAGCAAGTGGCCCAAGTTTTCCTTCTATATCAGAAATTATTAATCGGTCGCTATTTTTTGTACAAAATGCGGAAGACCCAAAAAGGCTTCAAAACCAACAGATATCCGTATTGTAACTCTTGCGAAGAAGGACCCATTTGTGTATTCAAGAGCGATTTCAGCAGATATTGGAAATGTAATTTCATCGCGAACGATGTCGTCGTAGACTACAAGAAGCTCATTTACCAAGACGGATAGCCAGAAGAGTTCCTTTGCTTAGACAAAAAATTTAAAGTATGCCTTATCCAGCAGGATAGCGATCCAAAGCATACTTCTAAGTTGGTAAAGGATTGATTCCAAGACCATCATATGGCCCTTCTTGACTGGCCAAGTCTATCTCCGGACTTAAACCCTATCGAAAATCTTTGGGAAGAGTTAAAACAATGAATTGGAAAGGAGGTTTTTAAAAATAAGGATCAGTTATAGAATTCTGTTCAAAAAACTTGGTATGAGTCATGAGAATCTACAAACCGAATTTTGCCCAAATCCAGAGACTGTACCGGTTCCCTTTGGAATGATTCTATTTTTTTTTTTGACAACACCCCATAAACTGCAGTTTAGCCAAAAATATTTAATCCTTAGTGTCCTGGGGACAAAACCTCCCATGAATCATATTTAAATTCTGACTCCATTTTTATAAAATTTTGCAACTGCTCGAAACATATGATCCACTTAATAAAAATTGCTCTTTTATTTAATCTGATCCACATAGGATTAATATTTATACTTAAGAAGCGTCAGACTTTAATTAAAATTGGATTTAATAGAGGAATCTGAACTATCAAACATACTCTATTCTTTATCGGCCCAATCTTTTTCGGATTAAAAAGTTGGGTTAAAAATGATTAGAGTTTTATTTTCTATGCATATTTTTCGCGTATGTCTCAAAACTGGGTGTCAAATAAAAGGTAGTTTAAAGATCTATTAACGGCACATTAAAAACGTTCTAAGGGGTATATTAAGGTGCTCTTGAATTACGAATTTCACTGCCAACGCCCGCACTTTAATTGTTTTTTTTGGCATAAAATGTGACAATTAACAAAACTTTTGACCCCCACCATTTTAACTCATCAAAATAAGATTGGGAATATACACAGAAAAAGTAATTAACCTAAAATATCGAATTAACCATATTATAAAAATAAAAACTTTTTAAACAAATATTTAATTGAATTAATCAATATTTTATTTATTTCAATTAATATCATAAAATTTTTATTAATTAATAGTATCCTTTGAGTGATAGCTGCAAAATCAATTAAAATTTTAATTAATATAATCAATTTCGTAATTAAAACCCGTTTTTAGTTTTTTCTGTATTTTAGTTTTTTCTTAAACCTTCCCAGTCAGAAAAATACAAACGGGAAAGCGGTGGCAAAGCACTTTAACAGGTGGTATAAGTACTGGCAAAAAGTGCTTTCCCATTCCCAAACTGATAACATCATTATACAAAAGGACCGGCTGTTCAAAAAGCGCCGGAAAAGCACTGGAGGAACAAAAATTTTAAACGTTGGCAAAACGCTGGGAAAACCAACAAATATGTGGTCTGGAAATATATTTTCCAAAATAAAATTAAAAAAAAGTTCATATGTATTTTTTTTGGTCCTGCCGTGATTTGAACCCAGGCCGTCAGATTGGCAGACGATTGCTCTACCCACTGAGCTAACGAGACATATAATATTTAATGGCTAAACACATAAATGAGTGATAATAGCTTCACAACTACTGGCTGTGCCAAAATGCTAGTACTGGCAAACAATTTTTAGTAACCAGTATGCCAGTGTTGGGAGAGTAAAAAAAAGTTGGTCTTGAAGGAGCTTTCCCACAAACAAAAAAAATAATTTTATAAAACAAAAAAAATTTTAAATTAAAAAAAAATCCAAAAAAAATTTTTGCTTGCAACCGGATTTGAACTCGGAACCTTCCGACTACAAACATTTTTTAACGAAGCGTCAGCATTTTATAAAATATTAAAGTACGTATGCCGTTTTGTAAATAGAAATGCCTAAAAAGGAAATTTGTATTAAAATTTTTGATTTAAAAAGGGGTTTAACTAGAAAAGCTATCTAGATTTTCATAGTTTTTGAAGTTTGTTTTTCGGACTTCAAATATAATTTTTCGCGTTCGTTTACTTTTGGGCATTTTTGTCACTTTGTGAGAGTATTTCTTGTTAACTCTTATTTTACCGAACTTTACCCAAAAAGTAAAGTAATAATAGCAATCGGCATCTCCAAACAAATCAAGGATTTAAAAAAAAGCTTTAAAATTAATTTAAAAAAATATTTTTTTTAATTTTTTTTCGAATTAGTGGGTCATTTGGATTCCAGGCTAAAGTGGGTTAAAGATATCTGATGGACTCATAATTCCATATCTGAATAATTGGAGTTTATTAAATGAATACTTGAAATAATCCGTGAAATTTTATTTATAATTAAAGATTTGATAATATTTTTTCCGTATAAGATCATATTTTCACGAGACAAGTATTCGACTAACAAAATAAAACGGCGCTCTTTATTCCTATCGGTAAAAAAGATAGAAAAAAGAAAAGTCACCTCTAGTAGTCCTTATAACTGCAGACCAGACCACAACCAAAAGTTAGAAATAGAGAAAAACAACCCTAATAGTCCTTATTACTACGAGACAAACTAAAATACCGAATAAGGAAAGTCAACTCTAACTGTCTCTACACGCTCTAACTATCCGTATTCAGAAATTGTCAATGGTACAAAACCAATGCACTGGTAGAGCAAAGATTTTATAAAAAGGATGACGATTTGTTGAAAAACGTTTGTAGTCAGAAGGTTCCGAGCTCAAAATCAATTGCAGGCAAACATTTTTATTTTTTGAGTTTTTTAATTAAAAAAAAAATTTGCTTTCATAAAAGTGATTTTTTCTAAAACCAATTTTTTTCTCAACATCAGAAACTTTTACTCAATCAGTAGTTATCCAGCTAGTATTATTCGTTTATGTTTTGTCCACTCGTTAGCTTAGTGGGTAGAACACTCGTCTACCAATCTTACGTCCTGAGCTCAAATTACGGCAAGACAAAAAAAATAGATATACTTATGACCACCTATTTATTGGTTTTATCAGCGTTTTTCCAACGTTGAAAATTTTGTTTCCGCAGTGCTTTTTCGGCGCTTTGCGAATAGCAGGTCCTTTTGCCTACTGATATTATCATTTTGGGAATGGGAAAACACTTTTTTCGAGTACTTTACCACCTGTTAAAATGCTTTCCCGATTGTATTTTTCTGACTGGGTAACTTCGATTTATTTTAAAATTTACCTAAAGTTTCCCTGAATATTTACACAAATTTTAAAGAGTGAAATTTTTTTGATATTTTGTAGCGACCATTTTATACATTTGAATGTTAAAACTAAAAAAACTATTCACTATCAAACCGCGAAGATACTGGAGAGACTGCTGACATTTCCCACAAATGTGTGCCATGCTCTTCAACAGTTTGCTACTAAAAATTATTAAAATCAGTATCAATAAGAATTTGAGTGAACTAAAGTAATTTTGTTAGTTTTTATTTATCTTTTTTGAGAGTGTAGTATTACATTGTTGTTTATGTATAGCAATTTTGTTGAAATGTTGCACGAAATCTAGTAATGTTTCATGTTAACTGCTTTTGAAAATGGGATCTTATTGTAAAGTGCCCTTTAATAATGGTACAATGTTTTATAGTTTTCTTACTAAAAATTGGTAAAATAATGTGCATTAAATAACAAAACTATTATAAAATAGCAACAAGCACGACTATTCAGGAGTATTGCAAAATTAAGTAACTTTACAATACGTGTATGCAGTAAAATAATAAGTCTCAAAAAATTAATTTTGTTTTAAAAAAAATAGTTTGTTTTTGATTCTATAACTGTTGATTTTTAGTTCAAATTTGCCCAAATCTAAATTCAAACTAGAACCGGTGACTCTAGTTTTAGTTCTGGAACTTGAGCCGGGATTGGAAACCAAATCTGAGAAATTTTCTTGAACACTATATTCAATTTCAAGTAAACTACTTAGAATATATAATCAAATAGTCTATGGAAAGACTTATCAACCCAGCAAAATCTTTCATTACCAAATAAGTGGTTATATAATAGAAATTCATAGCTCCGTACAACTTATTTTTTGGCTTCTAAACTCAATATTTTTGTTTGGCGTTGTCGTTTTTATAAGTAGTCACGCTTACCCGCTCGCTTACGAAAAAATGAGAAATAAGTAGTTATGAGATTCTGAATAATAAGTGGTTACACACATGCTTACAAAAAGTTTAATTATAAGTGGTTACCCGATTGATATGTTCCACTAGGAATTAAAGGATTAAATATATATAATATATCCGATTGCTTACTTGATTCTTAAAAATAAGGAATTAGGCAAATACTATTAGCCTAAGGAATTACATTCAGAAAAATTTAATTTTTCTCTAGTGTGTAATTTTAGGACTCGTCATAAAAATTTAAACATAAAACATATTTACATATAATAAAAAATTTAACTGTGTAAAAAGTACTTATTTAAACTAATACGAGTAAGTCATTATTTTATATTTAGAAACAATGAATACAAAAGGCCGTTATTAGGAAATCATTATTTTATATTATAAAATAATGCAAGAGGTAATGATATATCATTTTTGGTAATGCAGATAGTAGTGAGGTGTCATTACCAATATTTTGCTGGGAATGTTCAATTACTGCTACATATTCGCCTAATTTTTTTATTTTTAACACAATATATACTCTGAGATCCATATGTGGATCATTAACTACATATGTATATACAAATTTAATATTTATTTCTCAGACGAATAAGAATATTGTGTTGATTTATAAATTTCAACAAAACCATTCAATCATCATGTTAAATAATTAAACATAAAACACCTTAAAAGATAAAACATTCGCGGTTTACCAACACATACAAGCATGGGTCTCAAAGCAATTTCTAGCATCCCAGTAAACAATATGGGTCATATGCATAATCACTTTTTAAATTTATAAATGGCTTATAAAACAAGTTTTTCATACAAAATTCATTTTATAAATGTGTTATAAGAATTTCAAATTATTATGCATAAGCACTTATGTATTTACCAAAAGTTCACAAAAATATTTTAAAGTTTCCATTTACGTATTGAAAATGGCATTATGTAATTGAAGTTTAACTAAAAGTGGATAGTAGATGCTAATTTCAGAGTTTCTTTAAAAGAAAGCGTTTTATAAACCTTTAATTAAATACTTTAAAATGTAAAAAAAAACTCTATTTAAAGCTTATAAAATATATTAAAAAGAAACACGTTTCCAAAACAGAGTTTCAACTACTTACCAGCCTATTTACTCTCTTAATTACTTTTGTTCATTCATTCACTTTCATTCATTACCCTCTCACTTACAAAAAAACGTAAAGTAATTACTACTCATTTCTTTTGGGACATAACGAATAAATAAAGTAGTGAAACCTTGTTTTAGCTGGGTTATAAACGCTGTGTAGCTGTTTTCTTAAACACTTGTAACTAATGCAATTTTTGTCCCAAAAATTATCTAAAAAGAAATAAAAAAGTAGAAAGTGCAAGCCTTTGGGGAAATAAAATTAATATATGAAGCCATATAAAATTTAAGTAGGGGAATGTCGTGTTCCTTGATACTTTTGCAGAATAGGTGTCAATATATCTAATATATCTATCTTAAGATGTGAAAAATCCTTAAATGCAGATATATTAGTGTTGGTGTTATTATAGATCGCAAATAATAAAAACTTTAATAATTTTTACGAATTTAAAGAAATTACGATTTTTAAGAAAAGAGGAAGAGTGTTCCAAAATACAAATTGGCTTGTAACTCGTAAAAAATTAAGGAAATTTCGTAAAAAATACTGCCACAATATAAAATTTATTGCATTATAAAACAATATAAAATTTATTGCATTATTTACAGGAGAATTGATATTTACTTAAAATTAGACAACGCAGGTTAACATTTGCATAAAAATATTATTTTTAAGAATGGGCGAAAATTTGAAATTAAGAACTATTTCGTAGCGAATTGGTCACTTCATTTAGAAAATGACAAATTCTAAAATGATTTAGTCTCTTAACTTAAAATGTCTTGATTATATTTAAAAAATTAGTTTAATATTTTTTTCAAAAAATAACTTTTGTTGTTCCAAGGTACACGCAACCAATTTTAGGGTCTCCTATACAATTATTTGAAACTTTGTGTAGTTTAAAATTATCATTATGGAAAATAAAAAACTTTGTAGAAGACTTTCCAATAAAACATTAACAAATATTCGAAAAAGTTCCAAGGTACACGCGATCCAAGGTACACGAGATTTCGCTACATTAACCTAGTAAAAAAAAAGAGATGCAAAAACAGTGGAAAAAGCACGGCAATTAATGATCTAGATGTAGCCTATTTTAACAGGAACACTAATGATTTAAACATTGAGTTGTCATAGGAGGGCGTATTTGCTATTTTTGAATAAGTGGAAAAAAAATTTTTATATTTTAAAATTTTTTTATTGTCGCAACCAGGTATCGAATTTGAGATCTCGAATTTGAGATTGCGAGTCTAGGCCTCTACCACTGAGCTATTTACTGATATGAATGTTGACTGACATAAAAACACCACATTGCCATTGCGAGATATTGTGCTTTATTCTCTTCAATAAAAGTACAGTCAAAAACGTTTGTCGATAGAATCTACTGTATCTAAAATACCCCGAGATACGGGATTTACTAAACCCGTCAATCTGCTAGCGTTACATTTAAGTATAATGTTAAGTGTTTTTAGTGCCACTGGCATTTTCTATCACGTTCAGCCGCCACGAAAGTAAAACTATAAAAAGGATGCCACCTGATGAGTAGAGTCAGTTGAATATTAGCGTTTGTAAAGCCAGTCGTAAAGAAACCTCAAAAAAAAAAATAGAAGTAGACTCTAGAAAAATGGTACAAATGGAAGAAAACATTAGGGAAATTAAGGCAAATAATGAGAAATTTCTAGATACAATTTTGGAAACTCTTAGAGGCAAAAATAAGAAACCTCTAAATGAGGTTCACGAAATTTATACAGCTACAAATGAGAAACTTCTAGTTGAAGTTCGGTAAATGCCGCAAATCAGAAACCGGAGGAAATCGCAGAGGTCATAAACCAAAGAGTGGATCGTGTTGAAGTCAGCAAATTTGACGGGAGAAAAATTAATAAACTGCAAAATGACCCAGAGAAAAATATTAACAATCTTCAATGCCAGAGTGGACCGGTTCGAGTTATTACAGAAAGCTCTGGTAGAATAAAGACATCATATTTCGATAGCAGTAAAAAAATTTCTCCAACTTTTCCGGTTTGGTTATCTACCGAAACAAAATTTCCTATTAATTTTACTATGACTGGAGAGAATAGAATATTTTCTAAAATGTCAGCGCCTTTGAAAAGTTTTCAAGAACATAAAATTGTTTCAGATGCAATTGATATCGCTCCTACTGAGGTTTTGAATGTTAAATATGGTGATGTTCAGTTTACAAAGGGTAATGATGGCTTGATTCCAACTCAAGTGCAAAATAAACCTCAGTTACCGTGAATGGCATCATTGGCTAGTGGGTAATGTACTTGGTAGCAATATTGCCGAAGGTGTTGTGCTGACTAAATATATCGGTTCGGGACCACAGAATGGTACTGGTTAACATAATTGTGTCTTTCTACACTCAAAATAGTTTTTAGTTTAAATTAACTGAAAATGCAATTTAAAATAAATGAAAAATCACTTGAAAACCAGTCTACTGACTTTTCATTTAAATCAAAAGAACTTTTCAAATTTTTAAATGTTAATAAATAAACTACAAAATCCTTATAAAATAATGATTTTTCATTTATTTCGTTTTTTTAAATTTCAAAAAATTAACTACAAAATCCGCAAGAATAAATGATATTTAGTTTATTTAATTTTTTTAACTGACCTAGAAATCGAAAAGATAGTTTTTTTTAGCAAAACATTTTAAATGAAAATATTAACTGTAACAGAAAATCCGTATTTATATGTAATTTATTTTGTAAATAAAGGACAAAAACGGTTAAAAATTATATTTATTTGTATTTTAACTGAATAATCATTTAAAAACAAATGTACGGATAACTTTTTAAATAAACTACAGTCAGTTACTGTAATAATATTTTCAGTGTAGTTAAAAAAAATATAAATAAATTAAAAAAAAGAAACGAAATTGCTTGATATTTAACTTTTTTAAACTTCTAATAACAAAATGGAGTAAACTTAACTTATGCTTAGAAAATATTTAATAAAATGTAACTTTTAATTAAGAAACATTTTTATAAAATATGTAATAGAATTACTTTCAAAAATTCTTAATTTTGAAAACTATTTTATTGCTTTAAAAATTCTTCAAAATTACTTAGAGCAAGTTTACAAACAAAATCGTTTGCCAGCTCACACTTACATTTCGCTTTACATTTTCATTTATGCTTGTTGGGATGTATACATACACATAGCTTAGAGAATATCGAACGACAAGCAGACATGGTTCTTACTGCTTTTTAAACAAAGAAACGAGATAGAAGTATAAATTTCAAAATAGAATATGTTTTACCACAAACGCAACATATAGAGCAACATGTCTAACTGACTGAAGAATGAATCTATGTATTACATTGGAAGGTGGTGGAGTGGAAAAGTTATAGAAATTCTAACAGCAGGTGCTTGTAAACCACAGCAAATAGCAACAGAAAAGACAGCGACAAATTGATGTTGCAAACAAATTAATTTTTTTTTTGTTTCGTTACTATAAACTTCTTTGCAAATGTATGAAGAAACAAGTACGAGAACTACATGTGTGTATATAACAATACTTACATGTAAATACAAACAAGTATGCTATATATTAAGGCGTCCCTGCGATAGCTTATGCATAAAATAATAATAAACAGTTTTTGTCCCAAACAAGCTTCAACAGTTTCTGCTCAAAAACGCTGATGTAGCCTGCTTCAACATCAGCGTTTTTTGGCTTAAGTTTTAAATTTTTCACAAAATTGATACCAAAAGTTGAGTAACAACGTGGAGTAACTTTGGTCTAAATTTTCTAAGATCTAAGGGTATGTGCGGTGTCGCTAAATTTGACATAAATTAATTTTCCAAAAATACATACCTGCCCAGTGTACACTCATACAAATAAGTCCGTGAAAATAGCAGAAAAAGTTACTAAAAATTAGTTAAAAATGATGCTGCAGAAAAAACTGCTAATATTAGCAGAATCAGTTTGCTAAATATTAATAAAATGAAAACAGCAAAAAACTGTTAAATTTACAGAATTTTAGTAATATTTGAGCTAAATTGTTGTTAATTGCAAATAACAATTTAACCTGCTAAAATTAGCAAAAAAAATTTCTGAATAATAGTATAATAAAAATAGCAAAAAAAAACTGTTAAATTTACATAATTTTAGTAATATTTGAGCTAAATTTTTGTTAATTGCAAATAACAATTTAGCTTGCTGAAATCAGCAAAAAAATTGCTAAATAATAGTAAAATGAAAATAGCAAAAAAAAAACAGTTTTTAAACAATCTACAAAATTTTTGCTAAAATTTTCTGAAATCAACAAAACTTTTGCAGATTACTAGAGGACTGGAAAAAGGTAAAAAAGGAGCAAATGAAATGAAAATTAATAAATAAAAAATAAATATGTATTTAAAAACATACTTGGGACCAGTTTATTGAATGTGTCAATTAATTGAAATTTTGTTCAATTGGCATTGTTCAATGCCTAAATGCCCATTTATAATTGATGAAAGAAGTATTGTTTTAATAAAAGAATAAATTAAGAAAAAAAATTCAAAATTCGCGTATTTCTTATATTTTTTTTATATTACAATGCTTTTTCTTCAATTATGTGTACATTTCATTACCATTGTTTTCGTCAATGCAAATTGAAAAAAAATTTCATTTTCACTGAATGGTGATGAAATTTTTTGGCATTGACATTGCCAAATATATTTCAATGCCAATGAAAATTTCCCAAGAATGATTTTTTGTAAAAGTGGTAATATTTATAGACAATAATATGTTAACCCATGATACAACCATACTAGGTAGATGCATTAGAACAACAAACACAACAAAAAATGTAATCGGCTACTTTTGATACATAGCGAAAGCATACGAAAAAATCCCTGAACTGTCATAATAAAACCCTGAACTGTCAAACTCTCCCTAATGCATTTACCTAGAATGGTTGTATCATGATGTTAACCATAACAAAATGTGTTTCAGAGACCCTTCTTTTGATTTTCATTGTTTGCTGATCGGATATGTACTTCCGAATTTATTTGAGTTTCCATTTTCACCTCTAAAGCTCCACCCACAGGAAAGAAGGTGTGGCCGATTAAAAATATTGTATTCTTTAAATAAGCTTAAAAACTACAATATTGGAGGAAAAAAATTAGGGTCATTCCCATAAACTCCACTTGCTCCCCAGAGATACTTTAAATCACAATTTTCATATTAAAATGGTTCGTCCAAAATAAACCTTGATCTTTGAAAATTAATGTATTACGATAAATAGAAACTTTTCCCATAAATTTTAATAATTTAGATATTTTATGAGTAGGACAAATTTTCAACCATTTCAATTTAGCTTTATTTAAAAACTTTTTGCATTATTTTTGTCCAGTTTTTTTTTTTTTTTTTAATTGTTTATTTATTTACATAATCTATACTTAAACTATTATAAACACTAGTTAACAATAACAATTTCTATATACAATGTCTCATATTCGAGCTCTCAAGTATTATTAATATAATAATTTGGTTTTTACAAATTGGTTATAATTTTTTTTATTTTATTTACAATAAATATATATATATATCACCAGCTTTTTGCAATGAAAATTGTTTAAAAAAACATTGCTTATATATTAATAAGTGGGTAAAGAAAGGCTAGTGTCAAGAAATATAAAAAAAAAGAAAATTATACTGTTTATTCAGAAAACCACCAAAACTTTTTGGTTTAAGATTTTTGTGTAAATCTCAAATCTCTAATTGATATGCTAGTGCTATACCTCATATTTAAATTTTCTGAATTACAATTTACTGATTTTATATTGGCACGTCTATAGTCATGGTAAAAGACCGGAATGCCATTTTCGTTTTGAATAATTTTTTTGTTATCAAGGTAAACAAAGGCCTCAGGTGGAACAAATCCTTTTTGTAAGGAATCGATTATATATTCATTTTGTGTGTAATAAGAGGCCATTATTGCATTATTTTCTATACATTGGCTACACCTTAATATATTATTTCTGATTAGGTTTATTATAAAATTATCTATTCTTATTATATAAGCATTATTATACAATTTCTCATTAGATATATATTTTAGATACTCGCTTTGTGGAGACCTGTATAGCGATGTACATGCTCTTAAACATTTTCTTTCAAAGACTCTAATCTTTTCCATGTATGAAGGCGATATATTGAACCAAATTGGGCAACCATATGTTATTATAGGTCTTATAAGAGATTGATACATTATAATTTTAATCTTTGGTTTAATGTATTTCGAATGAAATAATGGTCTATATAAAAAGAAAGCTTTTCTTGCTTTTATAAGTATTTCTTTGACATGGTGATTAAAATACAAAAATTTGTCCAAGTATATACCTAAATATTTTACTACATCCTTATTTGGAATCCTACAATTTGCTGAATTTGATTTAATTCCAAACTGTTTCCAGTTTTTCCTTATGTTTGAGTTACATTTATCAACTGATGGTCTAAAAAGAATGGTTTCGCATTTTTGTGCGTTGATTTTCATGTTCCAATTAATTGTATATTGTTCAACTAAGTTGTACATGTTTTGAAGATTCAGATTTATTGCTTCTATTTTGTCATCAGAGTGATATATAATAATATCATCCGCAAAGGATATGATATTATCGACTTTGTTTAGCAGATCTAAAATGTATAAATTAAAAAGAATAGGAGAATTTACGGTTCCTTGTTGTAATCCATTAACAATCTTGAAAGATTTTGTACTTTTCGAATTTTGATAACAAACCATGAATTCTTTATTGCTTATCATATTGTATATTAAAATAGTTTGATGTATTGGGAATTCATATTGAAGCAATTTAAATATTAAGCCTGGAATCCATACACTGTCAAATGCCTTTTCCATATCGATGAGGCACGCGCCTGTACAACTTTTTTTATGCCAGTTCCAGTTAATATCGGAAGTAAGTTTATGTATAGCGTTTACTGTCGAATGTTTGAATTTAAACCCGAACTGCTTTTCACTTTTTATGTTTTTATCATTACAGAATTTGCTAATAATGTTATTGACACATACTTCAAAAATTTTGCTGATATTAGGTAATAAACTTATCGGTCGAAGATTTTTAGGATTATTGGGTTCTTTGCCTTTTTTTGGTAGTATCACAACCTTAGCTGTTTTCCAATTATTTGGAAAATATGAATTATTGAGCATATTATTGAATAATTTACAATAATCGTTGATCATTATTTGTGGCATTTTTTTAAGTACTATATTTGGTATATTATCGAATCCTGACGATAGCTTATTTCTCAAACTAGAAAAAATGTATGATATATTACTTTTCGTTATGAAAAAATTACATGATTGTGTTTCTTCTAAATTATCTGATAATTTTGTGTCACTAAAATTAGTTAAAGTAGTTTTATTCCTCTCGAATATGAATTTGGTTTCTAAAAACCTACCGAAAATCTCACTAACTTGTGTATGTACACTGTTTTCTTGATCAATCTGCTTATGAGCATGAACTGACTCCAAAAAAGCACCTATTGTGTCTAACATGTGCACTTGATCATCTACTATGTAATTATTAAGGACATCCTTTTCTAAGCTTAGAGGGTTTATTCCAGCATTGGTTAAAAGAAATTCGGAGTGTGCTGGAATTTTTATTTCCTGGAGATTTAATGACGTGAATTTTTTGAAATTCTTTTTTATCTGACCAAACATGTTTTTTGAATCTTTAGGATCTATATCGGTTAGTTTTTCACGAATGCGACTGTTAATGATTATGGTAAAGTTTTCAGTTATGAGTTTTTTAATCATTTTTAATTTAGCTTTTGCTATATTCAAACTTGCCTCAGAAAGGGTGTATTCTAGCCTATTATGTCTTTTAATGATAGTAAGAGTTTTGCTTTTTTCTTTATATAACATTTTTATAGTTGAGTTGGTCATTTTGGTGAAGTTATCTTTTGTAATTTTGTATTTTGGAACTGTTTCCTCTATTGATTTTGTTATTATATTATTTAGTCTGCTTAAATGATGGTCTATTTCAGCATTCGTAAGGTTCCGATTGTTAGGAATATGTTCGTCTTGAATAATTTTTCGTGTTAGATTCTTTTGGAAGTTTTTCCAGTTAGTAATTTTATAATTGTATTGTCCAGTTAAAAATATGCAGTAATTTTTATGAGTCATTTAACATTCTGTTTATAAACGCTCCAAAATTGGTGGTTTAGTTTACAAAAAATTTGTAAAATTAGCAAATCTTCTGTTAAAAATTTGTAACTAAAATTCAGCAAAATACTGTAAAGTTAGCAAATTTATTGTTAAAAATTAGTAACTAAATTCAGCAAAAAAAAAATACCAAAAAAGTTTGTAAGTTAGTAATGTGGAGGTAGCAAAAAAATTAACTAAAAATTAAATTTTAACTAAGAATTAGTTAAAAGTTTGTTAAGTTGAAGTACTAACAGTTTTACTAACTTTTCTACAAACTTTTTTCTATGAGTGTAGAAATGGTAATGACATATCATTATTTTTTGGACTACCGGTAATGACACCCATTATTTTAAATAGAAAATAATTTTATAGATTTCTTTGAAAATTTTTTGAAATCTATTTTTTGATTTTTTGTACGTTGGCGATATAGCTCAGATGGTAGAGCTATTGACTGGCTATCTGTTCGATTCTCGCACCAGCAAAAAATATTTTTTTATATAATTTTTTTTTTTGAAAATCTATTTTTAGGCTCATTATTTTTGTCAGTATTGGTAAGCACATAGGTAACTATATATTTTTTGATTTTTCGTATGCTGGTGTGTAACCATAACTCATTATTTTTAACAACATCGCCATATAAAGGTAATAAGAAATGTAATAACAAAAGTAACTAGTTACCATTACCAAGTATGTAGTTACATAACCACATATCTGGTAATGATTTTCTACACTGGATGGTTTAAAAGTGTGTGTGCGGCAACCAATTTTAGCACTATTTAGTTTTATATAAAGCTATTGCAAATGTATTTAATATTCGCAAAACTGTATGTTATTACAACAGCAAATTATTCGAACAAAATTAATTATATATAAATATTTCCAAAAATATATTTAGGCCCTGTGCGAGGTGGCTAAATAAATTCTAAACTAAATACGAATTGACAAAAGGGTTTAAAATTTCTTTGAACAATCTTTGAAAACTTTTTTAAATTTCATAGAAATTAGCCAGTTCGCACCCACTCTTAATTTTATAATTTTCAAAATATAAATTTCACTTTGACAGAACGAATGCAAACTAAATTGCGTTACCAACTTTTATCGAGTATATTTTAGTTTAGTTTCAGTTTAGCCTAAGTTTTGAATTCTTTGCAAAATATGTATGAACACTTTCTTTTAACACATATAAAGAGACATTAGAGTGGGCACTTGAGCAGAATCACGAATAATCCAGCGTAATTTAGTACATTAAAGTGAATGTGAGTGAGTGTGAGTCACTCAAGTGCCCATTTCTATAAGAAAATATAAAAACTATGGTGTATAATGTCATATATATATTTATCGTATAAGCAGACCAGTGGACTAAAATTATTTCGAAAAATTCCAAATATTTATTGTATTTTTGACACGAATTTTGTGATTTTTCCAACAAAATTACACATTTTTTCACAAAATTTCAAAAATATCACAAAATTTATAGGCTGATTAAAACTTTAAAGTACCCCTAACAAATTTTCATAATGTTTTTCATAATTACCACTTTAATGTGTATCATGTGAGTGCTACTACTTCATGTGCTTATATTTTTGGCAGGACACCCTAATATAAAAATATATATTGCTCATAGATTTTCATACCTGCCAACACTTTACTACCAATCAACTCTTTATATGTAATAGAAACATCTGAATATGCGAACTATTATACGAGCAGAAGAAACGTGAAATATATGAATAGAAAACAACAAAGCCTTTATTTCTTCCAACAACAACACTAACATTTCACATTCATCCACAAACTTAATTTGTTTCACTACTTACACACAAAGGAAAACGTTAAGAAGTTTTTGGTTTTAGTTAAAATGAAAAACACAGACAGGTATTATGTAGAAAGGCATTGTTATAAACAACATTTTCATCTTATTTGGCATTAAACATACATGAGTACAGAGCAACACAAGAAAATGTTCCTTACGATCGGTTCAGTTTAAATTGTAAACCATCTTAAGAAATAAAAGTTTTTAATTAAGGGACAGAATTTATATAATTAAAGAGCATTTATTCGGCTTTAAAGAATTATAAAACTCAAATCTAAATTTATTGATTTTGAAGTATTTCTTTCTGGATAATTTTTCTAGTTACACAAACTGCACACTTTCTTACATTTGTATCATATTTGTTCACTTTTTAACACACAAAAAAAATCTAAAACCAACAATTTGTTTGAATTGATCAACCAAAAAGTTATCAATAGTAGCATTCAGCAAAGAAACCTTAAACTGATACCGGAGACTTGTAGCGCTTTGTGATTACTTACTCTGCTGAACGATGTTTTGTTTTTAAATACACTTTTCTCTTCTGTATTTTCTTTTAAAAATTGTAAAATTTTGGTTTTTGAATTATATTTGTATGTTTTTATTTGAAATTCTTATAAATCAGTTTTTATTGTAAATGAACAACAACAAATGTATCACTGTAGCAAACATTTTTTACGCCATTTTTTACGGTTACACTTCAGTGCTTGATTTTTTGTAACAATGGGTACTGGCCATATTACTAACCTGTAGTGACATAAGTGTCCTTAAAAACATATGTGGAACTCATTTTGTTCTGCACAATACCATTTATAGTGAGTTGCAATTTCAACTGAACCGTTCCTTACTTACTAATAATAAGACAAACGATATGCTTGTGATTTATTTGCGTAAAGTTTTAAGCTTATACTATGTATATTAGAGTGACATTTTTTTTAAATTCAATTTGCAACAATTATTTTTCGGACTATTGTAAGTATCACGAGGTCTTATTTATTTAAAAATGCTCAACACAAATACTGATATTTCTAAAAAATTCGTTTTTTTCAAAATTTTCTTGAAAATAATCTTAAAATTCTTTTTTCATGCGCTTGAGAATACAACAAAACGGGCAATATCTCGAAATCCGTAGGTCTGCAAAATTTTTAAATATTTGTGTTTAGCATGGCAAAATTGGTCTAAAATTATGTAGCACACGTTATATTTTTAATTTAAAAGCTTTGATTACATAATAATTCGCACAATAAATGGAAATTGGAAGAAAACTTTTTTCTTCATACAAAAATCTGCCGCTCTAATATCTATGTATGCAAGCATGAAATGATTACGATACGTATACGTTATATTATATTTGAAATAAAGTTTTCTTACACATACATAAACATTTATTCTTATTATATGTTAAAATATAGGCATATACATTTATATGCATAAGTAAGTATGGCTTAGTTATTTGTATGTGTATTTTGGAAATGTATTGCTAGTTAGGAACATAAAAACATATCAATTGCATTTCCTTAGAAATTCTTATTAAACAATTCTCTTTCATCGCATCCGTGGAGACTGTATATGTATATGTTCTTGTATTTTATTTCATAAATACCATTCCTTTTACCGCCAATATTTGATATTAATACATTCTATTTATTTTTTGTATAATATAGTAGTATTTAAATTAAATAATTTTTTAAACTAAGATAGATTTTTTTCCTTAAATGTGTCTTAAGTTCATAATTTTGTTTAAAAATTTCTGAATTAAGTAAAATTATAGAGAAAATTTTTTTATTATTTCTAACTATAAAATTGGGCCTCAGATTGTTAGCTTTTTCCTTCAAAAAAATCTGATTATGAGAACTTTTTCCTATAAAAAATATTTTTCTGTAGGAAATGCCCTTATCACTAAATTCCGATGATTCAGAGGTTTTTCCCGGTAGAAATAAGGTTGTTTTGTTTTTTTTTTACAGCAAAAGTTTCAGATTTAGCACCCCTTTAGAATCCAAGGGGCGTCTTTAGAAACTGAGGAATTTTTGATAGAAAGTAGTCCTCGGAATCTAAGAGTTTGTCTATTTTAAATATGTAGTTCTAGATATTTCAGAAGAACCCTTCAAAACTTAGAGACTTTTTCATTATCTGAGGGCTTTTCTCTTGGAAATAGTCCTCAGTTTCTAATAGATTTTCCTTCGGAAAAATCTGTGAAACAAAAGTTCTTAGGATGTGACAGTTCTTTAGGAATATCTTTAGAATTTGATGGTCTTTAAAAAGTCTTCAGAATCTAAAAATGTTTTAAAAAGAAAAAGTTCTTAGAATCTGTGCATTTTTCTACAGGCTTTTTCTTTAGGAATATTTCCAGAATCTAAGAATTTTTTTATACAAAAAATTTGCAGTATTGTCTGCTGATATTTTCTTAAAAAATTTTAGAATTTTGAGGACAAAGTTTCGGCCAATCAATCATTCTACTTGAGCTTTTCATAAAAAAATCAAACAAAGTTAAAAATTTTAGTATTTTCAGTATGTTTGAACCACCCAGGAAAATTTCTGTTCCAAAGAATCGGTTGTAGAATATCTACTTTTCATTTACAACTGTCGATTCTAACACCGATTATTTTTGTTTGAAATTGTCCGAAAAGTAACCACTTCTATAGCTCCAAAGTGGAACCGGTTGCCCTGGAATCAGTTCTGTAACTAGTTCTAGAACTTATTCTACTTCGGTCATACCTTCCATATGGTATCCCAGAAACTGGTTCCGGAACCCGTTACATGGAATAGGTTGCAGTGGAACCAGTTGTAGAATAGATGTGGTTGGCTACCGATTGTAAAAAATTTTCTTGGGTAAATTGGGATTATTTTATATTTTCTCATATTTTTCTAATCATATCAGTAATTTTTTAAATATACAAACATTTTTATTCTTGACAAAAACTATCTTATTTTGGTGTCTTTGACAATTAAGAAGATTTCTTTTGATAACATGAGACATTAGAAGATAATCAAAACAATTTTTTTAAGAAATTGCAATATTATGAAAGACCACACAATTGCAGTGAAATAATGTGAAGGGACAAAATATAGACGATAATAAAATCCAGATATACACAAACCCACAAGAGCATTATGAACAATAAAAAAAGAAGAGAAAAGAAATGTGCCAGAAATTGAAAGCAACACAAAAGAGTTCCAGTTATATTAAACTACAAGTACTAAAGTATTGGCTAAAGTAGTTTGTGTAGTTGAAAAACAATAAAATTCGCATATCGAAAGAAAAAAATGGCCATCAATAGCTGAAGTGGCAACTGCAACACAAAAAAAAACAACTAACTACCACAGCTTCACAAGCAAAAACTACAAAAATTAATGATCATCTTTTTGTGTTTATGTATAGACAGATTTTCGAAGAATAAATTCAATTTTAAATGAATTCCCTAAAAATGGAATTAAATTACCCTTTTATTGGAAAGACCCAGCAAAATCTTTAATTACCAAATAAGTGGTTATATAATGAAACTAAAATGTTTTACTGCTTATAATTCGGCGTCAGTACTACCCAGGAAAATTTTTTACAATCGGTAGCCAACCACACCCATTCTACAACTGGTTCCACTGCAACCGATTCCATGGAACTGGTTCCGGAACCAGTTCCTGGGATCCTATATGGAAGGTGTGGGTGACGTAGAATCAGTTCCATAACTAGTTCCAGAACTGATTCTAGAGCAACCGGTTCCACTTTGGAGCCATAGAAGTGGTTGCTTTTGGGACAATTTCAAACGAAAAGAATCGTTGTTAGAATCGACAGTAGAAGGGGTTGTGAATGAAAAGTAGCTATTGTACAACCGATTCTTTGGAACAGAAAATTTTCCTGGGTAGTTATTTTTGTTAGACGAAGAAGTATTTATAAGCAGTCTAGCTGACGCGCGACTACTTATTCAATTACAAATATAATTTGATATTGGTAACTACTTATTTTTTAACCACTAAAAGTTATATGAATAAGCCTTATTTTTTAACAACTCGTAACCACCCAGGAAAATTTTTTACAATCGGTAGCCAACCACACCCATTCTACAACTGGTTCCTCTGCAACCGATTCAATGGAACTGGTTCCGGAACCAGTTCCTTGGATCCTATATGGAAGGTGTGGGTGACGTAGAATCAGTTCCATAACTAGTTCCAGAACTGATTCTAGAGCAACCGGTTCCACTTTGGAGCCATAGAAGGGGTTGTTTTTGGGACAATTTCAAACAAAAAGAATCGGTGTTAGAATCGACAGTAGAAGGGGTTGTGAATGAAAAGTAGCTATTGTACAACCGATTCTTTGGAACAGAAAATTTTCCTGGGCACTTATTTTTTAACTGCTTATTAGCACCCGAATAACTAATTATTTTGGTAACTACTTATTTTATATATTTCTATAATGCAGCGGGTAAGCGGGTGCACAAATTTTGTGTGTTTTTTCCTGCAGCGAATATGGGCAACTACCCAGGAAAATTTTTTACAATCGGTAGCCAACCACACCCATTCTACAACTGGTTCCACTGCAACCGATTCTATGGAACTGGTTCCGGAACCAGTTCCTAGGATCCTATATGGAAGGTGTGGGTGACGTAGAATCAGTTCCAGAACTAGTTCCAGAACTGATTCCAGAGCAACCGGTTCCACTTTGGAGCCATAGAAGGGGTTGCTTTTGGGACAATTTCAAACAAAAAGAATCGGTGTTAGAATCGACAGTAGAAGGGGTTGTGAATGAAAAGTAACTATTGTACAACCGATTCTTTGGAACAGAAAATTTTCCTGGGTACTTACAAAAACTTCCTTGTCGAACAAAAATATTCGCCCTTACCCAGCAAAATAATGGTAATGACACCTCATTACTATCTGCATTACCAAAAATGATACATCATTACCTTTTGCATTATTTTAAAATATAAAATAATGACTTCCTAATAACGGCCTATTGTATTCATTATTTCTAAATATAAAATAATGATTTACTCGCAATAGTTTAAATAAGTACTTTTTACACAGTTAAATTTTATACATTTTTATTTATTATATGTTTTATGTTCAAATTTTTATGACGAGTCCTAAAATTACACACCAGAGAAAACTTCAATTTTTCTGAATGTATTTCCTTAAGCTAAGAGTATTTGCTTAACTCCTTATTTTTAAGAATCAAGTAAGCAATCGGATAACCACTTATAAATCAACTTTTTGTAAACATGCGTGTAACCACTTATTATTCAAAATTTCATAACTACTTATTTCTCAATTTTTCGTAAGCGAGTAGGTAAGCGTGACTACTTATAAAAACGACCACGCCAAACAAAAATAATGAGTTTAGACGCCAAAAAATAAGTTGTGCGGAGCTATGAATTTCTATTATATAACCACTTATTTGGTAATGAAAGATTTTGCTGGGTACTATCTAAATTATTCAAATGCATATTTTAGTTAAAGTCGACTTTAGTTAAAATATTGGGTGCAGTATGCCTTGACTTGGTTTATTTTTGGAGCAGTTTGAAAATATAAATATTTTTGTAGGGTTTTCATACACAAAATGAACAAAACCGTATAATTAAAAATAAAGTCGACTTTAGATTTAAAATTCTCTTTTATAGTAAGGGCCAATGAGTTTTGACACCGAATTATATGCAGTAGCCCCTAATTCTGCTGTTTATTATTTGGATATTAGTAATGAGCACCCATTGCTGAGATTTTGCTGGGTAATTTCCTTTTTAAGGCTCCATTAGTCTGGTAGTATCGTAAATTATCGTGTCAGCTGTTTACTTTCAACTAGAGATATTATACACAACTACTTAGTTTGGAAGTAGATTTGCCGTAAGAAAATCTATTGAAAACAGATTTCTACCTCACGATACCTCATTTCGCAGCACTTTACTTGCAAACTAATTTGGGCTTTAAACAGTCGCAGGGAATTCGTTCTTAATTCAATAATGTTTTGTAAACGTCCGAAAAAATTCTGTAATAATCCCCAAAATAGAAATGGGGGTAATATCTGTCATATCCCAATTTTAAGCTTAACACAATACACCACTACTTGGACAGGGTAAACCCAACAAACCAATCCATAGCCTATTGATTTTTGATAAAAGCGTCCATATGTTTTCCGCACGCCACAAGTCACAAATATAAAGTTGTTTCAGTGAAGTTTAGTACACTGACTAACATAAGCCCAAGGCAAGATGCAAATAAAACTAGATGCAATCGCGTATCGAATCGGACATCAGACAGAACATTGCAACAGAGAAACCAGATTCCTGCTTACAACCGAATTTGTTGCCAATCGAATGCCTCAATTGCCATGACCGAATTTTTCAGTTACAGCAACTGAATAGCAATAGAATAAATAGTTATTACATAATAGCAACAGAATTTATATTGCCTCGACAATATTTCGGTACACAACTGAAAAATTCTTGTTAGCATGAATATGTTTTCTGGGTGTATAGAGTTTTCAGAGAACATTATGGCGTTATCTGACAATCCGATAACGATTGTATCTCCTAATTTAATATGCTTCTTGCCCAAGGTCAACCATTCGATTGGCTACAAATGCGAATGTCATCACCGAATCTGTCGTTCATCGTACCATATTTTAAGTTTGTTCAGAATTTGTCTTAATTTTTCTCAAAATTAAAGAGCGCCCATATTTGACTTTGACTAAAGTTTGAAATCTTTAAACAGATTTGCTAATTTATTGGTGTTATTTAATTTTTTTATTTGTTATTTTTAATTTTTTTTTGTTTGCTTGAACATTTCCCAATAAGCACATAGGTTTTAAAAATTCAAGTGCTTTAAATTTTGCTTGAAGTAAAGTATATTTCAAATTCTAGCACTTGTTTTTTTAACAAAAATATTTCAAACTTGAATTTTTGTTTCCCTTTTGCTGGAGTACGCTATTGAAATAAAATGTAATAAAAGTTGAATTCAAGCCTTGAAACTGGAAAACAGGGCTGGAATTGAATTTGATTTCAACTTGAATTCCAGTGAAAATGTTTATAGGGTTTTAATTTGGCAAAGTTGGGTACAATGAGTTTCGATTGAAAATTAATCGAATTAGAACAGATGAAACTTTACAAAAGTGACTTAGGTGCCTATTCCTACGAAAAGTCTGTGACTCTTCGTTATGACTGTATTTCCATTGTGTTTGTTGTTGGAAAGTCATAATAAATTATATTTATTCAAATGTTTGTTTGAAAACTTCTAAAAAATTAAGATCTGGTATCGATACAATCATAATAATGACAAATAAAATTCGAATTTTTAAAATTTTATTGTGGTTTTGTATGGAAAGATGTGGCTTTCAGTCTTAAAATAGTCTTAAGGCAGTCATAACGAGTCCCAAGTAGGAATAGGCACCTTAGTCGGAATATAGGTACTTCAACGTATTTTCCATTAACTCAACGATCCTTAAACCTTAAAGTTGTACACTCAAAATAATAATTCTGTTGGCTGAACAGAAAAATTTGTTAATTTAACAAAATTTATTCCTGTATTTTAGCTTAAAATAAAATTTGTTGATTTTAAAACATTTTCTATTAAATTTAACAAATCTAAGTTTAAGTAAGAAATTAGTAAAACTACAGTTTTATTTGTAATTTTACTGAGTCGTACAATTTGTTCAAATTAATCCCTCGCGACCCTCCCGTGACCTAGTCCTTACCATCTAAAGTCATATATGGGCACTACAAAGGAGCAAACATTTCATCCGTTTTGCTCTATCTCGCTTAGTTTTCCGGATATGGGTCATTTTATGAAGTGGTAAATTTTTATTAGAAATTCTCAAAGGTCCAAGGGCCCACCATGGTTAATTTTTGTAGAGAGATAACCCCTTTTGCTGGAGTATTATATATTTAGGGGTAGTCGAAATTTTCGCTAATTTTGTTCCATATCTCTTAGTTTTCGAGATATGGGCCATTTTAAAAAATCGGGAAGGAAAGAAAAAAGAATTAGTAATTCTAAAGTTATGTATAGTAAACGAAATTCATGAATTAATAATAGCTGTATTTTGTCTCATACCTATCAACGTTAAGTATTTAAAGCAAATCTACGTTAAACCGATTGTATAAAAAAATTGTAAAACTTTTTAGGAAGTAATGCGAAGAAGTTACGTTAGATGTGAAAATGTATAAACGTTGAGTTTTCAACGTTGATAATTATCTGTGTTGAAAGTTAACGTGCATACGAAAAGTAATGTGTTAGTTTTCGTCTTAAACGCGTTTTTATGCACTTTGAGTTTTTTTATGAGTTAACGGATATAGTTAAGTCGAAAACACAGCTAATGTTAAGTTATACTGTATTAAACTTTGTAATATATTTATTGGCCTTTTGTGGCTTTGAAGTTACAATAAATAAAGCAAATAAATAAATTAAATAAATAGCGCCATTTACCGAGTAATAACAGAAACATGAAAATATTATAATTTAACAATAAATTTTGTAAAATTTTTGAAAATTAACACTCAAAACTAGTTAAAGTGCTGAGGATTTTTAATATTGTTAAACGAAGATAACTAGAATCTTTGTTTAAATCAGAGTTTCTACTAAAGATACGTCAAAAATTAGTTAAATCGATTTGAAACCCGTTTGACAGATTTTTCTACTGACATATTATTTTAAGTGTATTTTAAGTTTTTTTTATTACTCATATTCTATAGTTTTAAACAGTGTTGCCATTTCAGTGCTTTTCGGGTATTTTTTGGTGCTTTTTTCCTTCCTTTTTTACAAATACCCGTTTAAAAAAAGCGGGTATTAACAGTGCTTTTTAAGATTTCTGGCAGTACTTTTAGTGCTTTTTCTACAGATTATATTTTTGGTATTTGTTCTCGTTTTTTAAATTTTTATAGAATTGTCTGTCAAAATTGAAAAAATAAAAAAATGCATTTTTTCACAATGTTTGTAGTACAATTTTAAATAGCAACTTCATTATATTTAAACTTCAAATTTTGAAATATTTGTTAGGTGCTTTTTTACCCCTTTTTGATATTTTTTTAACCACGATTTCTCAAAGCAAAATGTGTCTTGACTTAAATTTTTCAAAAAATTAATATCGAAAAAAATAATTATCCCATTTTTGGTAATTTTTTTACCCGTTTTCACAATGCTCACGGTGCTATCCTGCCTTCAAGAGTTGGCAACACTGGTTTTAAATAAATGAAAATGGAATTTGGGATTAAATTCTTTAGAAGCTCTGTACATAGCTTTTGTGAGTGTGCAGTGTGTATGTGAAAGTGATGCAGTTGGTTACAGGTACAATAACAAACAATAACCCAAACAATTATGAGTCGATTTTTTGTTATTGAAATGTAAGTGTGCAAACATTTGCACACAAATAAGTGCATGAGTTTTATATAAAGGAAGGAAACGTTATTGAACAAGCATTTCCGTTTCCTTTTTTCTGTTATTGTTGTTGTAGTCATCATAACAAAAACAGGAGCACCTAAAGCGCCAGTCGTTCATAGCAGCTGTAGTCGTAGTAATATAACAAACAATAAAATTCAATTTTACAACAATTTACACATCACAGACACACTCGCACACACTTACCGGTCAAAAGGGCAATATCTAAATCCCGTGTACTTACCCAATAAACATTGAGGCAAGCCATAGAGAAATTTCCAAATTTCAATCTGATATCATACAATTAGTTCAAGTCCTTAAACTACGAAAAATTTTATTTTATGGGCGACCCTAATTCCGAATATTTGAAATTTTTCAAAAATTTTGTCTAACTTACATGCCACTACACTTGTGTGTACTTACGAAGTATATTGGCTTGTGGGCCATTACAATGCTGCCATACCCTGGGTAAAGTAAGCCAGCTTGTGTGTGAAGTTTGTAAGCACTCGGGGATTCTAGTAAGTACACACAAGTATTTCCGAGTACGTTCAAACCCTACACACAAGCTGGCTTACTTTACCCACGCTATGGCCGCATTGTAATGGCTCACAAGCCAATATACTTCGTAAGTACACACAAGTATAGTGCAATGTAAGTTAGACAAATTTTTTTAAAATTTTCAAATATTTTTAGTTTCATATACAAGTGTTATACACAAGTATCCCATATCGTAAGTACACACAATGTGAAGTACTCGAAATCGATTACTTTGTGTGGACTTACACGTTTTTTTGTAAAAGGGTCCTGGGATAATGCTGAATTAATTGAAAAAAAACATTTGAGTAGAACAACTTCGCGGTTAAAATTAACATCGAAACATCTTGAGAATATAAATTATAAGGTAAAACTTATAAACTATTACAAAGTTTTTAAATACTGTCCCTTTAAAAAAGGTATAAATGTATGCAATGTAATCGATTTCATGAAATTTACATCGTGTATAATTTTGATCTGGGATACTTGTATATAACAATTTTGCATTATATTAAAAAAATTCAAAATTTTCAAGAAACGTTGCCTTTCTTGTACTTACGAAGCCACATCCTGGGTAAAATAAACCAGACTGTATGTAGGTTTTATATGTACCTTGGAATTCTTGTGTGTGCCCCCTCCCTTCATACTCATACCAAAATTTCATTAAAATCGTGGAGAACCCATTTTAATTACATATTTCTTGCCGCGTTGCACTCCATTCGATTGTTTCTCTATATTTAGTGTTGTAGTTTGAGGTTTAAAAATAAAATTTAAATTACAAGCATTTCCCTTAAAAAACACTGAGAGGAGTGTAGTTCTTGTAAAGGCACTTTTAGGGTTTTACGAAAATTCAGCTCTATATAAGTCTACGAAATGTTATTTCCAAATCATTGAGAGTTTTTTGTCATACACAATTTTTTTAAATACAGATGGGCATCGATTATCCGTGATTCAATTAGCCGGGAACATCAATTATCCGGTATCTATAAAGAAAGGAATATTTTTTTATTTCAATCGATTAACCGTGATTACATCAATTATCCGGGATTGAAAAACATCTACTATTTATTTTGACGAAATTTGGTTTCAACTTGTTAGCCACACTAAAATTAATATGTGTCTAAAGCGAAATAAGGGAACTCCCTTGATTGCATGTTTTTCCTCTGGTGTTTAGTTGAATTTGAAATTTAAGTAGTAAGGAGTGTTGATGTGTAATTTTAGAATCGAGTAAAAAGGTAAGAAAAGTATTAACTATTCAAGAAAAATTTGATTTAGTCAACGACTATTTAAAAAAACATCCCAGCAAAAATGTGGAAGCAGTAAAAACGTTGACTGCTTCCTTACTGCTACTTTTGCCGCTTATAAAAATAAATAGCTTCGTAAATAGCACTAATAAAAGGCCTAAGTTGATTAATTGTTTACATCGCTGTTTGCTGTGCTTTTCAAAAAGGCATCAAATGAGCAATACATTTTGATTGTTTAAGTATTTTTGCGGTTCTTTTATCAAATTTTAATTTTAAAATGCGGAAAAAAGTAATTTTATTGAAAATAAGAGGTTTTACTAAAAACAAGAGGCATTTTTTCTTCACAGAAAAATATGCAGGAATATTGTGCTTTTGAGAAGGCGTGATTTTAAATAGTTGAAAAGCTTTATAATATGCACTTCCGAGAAGGCATGAATTATCGACATTTTAAAAGAAAACCAGGAGCACTAATTGAAGGCGGTGAATTCATGCCATATCATCATAAAAAATAAAGATAAAATATTAAAATATTGTGCAGAAAGTGATTAAGTTACTCGCTTCCAAAATCGAAAAACTTTAAAAAGTGCATTAGAGCGAAATACGAATGGTTCCGACAAGAACGTTTTAAAGGGATACCAATTTCCAGTTTAATGATAATGGAAAAGGCTAAGTTCTTCCATTAAAAATTAAATATTAGCTTAGCATGTGAATATTCTCGAGGCTAGTTACAGAACTTTAAAAAGATGATGTATCTGCCACAATTTTTGTAAATCAGTTGGAAAAATACATATCAAAGGAAAATCTTATAAATAAGCAAATCTACAATGGAGAGGAAACAAGCCTTTTTTGTAAGTGTTTTCCTGAAATCAGTTTTAGTTGCCATTATGAACATTTCTTAGATGGCCATAAAAATTCAAAGGACATATTATAGAAAGATTAATATTATATAACATTAGAGAACAAGATAAAATATAAGTCTACCGTATCTAAGAGAAGCTCTTAGCGGAAAATATGAAAGTTAAGGAAAAGAAAACAAACCACAATAAATGAATTTTTTAAGTAATTACATATGTAGCAATTAACAACTTATTAACATTATATTTTGTATGTGTGTATATTGATTAAATAAAACAAACATTTATATTAAAAAGCGTAAAAAATTTTACCTCAGTTAACCGGAAAAATCGATTATCCAGAATGCTTCCGGTCCCGACCATCCCGGATAATCGATGCCCAACTGTATTTTTTTTAATTATTGAACATTTCAGTTTGTTGAAGCACACCCAAAAAAGTTCGACAGTTACTACATAAAAGGTCTTTGTGTATTAACTAGTAATTGTTGGTTTTAACTATAATTACAGCTGTTTTTCTATGGAAAACTAAAAACCAACCAACATTAAAGTTATTTAAATTAAAATTACTTTAATTTAGTAACACTTGTTTCAAGCAAATATTTTTAATATCATAATAAATAACTACCAAAACAGTATTTTAACAGTAAACAACCAACATTACAGTTATTTAATAAAATAAGTAACGAAAATTACTTTAATTTAGTAACAGTTCTTTAAAGCAAATATTTTTAATATCATAATAAATAACTACCAAAACAGTATTTTAACAATAAACATTTATTATTGTTAGTTATTTAAAAAATAAGAAAAATTTTTCTGACATCTTTTTTTAAATTCCTTTTTAGTTTATATTTGTAACTACTATTATATTCTTGCAAATTAAAATCCGAAGATTGCATTGTACCTCCAGTGCGTAAAAATACAATAACTGGAGAGCCATTTAGAATTTTTTGTTCAAATTTAAAGTACGATGAAGTAATTTTTTCATAGTCGAAAGTGAAACAAACAATTTTTTATTCAAATATACTTTTATAGAATTACCAAAATAAATTGTAAAAACAGTAGTTTTAACCTCCTTTGTCAGTTGTTGTAAAAAATTTACAGTAACAATTCCTCAGTTAATTTTACGACATGGTTAGTAACTTCTAACGCATTTGTTAGTTATTTTTTAGCAGTTAAAATAAATTCATTTTAGTTATTTTAAAGGTAAATACCTTTGTTGCTTTTTTAACCTCATATACCTTTGTTTTAACTCTCATTTTCAATAGATTCTACGGAAATCTCTTTTGAGTGCACTTTTTAGTATTTGAAGAACAAATTACCCAGTGTAGAAAATCATTACCAGATATGTGGTTATGTAACTACATACTTGGTAATGGTAAATACTTACTTTTCTTATTACATTTCTTATTACCTTTATATGGCGATGTCGCGAAAAATAATGAGTTGTCGTTACACACCAGCATACGAAAAATCAAAAAGTATATCGTTACCTATGTGCTTACTAGTACTGACAAAAATAATGAGTCTAAACTTAGATTTTCAAAAAAATTAATTATATAAAAAAAATATTTTTTATTGTATTTTTTTTTTTTTTAAATATAATTTGCTGCGGGAATCGAAACTGGGTCTACAGATTGCAAGTCAACAGCTCTACCATCTGAGCTATATCGACATGTAATATTTAATAGATAAAAACACAATTGACCTGCTGCATAGAAGTAAGCTTACTCGCCAACATACAGAAAATCAAAAAATATGTGGTTACATATATCCTTACCAGTGTTTAAAAAATATTGAGTCTAAAAATAGATTTCAAAAAATTTACAAAAAAATCTAGAAAATTATTTTCTATTTGAAATAATGATAAAAATAAGTCATTATCAGTAACTCATTATTATATGTTTTAAAATAATGCAGAAGGTAAGTGGGTGTCATTACTGGTACTCCAAAAAATAATGATATGTCATTACCGTTTCTACACTGGGTATTGCTTAAATTAAAAATAAAATAAGGCATTCTAAAAAAACGACTTTCTAATTCTCGAAGCTCATTATCAACATTTTTTCGCCAAGAAAAATATTTTGCAATTTCCATTACATTATAGAAAAAAGAGTCTTTAGTTTAATCAAAAAAAAAATATGTTTTCTTCGACTGTCTCTTAAATTTCATTCAAGATTTTGGTTTGTAATATAGATCTGCTTAGGTTAAAAATATTTATTTGATTTGAAGTAGTTAATATAGAAATTTCTGAAAGCCTAATGTTTATTGGGTACAATATGTAAAGAATTAAAACATTTAGGTAGTTCACAAGGGGTGTGCTATCTGTTGTATCCTTGTATCGTCCTAACAAAAAACAGAGTTGTTAAAATTTTTAGTTGACTTTAACAACGATTTTCTATTGGGTTTTCTATCTGTTAGCACAATCAAACATAGGACAATAGACATACGTAAAAATGTTGTATCGTGCTATTCTCAAATGTTGTATTTTTTCAATTTAAATTCTAACAACTCTGTTTTTTGTTAGGACGATACAACGATACAACAGATAGCACACCCCTTATGAACTACCTAATTAACAATTTTAGTAAGGAAATTTAATAGTACGACATTTCCGAAGTTCAAAGCTGGCGTACAAAGTTCAGAAAACATCAAAAGCATGTTTTACTTATAGTAGATAAAATTGCAGTAATATCTTTTGATTAGGTATTACTGTGAATAAGGGCAAGGTTAACACAAACACTTCTTGCAGATAAAAGATATGGTTGCAATTAGGCTTTCCAGTACCGATTTCGAAAATACCGAAATTGTCGAAATTCGAGCCATTTTAGCAAATTCGAAATACCGATTTTAGAACGATACCGATTTCGGTATTGCATACAATTTTTGTTTTGTTTATTATTTTACTATTTTTTGTCTTTTTTTAAGAGAAATTTGGCAATAATTCTGTTTTTGTGTTTGCAATTCTTTACAAATTTTATATTTGAAAGATGCAAACATTAATAAATACGAATATATTGAATTTTTACTCAACTAGAACTTTGGAGAAAGCAAAAACTAAAATTAACTCAGCCAAAAAATGTCGGATTATGATTACTTAATTACTTTTGGAAAGGGTTACCTACACGAATCTTTATTAATTCAAACATAAAAAGAATGTTTTTCCTAAAAATTTTCTTGTGAGAAAGTCAAAAGATTAAAAAATTAGTCTAATAAACATTTGTTCACCTTTGTGTCAACGATTTCCCAGTATTGGTGATGGGAATTGTGAAATTTATCCAAATTTTCTTTCTAAATTTTCTGAAAAAGAATAATAAAAGAATTATTTTTGATTATGTTGATTTTCCTGATTCTCGCGAATTATAATTTGTTGTTTTCATTCAGGATTTAAAAATGTTTTTCTGATTTGCGAATTAATTTTACGCAATAATATGTCTTCGCGAATCAAAAAAATATAAAAACGAGTAAAAAGGTTAAAGTCGGGCATGCCGACTATACAATACCCTACACCAGTCTGCTTAAAAGCCAACTAATGTTTGGATCCGAAATTCGAATGGGTTAAAATGGGGCTTGTGTCAAAATTTTCTATAATGTGAGTCAGCGCACCAAATTTCATTAAAATATCTTAATATTTGCGACCTGCAGTTTGTAACCAAGCCAATTTTGGGGGGACCCTTATATGGGCACTAGGTCTAAACATGGACCAATATTCACCAAAATCAATAGGCTTCGTCCTTGGCCCAACATAGGTCTGTGTACAAAATTTCATCAAAATATCTTAATATTTGCGACCTGCAGCGTATAAACAATATCATTTTGAGGGGCCCTTATATGGGCACTAGGTCTAAACATGGACCGATGTTCACCAAAATCAATAGGCTTCATCCGTGGGCTGACATAGGTCGGTGTACCAAATTTCATCAAAATATCTTAATATTTGCGACCTGCAGCGTATAAACAGTATAATTTTGGTAGGACCCTTATATGGGCACTAGGTCTAAACATGGACCGATGTTCACCAAAATCAATAGGCTACGTTATTGGGCTAACATAGGTCCGTGTACCAAATTTTATCAAAATATCTTAATATTTACGACCTGCAGCGTATAAACAATATAATTTTGGTAGGACCCTTATATGGGCACTAGGTCTAAACATGGACCGATTTTAACCAAAATCAATAGGCGTCGTCCTTGGGCCGGCATAAGTCGGTGTATCAAAATATCTTAATATTTGCGACCTGTAGAGTGCGCACAAGAATGCATGGACAGACAGACAGACGGACGGACGGACAGACGGACATCATTAAATCGAAATAAAAAAAATTCTGAGCCGATCGGTATACTATAAGGTGGGTCTAGGACCAATATTTTTTGGTGTTACAAACATCAGCACAAACTTATAATACCCTGACCACATAGTGGTGTAGGGTATAATAATTCGTGAGAATTATCTTTATATTTTTTGAATCGCGAATTTATAACTCAACTTTTTTATCATCTTTGAAAATAATTATTTTCAATCAATTCTTCAAAGCTCTGATCTGATTTATACTTCGCGAATTATCTCTTATTACAAATTATTCAGTCGAATCAAAATTGAATCGATGTAAAATATACCAAATCATTATCTCACTTTGTTCGATATCAAATCATTGATTTAAAATTATTTTAAAATATTCACTGATTCATAAAACTAATAAACTTTTATTTGTATTAATTCAAAAAAAAAGAAATATCTTTTTCAAGCTCTGAATGAAACACAACCCAGCAAGCATGGCAATACGAAGAAGATTCCCCGATCATATTGCCAGGAAGAAAACATTTATTGCCGGCAATATCAATTTCGTATTGCGGAAGTTTCTCCCGAAAGCAATACTTTCACGCAACACGAAAGCAATACCCCAGAAAGATAAATCGGCGATATCGCTAAGTTATCATCTGGAAGATAAAAAGGTGATATCGCCAAATAAACTCCCCGGTACAATATAAAGGTTTTAATTTTTAATTATTAAATTTAAGCCTGAAAAAGAAGATCTGCATACATAATCCATTGACCAACACAATAATTATCTTGATTTCAACGTAGCCGATTTTTTCCTCGCATTAGATCTTGATTTTTTCAAGGAGTTTCTTTCCTATGTGTTTGTTGATTGTTTTTATACAAATTTTGTTTTAATTTTTTCCAAAATGACAAAGAATTTAAAACAAATTTTCTTTATCTTCCGGATGATAAGAAGGTAATATTGCCGCAATATCATCATAAAAACCTATGACAAAAAATTCAATTTTTGAATTATTTTGTTCCAAATATCACCGAATTATCTTCCAAATAATAAAAGGAAGACAATTTTAAAATACTACTTGATTATTTTCATTCAAATGAAAAATATAAGATATCGCTTTAATATCTTTTTGGAAGATATCTTCCAAATGCTTGCAGGGAAGAGAGAAGATTAGGCCTATTTGGAATCAATAATTTTCGTAAATAATTTTGAAATTTTGAGATGTGCTATATATATATATCTATGTTTACGCGCTAAATAAGAATATTTATATGAATACCGAAAATATCGAAAATTCGGTACTGTAAAATTTTCAATACCGAAATACCGATTCGGTATTGGAAACCCTAGTTGCAATATGATCACGGCTACCAAACTATTCTCCATACTGGCATACATGGTTGTTGTAATCAAATAAAACGTAATCAAATAATCACTACCCTATAAACAATTTCACTCGAATTCAAGTTGAAATCAAGTTCAATTCCAGCCCTGTTTTCCAGTTTCAAGGCTTGAATACAACTTTTATTATATTTTAATTCAATAGCAAACTCCAGCAAAAGGGGAACAAAAATTCAAATTTGAAATATTTTTGCTAAATATACAAATGCTAGAATTTGAAATCTACTTTACTTCAAGCAAAATTTAAAGCACTTGAATTTTTAAAACCTATGTGCTTATTGGGTAATCATAATATACAGTGAACAAGAAAAAAAGTTGGACACATTATATATTAAAATAATGAAACGAGCTGTAATTTAAAAAAATACAAAAAACGAAAGAAGATATTGAAAAGCATAAAATTACTGTTAATTTTACGTACAATGTGCTTATGTTGTTTGAAAAAAAAAAAATCAAATAACATGGTTGTTCCGTATTTATTTTCATCGGGACAAACAATAATTGCATTAAAGGAATTAAATGTGCTAAAATCCCAAAACTTATCTGGCAAATTGTGAAAAACAATCTGTTGGAGGTATGTCAGGGGACGATGTTTTAGAATTTCCAGAAATATTTATTATGTTAAATCACAAACTCAATGAGGATTTCTTGTTCTCGTCTAGGACCGTCATTTAACATATAAGATATTAAAGAAAAAACAAAAACAACAAAAATTTTCACCATAATTTGCTTTGTCATCTCTTTGTTCATTTTATTTTATATAGTATCCGACTATTTTTTTTTTGTTCACTGTATATCCATTGCGCACACATTCGGGACCAATTTTCGATCCGCAGTATAGTTCGGAGACATTTGCATACTTTGGGGATTATCCTCAAACTCTTCATAGGTCTACTGAATACTTTGCAGACAGTTTAGACTAATATACCGCATAGTTTGGGAACATTTTTCGCTATGTCTTCGAAGTATGAGTAACACATACGTATATATTTATATATAAAATATACATATTAAACAAAAACAAATATACCCAGTGGGAAACATGGTGACATATCGCTGTCACTAGTGCTGATCCTGCTGATCTGGTCCCATATAAAAACCTTAAGACGCCTGATGTCATTTTCATACAAATGTAATCACGACAATCATCACGCGGATTAAATGATGACGTATGCTTGAGACGTCTGGAGGAATTATTTTCACAAAAAGTGGATGACATCTCATGACTATTGGCTTATTCATAATATCTCACTAAGACGTCTTTAAGATATTTCCTATAAACACCTTTTTTTTACATGACAGCATTTTGTCGTAAAAAATACAAAAATTTCAAAAATATTCCTTAGTAAAAGATATTTATAATTTTTAATAATTTATTGAAATTAAAAAAAAATAGTACTATTGCTGACATGTAGGCAGCTTAATGTCATACTTTAGTTGTCCGGTGCTAACAAGTCTGCAGTTAGTCAACGTTTTTAAAAACAGAATACAAATTGCCGACATGGCTTTAAGACGTATTAAGTAAAATATCTTTAGCTGATGACTTGTATATAATAAATCGCTGATGATATTCGCCCTTACTATCTAAATTTTTCAAATGTATATTTTAGTTAAAGTCGACTTTAGTTAAAATATTGGGTGCCAGTATCCCCTGACTTGGTTTATTTTTGGGCATTCTGATTGGTTAATATATTTTCAACCAATCAGAATATATGAAAATATAAATATTTTTGTAGGGTTTTCATACACAAAATTAATAAAACCATATATTTAAAAATAAAGTCGACTTTAAATTTAAAATACTCTTTTATAGTAAGGGCCATTGTCTTTAAGACACAGTTTCCAGCTGGGTAATGAAAAGAAAAATAACTTATTGTTATTAAGTTGAATAGTGACAGTAGAAGGAATCCGGAAAAAGGAATCCGGTCTACCCAGGAAGTCTGGTCAAAATGCAGATTGTCAGGAAACTTTCAAATAAATTTATTGTTTATTGTGCATAAAAGTGCTTAGTGTTATAAATTAAGTAAAAGGTGATAAAAAAAAGTGATTTGCTTTTTATTTTTTTCTTTTTCACTCATCTAGAAAAATATTATTGAAGAGCGTCTTAGTATAGAGTCTGATAGATTTTAGTTTTTTACGACAGCAAAATTGAAGAAAAATTTAGGAATTGAAAAAATATAAAAAGTGCATGAAATGATTATAATATTTTCCTAATGACCATAGTACTATCATAAATTATTATTCTTTATTTCAGTCTATGGATACAAGAATAATAATAATAATAATAATAAATGATCACAAAATTTCCTACATGACCATTATGATCACTGGGAATATATAATGATAATTAAGAATCACTGGGATGATAATTAAGAATCATTATGATCACTGGGAATATATAATGATAATTAAGAAAATATTACGATTAATAGAAACAAGTTATGATCATTTTGGATCCGTTGTGAAATTGTGTTTTTAGTAATATTTTTGCACTTGCTGTTCTTACGTATTTCCAGAATTTATTTACTTGTATAATTTACATTAGGTGTGTAAAGTTCTAGTAAAACTAGTAAAAGTAATCGAACGAAAAAATTGTAAAAATAGTAAACTAACAAAAAAAAAAATTTACGAAAATCGCATAAAAATGTCCGCAGAGTGGAAACTTTAATGCGAATCATACACTCATAGAAATAAATCAGTAAAAATAGCAGAAAAAGTATACTAAAAATTAGTTAAAAATGATGCTGCAGAAAAAACTGCTAAAATTAGCAGATTTTTTTGCTAAATACTAGTAAAATGAGAATTGTAAAATTAAAACTGTTAAATTTACAAAAATTTAACAGTTTTAAATTTTTGCTATTTTTAAGCCAAATTTAGTTGAATGCAAATAGCAGTCTATTATGCTAAAATCAGCAGAAATATTTGCTAAAAATTTGTAAACTGCTGTTTTCAGAAGGCTCGAATTTTATTTGCATTTAAAAAAAATCTAAAAAAAACTTAGAAAATTTTAAATCTGTTGGTGGTTTTTTAGGCTACTAATTATTACGCAAAATTTTTTTCATTTTTAACTTATTTTTAGTAGTTTTCGTTATTTAAATTTGTAAATTAGCCATTGAATTAATATATGTTCTATTTTGAACAAAACAAAACATGCTTAGCTTTTTAACTTGACTTCAAGAGAATGCTGGAAAAATACTGAATATTGGAATTATTTTAGAATCATAATATGATAATTTAAAGATCATATTATAGTGTAAAAGGTATTTCATATTAAGATTGTCGTAGTCATAATCACAGAAACCTCAAAACGACCTCATTTTCGAAGAAGTACGGCCCGATGACGCCGCCAGCCCATAAACCGCACCAAACAGCATGCACAGGTGTTTTCGCATTTCTTGCAGACCCGGTTTGATGTAATTTGCGCACAATTCTCCCGATTGTGGACACATTTGGTCGATTATACTGACCAAATAAATCACCAAATGCACGAAATGCAATTTGATTTGAACGCCTATTTCCGTAAAAGGCTTCAACAATCTTATCTCTCCATGGTTGAATTTGTCAAACACGGAAACAAAGAAATGTTAAATTAAGTTGGGCAAAAAACTTGACGTTAAGGTGTGACTCACAATTAACATCGTGCATTATCGTTGGACCACCCTTTACTTTAATATAAAACACTTACTATGATGCAATGTAATTCAATGAGGCGCATTCATATATGTAATTGCTGCTACTGTCTCTAGTATACTTTACTCTGGCATAACGCTGAGTTGTGATAATGCAAAGTGCATATTTCATAAATGTAGGTACAGTTCTCACATAGTGTTTTCTATTAAAACGGTAGTACTTGACTGTTTTACTTTGATTAGGGTTGCCAGTTTCAAGTTAGATTTCCGTTCTCACAAATGGAATACATCCTGTTTTAGTTTTATTTTTTTCCATTTAATTACATTAATTTCAAAAATTATATTCGATTGAAACAAAAGACGATAGCGACAACACAGCATTAGAAATCGCAGTCTCAACAATAACCTAACAACGATTTCAACGCTAACTTGGTATCTCCAACATTATCATGCTTTTAGATTGAGTTCTGTTTTTTTGTATAATTGCAATTGTACGTTGTTACGGAAATTCAATGTAATTCCAGTTTGCCAGCTTGTTGAATTGATTCGTCGTTGGTCTGCTAAGTTGAATGTTAGATGCTGCTTTCTTGAGGGTGTTTCCAAAGAAAAACGAAAATTTCATTAACTAGTCCGTTGAGCCAAAGAAAATAATTACATTTTTTATTTTTGCATTTTTTTTTTTAACTTCTATATTATTTTCTATGTAATTTTATATTCTTTGGTTCAGAATTGTAGTCTCTATCATTATTATTAAATGTAGTGCCAGAAGAGTACGTCGTTTAACTGATGCTGTCGGTAATAAAGTTGGTGAAAAATAAAGTAAAGGAAAAAGCGTTGCGGTTTTATAATTAATGCATTTACTTTCAATTCTCAATTGCAAATAGCAGCAATTTAATAACTGAATGCATACATACACAAAGCTCTAGTACTTAATTTTCATTCGTTTTGTTTTTCAAACTTTGGTGTAATACTTAATTGAAGTTGTTAACTGGCTGGATGGCTGGCTCGGTCGGTGAGTCCAAACGATTTTTTTCTGCTTTGTGGGTGGTTGAATGGGTGGACTGGTTTATTGGCTATTATGGTTGGCTGTGATTGTTTGATTATATTTATAGAAAAGCTTATAACATTTTTTTCTTTAATTCTATTTTATAGTTAATGCTCGCACATTGCCACATCCACGTCATAATAATACTGCAAATATTATGGATCATAGAGCAAGAGACGATCAAATGTTAATTAGCAAAGCAGTTTATATTCCGTCCCCATCACCAGCGCCACCACCAGATGGCTCTTATTATAATATGAATAGCGATAGATATTTATCATATCCACCAATGGTAAGTAAATTAAAAAATTCTACTAATTCTAAAAATTCATGAGAAAATCCAGTATATTCTAAAAGAGGTCTAAATAAAGTGTATGGGTACTTTTTTTGGCAAGTTCTAATCAAATGTAACCGAATAATATACGCTAATGATTCTCGAAATCGTGTATTTTATCTAAACATCGAAAAAGCTCGTGTAACTGCTAAAGTTACTTTATTTCATGAAATTTACTCAAAATACACATCTTGTAAATAGCTCTAAAGAAAAATTATATTCGTTCACTTGTTTTTCTTTAATATAAGCAATATTCAGGAAATTCTTCCTTTTAGCTAAAGTGTTGCTTTTTTCGTATAGAGAAGAGATGAAAGGTGATGAAAGATGAAGAGCTTTAAATATGGCAACACTGCAATTGCCATATTTGTGCCATCTACCTGATGGAGATTTGGCGAAATTTGGTGAAGCTGTTTATTTCATAGCCCTGTTAAATTATTTTATTTCGGTGGAGTCAAATGCTACCGGAACACCGAAGGATGCTGCGATATGAATGAGCGATAGAAAATTCATACATATTATTTTTCTAAATTGATGTTGCCGTCGCTGGTGATCGAACTCACAACCTTCTGTGTAACAGTCGTGGATTGCGGATTAAGTGCACAAATAATGCCTCTGAATTTAAAGAAAATCAGACTATAGATCCTTGTTCCTATATAAACCACATAAGCTATATGTGCTTGAATGCATTTTTTCGGCAATTTGAATCAGATTTTTCTCTGTATTTGGTAGTTTTTAATTTTTTAATTTAAAATAATGCAGAAGGCACCGACCAGAGCTTTGAAGAATTAATTCTTTTTTGAATGAATTCACTACCAATCGAATTCAATTTTCTCTTGAATTGAATGAATTCCTTTTCTTAAGTAATTCACTGAATTCGTTCAACTGAACGCGTTCATCAAACAATAAAATCAAATGAATTAATTCACTGGTGAACGCGTTCAATTTTATAAATCGAACAGAGAAAAAGTAAATTAATTCCTTGCTGAATTAATTCACCACTGAATTCGTTCAATTTCATTTTCGTTCAGTGAATTGAAAAAAATAAAATTACGTTCAGTGAATTAAAAAAAATTAAATTACGTTCAATGAATTAAAAAAAAAAAATACGTTCAATGAATTGAAAAAAAAATTACGTTCATTTAATCGAGAAACAAAAATTATGTTCGCTGAATTCAAAGCCTGTTTTCTGCCGTTCAGTAGAAGAAAACATTGTATTGTAAAAACGTATAAATGAAATACGTCATAGTCAAGCATCTACATTTTACTGGGAAGCATACATTTTCAAAATTAATAGTTATATTTTTTACAAATTCATCTATATCTGTAAAGTTTTTATTTTTAATAGTAAAAGGCTTTATTTTTTAATCATGTGCATCGGATTTCTCTAACACTTAATATATATATGTACCCAGCAAAACCTTTCATTACCATGTAATGAGTTTTAGGTATTGAAATCTTAAGTGTTCACTAGTTACCTTTTAATTACTAAACTACTTATTTTAACATGGTGATGTCATTGGAGGAAAGTCATTACACTGATGTTACCTGTAAGTAGTTTATCAGCTGTTCTATAAATAGATGTTGAATTTAGATTTTAAAAAATATAAAAATTTAAAAACCAATAGGAGCTGACACGTATTGATCAGCGTACCCCACGATTGTCAGGCAAACACTCTAACCATCAGACCACGACATCACTACGATTTTTATTGCTTTAACTTATGTACACATTTATTGTGGCAACTGTTATACATGTCTTTTTTTCACAAAACTTGTTTTTATTAAATACTGCTTAATGAACATCAACATTTCTATAAATAGATGTTTAATATAAATTACAAAAAAAAAACAACAATGGAAGCTAACACGAGTTGAGCAGCGATCCTCATGTCTGTCAGGCAAAAACGATAACCACTAGGCTACGCCATAGTTATGGTTTTTAATGATTTAGAACATATATTATTGGTTTCAGCTATTGTGAAATAGTAATGTGTGGGGTATAATTATCGGTAACTCATTACATTCAGTTTAAAAGTAATTCAACGGGTAATGAGATATGAGATCTAAGTAATGCATGTAGTAATGACCAGTCATTACTAAGGTTTTGCTGGGTAGTTTGTTTATTTTTACTAGCGAACGCTGTAAAATTGCTTAGTTGCAAATTTTATTTGTAAATAAATGTTTTCTTCTACTGAACGGCAGAAAACAGGCTTTAATTCACTGAACGTAATTTTTTTTTAATTCACTGAACGTAATTTTATTTTTTTTAATTCACTGAACGTAAATTTATTTTTTTTTAATTCACTGAACGAAATTGAAATTGAACGAATTCAGTGGTGAATTAATTCAGTAAGGAATTAATTCATTTTTTTTTCCGTTCGATTTATAAAATTGAACGCGTTCACCAGTGAATTCATTCATTTGATTTAATAAAAAGAACTATAGCAATTGAATTAATTCGTAACAAAATAAATCGAACGAAAACAAATATGAATTAATTCCATTAAATATATGGTGCTTTGTGAATTAATTCATCGAATTTTTAATTCAGAATTGAAAAATTGAATTAATGAATTAATTCTTCAAAGCTCTGGCTTTGACTAATCATTATGAGGTTATGCACAAATATTTATATCACTCCCAGTACCATAGTTTTGCTGAGAATATCTTTCCTCCTTTTTATGGTCCATATGTTCGTTATTTTTTAAACTTTTTTATTGTTAATCATGGTTTTGGATTATATCGCGCAATTAGTTAAGTTTTGTTTTTTTCCCTCTATTGCAAGTTGTGTTTGCAAAACCCTTCTGCAACTCTTTGCATTTGAAAAAAAAATGTTTTTAATTTTAATGTTGAAATTCCTTTTCTACATTTTTATTTATTTGTTTTTTCTTTTCTTGCAACAAAAACTTGTATTGTAGCTGTATGCAGCAACATCAACATCAGTCGTGCCACGTAATGAGGGTGAACTATAGCAAACTTTTGGCATAAATTAAATTCCGTTTTCTTTATATAATTTTATTAATTTTAACTTCCAATGACTATAGTTTATACTTATGTATATACAGTTATATCTTTACATAAGTTATTGTATAAACATACAGTAGGTTACGGTTTTAACGGAAACCACTCAATCTACAACCACTACATTAGACTTGTGTCATTCGTGAACGAACTAGTTCAATTGAACTAGTCACTCAATTGATCGAAAGATCAAATTCACTTCTAATCGCTCTTCTAGTTCAATCGTTCATTTTATTACCTTTGGCCGGGGATAACTTTATATATTTTTATTAATTAAAAATATTTTCTACACTAAACATTTTTTTTTTAAATTCTTAATTAGTCTGATATTTTATATCGTTGTTAACTAAAAGACGAGCTATATAAATAAGCTACCTACTCAAAATTGCCAAACGAACGATCCAAAAAATTGTTTTCTTAACATTGAACGAAATTGTCAGAGCTACTGAACTAGAAGAGCGAACTAGTTCTTTACAACAAATTGAACTAGAAAAAGCGGTCACCAAAAAGAACTACAATGCCCAAGTCTAATCTACATACTTAGTAATAGTCTAGTTTAAATTTTACAAAAATAATTTATATAAAAGACTAAAACACAGTTTTAGTGATATGCAGCATTATTAAATGTTACTAAGTACCCATACATGACGCGGCGCCATAAAATAAGCCCCATTAAATAAAAACAAAAACAGGAATTAAAATAACTTTCAAGGAAATAGCGCCTAACATATCCGAATCTCATTAAGTTCAGAGAGAAACCATCGGGATACCTTGCTTGTGAGTCTCTCCGTGCCAGTGTTGCCACTTTTTGAATAATTATTCAAAAACGGGACTGTTTAGACCTTCCTTGGATAATTTCTGAATAATGACATTTTTGTACAATTTCACTTTTTACAGAAATTTTCTCAGAGCTTTTTTAATAAATAAATAAAAATAGTCGATATTTTAGATAAACTGAGTTTGGCTGTGAAGCATTTACCAAGACTTTGTTAATTTTTCGCGAAAATAATTGTCAAACTTCATTGGTTGGCAAGGTGATTTGGCGAAATTTGGATTTGTTATGACTGAAAATAGTAAATTCCAGAATTTTAAGCCTTGTGTAAAATCTTCTGCTGTAGTTAACATGATACTGGGCTTTGACCAGACAAAAAATTTGTTAACACATCATGCTGGAGCAGGATCAAAATGTTTTAGAAATTATTCTGTAATTTAACTATGTTCTCAATTTTAACCGAATCGGATTAAGTTTTCGGACATCGTTAAAAAAGTTCAAATTTTTTGTGAAAATGTGGTGATGCCCATATTGCGCAGACATTCCAGTACCCCGTGCTAGAAGTTTTCTCATCGAGAAATACATGGTCGCCCTGCATTACATAGGGTGATTTAAGAGTTGATAAATTGGACTGCAGTTTTTGTCGTAAATCTGTCAGATACTGTAACTTTTAGAACTGTTGACACATGTTGTTTTGTAAAACACCTAAGTAAATTAGAAATTACTTATATGCAGCGCATTACTAGCTGATTTGGTTTCATACATATTTATTTTATTGTCTGCGACTCTATATAAAACAGATTAGGGTTGCATTTCACATTTTTTTGTGCAAACTTTTCCAATGCGAGAAATACAGAAACGGGATACAGGTTGAGGCGCGCGTTGCTAACATATCATTAATTTACATTTACAAAAATTATATTTTTACAATTTTTTCTATCTTGCCCTCATTTTAAGCAGGGATGCAACGGGACTTATGTCAAGCTTTGCACTCAAAAAAAAACTTGGTAGAATTTAATTCAAAATGGTTGAAAATGGAAGGGTCTGGGGGGGGGGAGAATAATTAGCACCTGGGGAATAGTTTTTTAAATGCATATAAATAAAGCAGCCTCTCAGAAAACGTAAATACTATATTTGTTCTGAAAGAAATTTTAATTGTAAACAAAAAGAGCATTGAATGGGGGAATATTTAGTTGATCTCTTATTTTTTAAGTAAATGAATGTGGGAACAGGGTTAAACGGACGTACAACCAGAAGTGGACAGATTTACTAATTTTTGCAACACTGTATGTCATAATTGGACGAACAGATTTAGCGAGTTGCAGTAACAAGAGACGGACGAAAAGAGATTTAGGCTAGTCTAGTTTTGAAACTCTAACGACCAACAACCTACGACAATAATCGTGCAGTATTATTTAAATCAATTACTTATAAGTTTTTCTTATTCAATAAATTAATAAAATCAAAATAAGTAAACTGTGTTTTCATTAAAAAACATTAAACCAAATAAAAACCTACATTTTTGGGGGCTCGTCCGGGATTGAGTTCGATTCGAGTGTATTGTTAACGTCGGAGGTGAAGCTGTGTGCAAACGAAAAAGAGAAGTTTCTAGAAATCTGTGTACATCTAGAAATGTTGTAATAGAACATTGTGTTGTTCTTTGAAAAAAAAGATCCTGAGTGGACATGAACATTAGTGTTAGAATATAATTCTGAGTGAATTAATTGCAAAAACAAAAAACAGAAATTGTTAAATTTTTGGTGAACATTAAACAATAAAACTGTGTGTTTAAAAGCTATTTTACGGTAGAAATTATGAAATCAGAGACAATAATTTAGGATTCATTAAAATCTTTAAAATATTGAAGAAAACTATGTAAAAGTGTAAAGCAAAAAACTAAGCCAACAAAGACAATTTTTCATAGAATGTTTCTAGAAAAAGTAAAAAAAAGACGTTATTTCAAACAAATTAAACTAGCAATGAGTAGAGAATTTGTACAACGATTTATACAGAAACAAGAAGAAATTTCTAGAATTATGTGGAAAATTTAGATGTGTTCTAGAACATTGTGTTGTTCTAAGAGGGAAAAAAACTGTGTTAGAAAAGTCCTGAGTGGATGAGAATATTAATTTGGACATAGTGTTGCTAGATAAAGAAAAGGAAAAACAAATAAACCTGAGTGGTTAAAAAGCAAAGTGCGTGAATATTAAAACAAAATTCTTTAAAATTTTGCAAAACACACATATGTACATAAAACGGACAATCTGAAAGAAGAGTACATAGTAGGAAAATACGTTAATTTGAAAAGATTACAACAAAAAAGACTTAAGAGTGTATAAAGAGAAAATAGTTGAGAAAAAAAACTAACGCGTACTAAGTGAGAGAAGAAAAAAACAACGAGTACAAAAGTTTTTAAACTGTTGCAACGAGATGAAAAAACAACATAGATTTTGAAAACGACAACAAAAGCAGTGTATAAAGAGTAGAAAGATCTTGAAGAAAAGTATTCAAAATCATAGAGAACAGAAAAAAATGAAAACAGACTATAATCCAAGAGAAAAAAAGAAAACAAATCTAATTGTTACAACAAAAACAGCTACAAACAAACAAAAGAACATTTTGACAACAACAACAGTGAAGCTGATTATAAGGGTTGAAAGCTGCATTTCTACAAGATAAATTTTGCCAAGAGACGTTTTGCTTTTTGTCATAGAAGAAGGCGGAGCTAATATCAATAACACTTGTGTATTTTACGTAGATCTCTTCAAGTTAAGTCTTTTGAGTATACATGATTTTTTATTAGTTTAAATAGTTAAAAAGAATTCTATTTGATTTAGAAAATAACTTGTGTGAGAGAATCTAATTGGATTTAAATTTTTGTGTTTTTGTATAATGAGAGAATCATTCAAATAAGTTAGTATTTGAATTTAATTTAAATTTTTCAAATTTGGATAAGTAACGTAAATCTAATAAGATTTTAAAAGAACCATTGTGAATTGCTATTGTTTAATTTTCTGGAATGTCATATTTTTTTGTGCTAATTTAATTTAAATAAAATTTTAACGTAATTTTTGGAGAACTGTGTTGAAATAAATTACAAAAAAATAATTTTGTAAAATAATTTAAAATATTAGTGTTCACAATTCATAACTTAACATCATTATATTATTTTATTATATTTTTCCATATATTTTTATAACATTATATTTGATTGATATTATTCTATATAATCGGACAATATGGACTTACAGGAAATTTTAGAGTTAAACGTTGAGGGGTTAAAGGGTAAGTTAACTGAGTTAGGTTTGCCTACAAATGGGCGAAAGGAGGAATTACGGAATCGACTTAAGGAACATTTTGGCCTAAATGCTGGTGATTCGGACTCGGTATATGATGATGTTGCATCGCAACATGCCGCGGTTTCCATGAATGTTGAAAGAAGCAGGTTTACCTTGCGGGATATAGAAGATTCCCTTACCACATTTTGTGGCACTGATAATATTGAGATTCGAAATTGGGTAGAAGATTTTGAGGACAACGCTGAAGCTGTTGGATGGAGTCAGCTTCAAAAATTCATTTACGCTAAACAGTTATTGAAAGGAGCTGCTCGTATGTTTATTCGCAGTCAAAATGGACTTAAGAGTTGGAGTATGCTTAAAGAAGCATTAATAGATGAATTTGGAGCTAAGTTGGCTTCAATTGATGTGCACAGAATGTTAAAGAACCGTAAGAAGAAGAACAGCGAAAGTTTTAGGGAATACCTCTACACATTAATGGAGATCGGGAAACCAATTAAAATTGACGAGGAGAGTTTGATTCAATATTTTGTCGATGGAATCCCTGATTCAAAATTTGGAAAAAGTATTTTGTACCAAGCGGGAAATATAGAAGATTTAAAAGAAAAGATGAAAACGTATGAAAAGATTCGTGGATCAGCGCAGCAGGCATCAACCTCTAAAATATCTTCGGAATCGGCTAAAGTAAATCAGGATAAATCAAATTTGAGCACGAAAAAGAAATGCTATAAATGCGGTGAAGATGATCATTTTGCTAAAGATTGTAGATCAATGACTTTTAAATGTTTTAGGTGTGGTAGACCAGGGCACAAATCATTCGAGTGCAAAAGTCAGGCGCAATATAATGTGAAGAAGGAAACGAATAATTCGTGTATGGTACAACATTTTGGTGATAATACTCAGAACACTAATTCTGCAGTATATCGTAATTTTAAGGAAATTGAGATAAACGGTGTAACATTTTCTGCAATTATAGATTCGGGAAGCGATATTTCGATAGTTCGGTTGGACGTTTACAGAAATTTGGGAGATTTAGATTTCATTGAGAAGGAGCAAAATTTTGTTACAGCTGGTGACTACAGATTAGTTACAATTGGTTATTTTGAGAGGTTGATCAATATCGATGGTATTGATTTCAATGTTAAATTTTTCGTTGCTGAAAATTTTGTTTATCCCGCAGCGATCGGCAATGACATTTTAGAGCAGGCTGACATTATAATAACCTCTAAGGGAGCGACTTTAGTAGATAAATTGAATCGGGTTAAACGTGAGGAAGATGATGCAAATTTTTTAACCAATAATGAGCATGAATTTGAAACATTTTGTTCAACGGTTGTAATCAAAGATGATGATGAATATGATTTATACCACTTGTCAAAGGAAACGGTGGTTAAAGTGGAACATTTGGTTAATGGATATAGTCCAGGGAAACATGAACAGTCTCCAATTAATATGAAGATAATTTTATCGGATGATATACCAATATTTCAGAGACCTCGTCGTTTGTCATATGAAGATCAGAACATTGTGGAGCAACAGGTAAACGAGTGGTTGCGGGATGGTATTATACGGCCAAGTACATCTGAATATTCATCACCTATCGTGTTGGTTCCCAAAAAAGATGGCAGTAAGAGATTGTGCTGCGATTTCCGTAAACTAAATGAGAAAATATTAAGGGATAATTTTCCAATGGTATTGATAGACGACATTTTGCACAAATTACAATCCGCTAAGATTTTTACTACACTCGACTTGAGAAATGGGTTCTTTCATGTACCAGTTGAAGAACAATCTAGAAAGTATACTTCGTTTGTGACTCACAATGGTCAATATGAGTTTAACTATGTGCCTTTCGGTATTTCTAATTCACCGGCGGTGTTTTCGCGGTTTATTTTTTCAATTTATAGAGATTTGATTCAAGATGGTACTATCGTTGTTTATATTGATGATATCATAATTCCGTCACTAAACGAAGAGGAAGGTATTGAGAAACTCAGAAAAGTACTTAGTGTAGCAGAGAAGCACGACCTGAAGATAAAATGGGAAAAATGTCAATTTTTGAAGAGTAGGGTGAATTTTTTAGGATATGTGGTAGAAAACTCTACTATTAAACCATCATCTGAGAAGACTTCTGCAGTGGCAAACTTTCCAGTTCCGAGAGATAAGAAATCGCTTCAACGATTCTTAGGCCTCACGTCGTATTTTAGAAGATTTGTTCAAAATTTTGCTATGATTGCAAAACCGTTATCTGATTTGCTGAAGGAGAACGCTGTATTTCAAATGGGAGATTTGCAGATGATATCTTTTAATCAGTTAAAGGCAAGTTTGGTCAGTGCACCAGTTTTAAATTTATTCAATCCTAAGGCAGTAACTGAAGTACATACAGATGCAAGCATGTATGGATATGGAGCCGTATTATTGCAGAAAAATGCAGAAGACCAACAATTACACCCAGTCGAGTACATGAGTCGTAAAACAACAGATGCCCAACAAAAGTACCATTCGTATGAGCTCGAGGTACTAGCTATTATCGAGGCATTGAAAAAGTGGAGAGTTTTTTTAATGGGTAATAGGATAAAGATAATAACTGACTGTAATGCGTTTACAATGACCATCAAAAAGAAGGATGTACCATTGAGAGTTTCTAGATGGGCTATGTTCCTACGGGAATTTGATTACATAATTGAACATAGATCTGGTAGCAAAATGCGTCACGTGGATGCTCTGAGCAGAGTATCTTGCCTTTTGGTAGATGATTCTATAAAACATCGTCTAAAGGAAGCACAATTTCAAGATGAATGGGTTAAAGCCATCCGAAAAGTGATCGAAAAGGACACTTATGAAGATTTTTATCTGAAACATGACTTACTTTACAAAGATCCTAACCAGGAACGTGTTGTAATCCCAGTCAGCATGGAAGAGGAGATTATACAAATTGCACATCGTGAAGGTCATTTTGGAATAAAGAAAACTCGTGAATTTGTGGAAAAAGATTTTTATATACCTAATATCATACCAAAGGTCAGCAAGGTGGTACGTAGCTGTATCGAATGTATAATTAATGAGGCAAAAGCGGGTAAAAGTGAGGGTCTATTAAACACTATTGATAAGTCAGACAGACCATTGAGAACCTATCATATAGACCACGTGGGGCCAATGGACCAAACACAAAAGCACTACAATCATATACTTGTGGTGGTTGACTCATTTTCGAAATTTGTGTGGTTGTACCCGACAAGAAGTACAGGTACTGAAGAGGTCATAGACAGATTGAAGCGGCAATCGGCAATTTTTGGTAATCCGGAAAGAATTATTTCGGACAGAGGAACCGCTTTTACTTCAAATATGTTTAAAGATTATTGTGAGCAGCAAAATATCCAACATTTGCTAATAGCAACTGGTGTCCCTAGAGGCAATGGACAGGTTGAGAGAATTAATAAAATTGTAGTATCATTATTATCTAAGTTGTGTGTGGAAAATCCTCAGCAATGGTACAAATATGTTGATAAATTTCAACAATGTATTAATAATACTCCTCCGCGTAGTACAAAAGTATCACCATTTAGGATACTCACAGGTTGTGAAATGCGAATAGAAACACAAGGTAATATAGGAAAACTAATTGAAGAATTTTCCATTAAGGAACTGGACGAGGAAAGAGACGAAATCCGTAATATGGCGAAGGAAAATATTGCCAAAGTTCAGGCTGAAAACAGAAAAACGTTTAACAAGAAAAGAGTTGAAGCACCCGTATACAAGGCAAATGAGTTAGTGGCAATCAAACGAACCCAATTTGGAGCTGGTCTAAAACTGAAGCCGAAATATTTTGGACCTTACAAGATAATTAGGAAATTAAACCACGACCGTTATGAAGTTGAGAAAATTGGTGAAGGTGAAGGTCCGCGTAGAACTAATACAGTGGCTGAATACATGAAAAGGTGGAATGTGTCATTCGGGGCGAATGACCGTGCAGGAGGGCCGAATGTGGGAACAGGGTTAAACGGACGTACAACCAGAAGTGGACAGATTTACTAATTTTTGCAACACTGTATGTCATAATTGGACGAATAGATTTAGCGAGTTGCAGTAACAAGAGACGGACGAAAAGAGATTTAGGCTAGTCTAGTTTTGAAACTCTAACGACCAACAACCTACGACAATAATCGTGCTGTATTATTTAAATCAATTACTTATAAGTTTTTCTTATTCAATAAATTAATAAAATCAAAATAAGTAAACTGTGTTTTCATTAAAAAACATTAAACCAAATAAAAACCTACATGAATGTTCTTTTTAGTTTGACTCTAGATCATAAATTAATATCACTTTCTGTTTAAATTATTTTCAAATCAAAGAAAGAAAGTAAATTACAAAGAATAAAAATATATTTGAAAGAATTCGATGAGACCAACAAAAATTACTTGTAAAAATTGTATCATCTTTCTTTGATTTGAAAATAATTTAAACAGAAAGTGATATTAATTTATAATCTAGAGTCAAACTAAAAAGAACATTCATTTACTAAAAAGAGTATTGTTACCCTTTTGATAAAAATATTGATAAAATATCATTTTTTTAATTTTCAAATTTAAAAGCAGGCCATTTTAAGCCTGATAAATATATTTCATTTACAAGAAGGCAGTAATTATATCTAGCCTGATTTTTAAATTAATCTGTTTATAATTTTTAGAAAACAAAATGTTTATTCTTCTTCTTAACCTCAAACCTACTAAATTAAAATTGATAAAATGCTTATTAATTATAATATTAATTGCAACTGTCTATATGACGTTAAAACAACATAGTATTAAAATTAACTTTAGTTAATTGAATAACTTGTTATAAATACACATAACCAATATATGTTGATATATATGTTATTGCAAAAATGCAAAATTTTAGTTTTGAAATGCAAATCACTTTTGCACTTTGCAGACTACACAAATGTTAAGTTTTAAAAATCGGTTTGTAAATAGAATAATGCCAAGCTTTCAAAATTTTTACATACTTTGGAGTCGAATGGCATAGCTTCCGATGTTTCGTGGGTCGTCAAAAGTTACAGTGCAGAATTTAGTAATCCAACCAGTCGTTAAGAAATGGCGGAATTATGTCAAAAATTTTTGAAAAGATAGACAAATAACGTTTGACTCAACATCGCCCAGCGCAAACTTCTGAAGCTAGGAAGTTTAAATTTGGTATGTGGGTTTCCCCTTCAGCGCAGACGTCCGCTAAGACGCGATTTTTGGAAATTCCTACCGGAACGGGCAACTCCGCTTGACGGAGTGGCAAATCCCCTTTGGCTAGAAACCTGAAATTTACAATATGTGTTCCTTCGAGTATGGGTAACTTATGTGGAAAGTATTTTTTAAAATTTTGGACAGCGACGTTGTAAAAATAGGGGTTCAAAAGCTGGAAAAGAGCCCCACTTAACGGCCTGCCCAAACCGCTGGAGCTAGGAAGTTCAAATTTGGTATGAAGGTTCCTCCTCTGTGCTAGACATCCACTAAGACGGGATTTTTAGAAATTCCCACAGCGAGTGGAAAAAGGGAACAAGTCTCCCCCTTGATGGCCTGCCCAAACTACTGGTACTAGGAAGTTAAAGTTCGGTAGGTAGATTCCTCCTCCAGCGTAGACAACCGCTAAGAAGGTATTTTTGGAAATTCCTACCGGGAGGGGAAAAAAGTACCTTTTTCCAAAACAAAAGGACCTTTTTCCAAAAAAAGTACCTTTTTCCAAAATAAAGTACCTTTTTCCAAAAAATTACCTTTTTCCAAAAAAAGTACCTTTTTCCAAAAAAGTACCTTTTTCCAAAAAAGTACCTTTTCCAAAAAAAAGTAACTTTTTCCCAAAAAACTACTTTTTTTCCAAAAAAAGTTATTTTTTCCAAAAAAGTACCTTGTAACGTTGTATTCCAATATTTCAACATACATAGCTCGTAATAAGCACCTAACGTTGCTAATAATAACAACCCTTCACAGCGACCTCCCTGTTTCTAATAAGAATGCACCTTCACGGTGGCTCACCCTGTCTTTATTTACGAGCACTCTGCCTAAACACAAACAAACACATGCATGCATAGTAACTTGTTTATTGCTGTGTAATATAATTCTCATTTGGTTTATGAACCAAATCACATAAGTGTTTCATTTTGTGGTACAAAGGGGGGCTTGTTCTTTCTAGTGAATTCTAGTGTATTGCTCTTTACACCTGTAAAGTTACAATAAAAGAACGTAGTCTCATAATTTATCAATTGCACAGCGACTGTGGTTGCCCGTACACGGCAATCACTGTTGATTGTTCCACAGCGACTTCGGTTGTTTGTTCCGCAGCGGCTTCGGCTGATTGCTCCACAGCGACTGTGGTTGCCCGTTCAAAGCGATCACTGTTGATTGATCCACAGCGACTTCGGTTGTTTGTTCCGCAGCGGCTTCGGCTGATTGCTCCACAGCGACTGTGGTTGCCCGTTCAAGGCGATCACTCTTGATTGATCCACAGCGACTTCGGTTGTTTGTTCCGCAGCGGCTTCGGCTGATTGCTCCCCAGCGACTGTGGTTGCCCGTTCAAGGCGATCACTGTTGATTGATCCACAGCGACTTCGATTGTTTGTTCCGCAGCGGCTTCGGTTGATTGCTCCATAACGACTGTCGTTGCTCGTACACGGCAATCACTGTTGATTGATCCACAGCGACTTCGGTTGTTTGTTCCGCAGCGGCTTCGGCTGATTGCTCCACAGCGACAGTGGTTGCGCGTTCAAGGCGATCACCGTCGATTGATCCACAGCGACTTCGGTTGTTTGTTCCGCAGCGGCTTCGGCTGATTGCTCCAAAGCGACTGTGGTTGCCCGTTCAAGGCGATCACTGTTGATTGATCCACAGCGACTTCGGTAGTCTGTTCTGCAGCGGCTTCGGCTGATTGCCCGTGTAGGCGCTTTATCGCCAAGGTATATATCCGACTGCAGCGATCGTGCCCAGACGTGGAGTACCCCGATTATTGCCGAAGGGGCTCTATATACTACCCGAGTGCCACCACCTACGCATACCGAGTGTCATCACCTGCACACTCAGTTCGTAATTACAGGTGTGTCATCTAGTACACAGCCAGCCCGTGTATCATCACGTACACAGCCGTTTGTCATCACATCTGTGTGTCATCACGTACACAGCCAGTTGTCATTACCCGTGTGTCATCTTGTACACAGCCAGCCCGTGTGTCATCAAGTACACGGCCCGTTTGTCATCACACCCGAGTGTCATCACGTACACAGCCAGTTGTCATTACCCGTGTGCCATTTTGTACACAGCCAGCCCGTGTGTCATCATGTACACGGCCCGTTTGTCATCACACCCGAGTGACATCACGTACACAGCCAGTTTGTCGTTACCCGAGTTTGTCACTACCAGTCTCTTACCGAGTGAAGAAAAGGATTGCTGTTCGACGAGTGTTCCCAGCAAATAATTTTCAAAATAGAGAATCGAGTTGGGAATCAGGTATTTTTGGTAGAACGCCTTCCCAATTAGATTACCAACTTGTTTCGTTTAACAAGGCGTGAGACTAAATGCAATCGATTATTTGGAATCGCAATGGTAGCTAGTAACTATTTTTCTTACAGAACACCTTTGAGTTTTAGTAAAAGAAGGTGTTCTAATAATAAAAAGATTAAGCGAGTTTCTAAAAATAGATATTCTCAAAATAGAATTTACGAATTAAATTTTAAAATTAATAAAAACACTTACACATGTGTTTCGTTGGGATTTGATCCCTAGCTTTCTGCGTGTCAGGCGGATACTCTTCTACTAAGCCACCGTCTTGCGTGATAATTTATAGCTTAAATCAGATTTTATTTTTTTATAATTACGTTATACTTTTTAGCACAAGCTTGTTATTTTTTGATACAAGAGGTAGTTTTTTAGAATTTGTATATAAGGCCTTACAATACACCTTGCAATTACAGAAAAGGGAAGCGAATATTTAAAATCGCTTTATTGTTATGGTTAAACTAATAGAATTTGACTTATACTAAATTAGACAAATACTAAATAGCATTTCAGGTTTGGTGTATATTTATTATATTAGCTGTACTTCCACTTTTACTGATCAACATTAAATAAATAAAATAAAATAAAATAAAATAAATTAAATTAAATTAAATTAAATTAAATTAAATTAAATTAAATTAAATTAAATTAAATTAAATTAAATTAAATTAAATTAAATTAAATTAAATTAAATTAAATTAAATTAAATTAAATTAAATTAAATTAAATTAAATTAAATTAAATTAAATTAAATTAAATTAAATTAAATTAAATTAAATTAAATTAAATTAAATTAAATTAAATTAAATTAAATTAAATTAAATTAAATTAAATTAAATTAAATTAAATTAAATTAAATTAAATTAAATTAAATTAAATTAAATTAAATTAAATTAAATTAAATTAAATTAAATTAAATTAAATTAAATTAAATTAAATTAAATTAAATTAAATTAAATTAAATTAAATTAAATTAAATTAAATTAAATTAAATTAAATTAAATTAAATTAAATTAAATTAAATTAAATTAAATTAAATTAAATTAAATTAAATTAAATTAAATTAAATTAAATTAAATTAAATTAAATTAAATTAAATTAAATTAAATTAAATTAAATTAAATTAAATTAAATTAAATTAAATTAAATTAAATTAAATTAAATTAAATAAAATAAAATAAAATATAATAAAATAAAATAAATTAAACTAAATAAAATGAAATAAATAAAATAAGTAAATTAAATAAATCAAATAAATCAAATAAATCAAATAAAATAAATTAAATAAATTGTAATGAATTAAATGAATCAAATAAATTAAATAAATTAGATAAATTAAATGAAAAAAATAAATTAAATAAATTAAATCAATAAAATAAATTATATAAATTAAATAAATTAAATAAATCAAATAAATCGAATAAATCAAATAAATTTAATAAATTAAATAAAGTATTAAATAAATTATTAAATAAAGTATTAAATAAATTATTAAATAAATTAATAAATAAATTATTAAATAAATTACTAAATAAATGATTAAATAAATTATTAAATAAATTAAACAAATTATTATATAAATTAAATACATTAAATAAATAAATAGATTAAATAAATTAATAAATTAAATAAATGAATAAATTAAATAAATGAATAAATAACAACAAAATTTCAATTGTCCTAATAACAATATCTGAATGATTTACGTGGAAATTTCGAAAGGAAAAGTTCCCAGAATCAGAGGATTTTTCGATAGAAAAGGTTCCCAAAACCTTAAAATTGTATATAAACCATTTTTAATGGAAAAAGTAGTCAGAATGTGAACGTTTTTCTATGGCAGAAATCAATCAGATATTAGCAAAGAGAAAACATATTTGTTCTGACGACACAATTTGTACACTCACTAAAGTTTGTCGGTAGAATCTACTGAAAATGTCAGTTAAAACAAAGATATATGCAGTTAAAAAGGCGACAAAGGTATTTACATTTAAAATAACTAAAAATTTTGTTATTTTTAACTGTTAAAAAATAACTAACAAATGCATTAATAATAACAACCAATGTGGTAAAATTAACTGAGAAATTTTTACTACAAAAATTTCAAAACAACTGACGAAATCAGTAAAAACTGCTGTTTTTTATAGTTAATTATTTTTGTTTATAAAAGTTATATTTTAATAAAAAAAATATTTTTTTCTTTCGATTACAAAAATATGTGTTATTACTTCAGATTATTTAAAACTCGAAGTAGTAATGCTTTTATGCATTGGAGATACAATACAAGTTTCTGATTTTTATTTGCAAACTAGAAATATATCAATAATAACAAATATAAACTAAATAAGAATTTTCAAATAAAAAAAAAAAACCAACGACATTTTTTATTTTCTAATTAACTACCAAAAATAACTGTTTGCTGTAAAATTACTGTTTTGGTAGTTGTTTATTATGATATTAAAAATAACTGCTTTAAACAACTGTTACAAAATTACAGTACTTTTCGTTAGTAGTTATCTTAAATAACCGTCATAAAAGTTGTTTTGAATTTTTATATAGAAAAACAACTTTAATTTCCGTTAAAAATAACAACTACTGATTACTACACAAACAACAGTCAAACTTTTTTGAGTGTAGCCAATCGATTGGTTCGTTGTACTAGTAAAATATATCGTTTATATCTATCAGAAAATTAGTTTTTACAAAGTAATTTATTTCCGAGAACGAAAATTCGCTGTCCTAAACAAAAATTCGGTAGTATTATCCGAAAAAATTTGTTGCAGCCACTGAACCATTATATTGGCATTATAATTGTTTTTTTTTTTTTTTTTTTGTTATATTTTAAAAAATTTGTACTGATTTCAAGTCAGAAAAAAATGGTATGTATGAAATGAAAAAATATAGGGTTTTGTTGGTCTTTGCCAAAAGATTTGTTTTGGACGTTTTGCAAAATACAAAGCAATAAATTAAAATTAATAAATTATCTAACAAAATCGGAAAAGACAATAGATTTTCCTTTTATTTTAATTCTCAATATAATAACTTAAAAAAAATTTTAGTAATTTTTCTATATTTTGTTTTGAATAACTGCTAAGAAAAATTAAAAAATATATTTCTTTGTAATGTTACTATTTATTTAATCGAAAACAACTTTTCTGGTTTACTTTTTTAATTACCATTCAACATTTATTTACTCTTCATACAGTGATTGTGTATATCAAAAATACTATTTGTGATAAAGCGCAAATTTATTGCAAAGAAATGGGAAATAGTCCTTTAAAAATTGAAATGCCGTATTAGCACAAATTTTTTAAAATAATTTTTTGACTGTTATGTTTAAAACTAAATAACTTCTCTTTTCAAAATGTGAAACTACTTCTTAATTTGTTGTTTTACTACCAAAATGTAAGCGGTTACTTTCTAAGATCAAATAATTTAAAAAATAAACTATTAATTTTTGAAAACTTTTGTTAGTAAATAATTATATTTGAATGACTTTCATGCCTTGTTTGTTTTGATTTTTAGAATTGATTACAATACCTCTTGCTTTTTTTACGATCTTGTTAGAATGTGTTTGGTAATGCAGTAAAGAAATTTGGCAATGAGATTTGTAAGCGGTTATATGGCAATGCCTTGTTAAGGTAATGGGTAATTTTTTCCTGGGTTATTTATATATTTAATAAACAAATCAATAATTGTGGAAGTAAAGTTAAATAAATCATAAGATTCGTATTTTCCAAAATCAACCGTCTTATTACTCACTTAAGTTTTTTAAGGGTCCTTAAGTAAGTAGATCCTGGGCACGACTAAGCTACCTCAGCTCATGAATTAAAACCTTGTTACAACCTTTTAAAAAAAAGTACTTTTCCAAAAAAAAGTCCATTTTTCAAAAGAAGTTTTTCTTTCCAACAACGTACTTTTTTTTCCAAAAAAATACCTTTTTCAAGAAAAGTATTTTCCAAAAAAATTTCAAAAAAAAGGACCTTTTCCCAAAAAAGTACCATTTTCAAAAAATTACATTTTTAAAAAAAAAAATACATTTTCCAAAAAATACGTAGCTTTTTCCAAAAAAGTGCCAAGAAGAACTTTTTTCTAAAAAAAAGTACTTTTGCAGAAACAAAGGACTTTTTACAAAAAAGAAGTAATTTTTCAGAAAAAGACTTTTTCCAAAAAAAAAAAAAATATCCTCTTTCGCAGGAGATCTCCTCTAAAACGGGACTTTTTCAACAGGGAAGGCCGAAAGTTGTAAAAGTCCTACTTCTTCCAAAAAAATTATCTTTTCCAAAAAAGTACCTTCTCCTTGAAAAAAGAGCCTTTGTCCAAAAAAGTTATTGATCTAAAAAAATAATCTTTCAAAAAAAGGTATTTACAAAAACAAAGTATATTATTACAAAAACTGCGTTCGATGAAATTAGTGCACGAATAATTTCAAATAACTTTTGAACTAAGTAGTTGACATATACAAAAGAAAAAAACGTTTTATTAACAGAAGTCTTATTCATGTTTACATTTAATAAAAAAATATTACACATTAGTGGTTTTTAATGAAAAATTTATTTTTTTCTTAAATTCCTCCCATTAAACTTTTAATAGTGTCTTCAGTGATTTTTTTGCTTGATGATAACTATTTTCTTGAAAATGTTTTAGTGTTTTCAGTAACCTGTTTTGTACCCTTTATGATCCTTTTTACCAGAGCCCAATATCTTTCAATGGGTCTGAGCTCTGGGCAGTTAGGTGGATTTGCATATCTGCATTTGCATTTTCTTACTACATTTCATTAAATAATCGAATTATTTCTTCACGCATCTCTATTTCACAGCTCATTTTAAAGCCAATAAGTATCGAATAATTTTAAAACTTGACATGAGGATTTGTATATATTTAGCAAAGGCATCTTGATTAAAAAAAATAAATTTTGAATTTGAAAAAAATTTACAAGTAATAATGTGTGCACTAGTTTCATCGAACGCAGTCTTTACTCCGATATAGACCCCCACTAAAACGGGATTTACACAAAAAAAGTAACTTTTTTCAAGTAAAAGTCTTTTTTCAAGAAAAAGTACTTTTTTCAGAAAGGTATCCTTTTCCAAAAAAGTAACTTATACAAAAAAAATACCTCTTTGTAAAATAATTACTTTTTTTTCAAAACAAAGTTCTTTTTTAAAAATAGCACATTTTTTCAAAAAATACATTTAACAAAAAAAAGCACTTTTTCTAAAAAGGAAAGTTCCTTTTTAGAAAAAAAACAAAACTACGATTTCAGAATAACAAATTAGCATAAATTTTTTTGGATATTTGACTATTCCAACAGTAAGTGTCAAAAAGAGGACAACGTCCTCCTTTTTGCAAAAAACGACCATTTTCCACAAAAAAGGTTAATTGGAAAATTAAAATATTTGTGACCTGGAGTATGAATTGGCCGACTTTTTTCTTTGGGGATATTTAAAAGAAAAAGTGTACGTCAATACGCCAAGAACCATTCAAGAGCTAAGGGATGAGATAATTCGGCACATTAACGACATTGAACCTCAATTATGTCTCAGAGTCATTGAAAATATGGACCATCGGATAGAGGTATACCACCGAAGCCGTGGCGAGCATTTGACCGATAGTTTATTTCACACATAATTGTCATGGATTCTTCTATCAGAACAAAAACTATTAAGATAATTCTCTGAAAACTTTTTGTTTTATTTACAATTAACATCGTGCGTTTTGTTTGGACCACCCTTTATATGTTAAAAAAATTTACTGTTGTTTATTTAAAATATAAACGACAAAGAAAAACTTTAAAAATATTTTGCTTGAGTAATCTAAGGTTAGTAGTTCCCGGGTAAAAAAAATAATATGATGTTATATGTAATGATATCTTATTTAATATAATTAGAGATATGCTTTGATCCGAAAAATGGTGGATAAAATTATATCGAATAAGATCTAAATATATTGAATCATATAGAATCTTATCCGGATTTTGACCCGATATAATTATATCTAATTTGATGTAGAAAGACATAATTATATAACGCTTCTTACTTCAAGATCAAAACAAAAACTATTAAAAAGTACTGAAAAATAACACCCTTAAGTTAAGAATTAAAAATTTAAATAAAAATTTAGAAGAAGTTGTACATAATTGTAACCAAGCATTTTAAGCCTTCTCATATAAACTTGTATTCTACCCGTAAACTGTACAATTCTGGTATGTTTATGAGTTTAATGTCAAATTCCATACATAAAAATATGGCTTGTATTTATACAAGGTTTACAAGGAATTTAGGAGTTGTAATGAGTACGCCTTTTATATTTTGAAATCATACATAAATATATCTCAAAAAACCATAGAATTTTTTTATATTGCGCTATACTTCAACATATCTAAAACAAATTAGAAAAAAATTTAACATTGAGCTATATAAAACTTTATATATTTTCGATAAAGCCATTTTTAATTATATATGACGATGTATTAAAATTGTCATAGCATATGTAAATAGATATGGCACATATAAATATATATGGGGACATGTATATTTATACTGATCTATATATGACATCATATAAGAAATTTTTGAAAAACTCAAAGCTATACATAATTATATCCGCAAAGATATATTGTTACACTTGACTATATATAAACATATTAGTCCATATTAAATTATATAATTTCCTATATAACTATTTTTACTCGGGTTACGAAGGTTAAATATAATAACTTCCACAATTATTAGTTTGATAAACTATACAAGACTGTAAATGATGCTTTAGGAAACAACTTCATATAATGAAGTGGAAAATTTTTAAGTTTGTGGGTAGTAATCGGAGTTGGGAGTAATATTTTTTTTTTGTAATTATCATTACTCATTTTCTTTACCATTACCTATAGGTAATTGTAATGAAATTTTTTTTTTGATTTACATTGTATTCAAGTAAATGTAATGAAATTAATTACTTTTATATATTAATTTTACAGAAAGGTACATATTTTTCTTCTTTCGTGTCCTTCAATCTGAATTCATAGTATGCCGATTTGTCGCTTGAAGCCCAAATAACGAACATGTTTAAATTTTGAGGTCTGAAGCAACAAAATGCCCCTTAAGTGCTTCTCAGCAACAATATTTTATATGAAAATTTATAACTTTGCCAATAAAGACGCAACTATAGAAAAAATCAAACCTATTTCGTAATAATATTTTTTTTATTTTCATTTCAATACAATTAACGAATTTTTTTTATTATATTGCAAAAAAGGTAATGAAAATGAAAATCTAATTTTATTACCATTACATAATGTAATTGCAATGAAGATAATAAAACTTTCATTACCATTACATAAAGTAAAGTTACTGAATATGTAATGTTAATGATTTTGGCCCATCGCTGGTACTCATACATATAAAAAGTAATTGGTTGTAAAAATCTTGATTCAATAGTTGTGAAATTTGGTATCGATGCAATTTTATTGTTTTGATATAAAAAGTTCTTGTTGTAATGTAATGCGCACATTTATTTCGAATTCGAAATACACGGAAATCTAACGTATGGAATCGAACTCAAGGCCTTCAGACTTTAAATAAGTTTTAAATTCAACAAAGGGTTGTGGCTTTTAAAATATCTGTGCTCTGCCAGTGTACGGGTATTATTCTTGGTACCGTTGGCAATTTCTGTCTGGGTGTTGTCAACTATTTCTTATACTTTAAAGCCAATTTTTGTGAATTAAAATTAACATAAAGTGCACTGAAACTTGTTCCTTGAGACTTTTCATTAAGTTAATGCAAGCTTTCATAAAATTTTATGAAAAATATTATTATAAGATGAATGAGGGGTATATGGATAGTTGATCTTTTATTTGGTAAATGAATGTTTTTAATTTTTAACTCTACAATTTTCTTGAGCTTAAGGTTTGTTTTTTATTTATAAAAAGTTTTTTATTTTCGCTATTTCGCTACTCCAATGTGTAGCATCTTCACGAAATAACAATTAAATGAACAAATTATAAACAATTTGAAAGTTTGAAAAAATTTTTTTTTTTTGATTTCAGGTCATAAATTAATATCTCTTTCTGTTTACATTATTTTTTAAATTAAAGAATTTACAAGTTAATTACAAAGAATGAAAATTTTTTTAAAAGAATTTGATAAGGCCAGCAAGACAGAATACGTATTTTCGGCTTTCACTACAAAGTCATCATCAGTGTCGTTTACCTTGATGGGTTAATTATTGATAATCGTCTACTAAAGTTGAAAACAAATATAATATATTAACAATTCAAATAGAGTAACATCAACGAAATCTAACAATGCTATTTTTATTCTTTTTTGTTATTAAAAAAAATCGCAGCTGGTTCAATCGAAAGCCGAAAATTCGTATTCTGTCTTGCTGGCCTTATCGAATTCTTTAAAAAAAAATTTTGTTCTTTGTAATTTTCTTGTAAAAATTGTATCTATCATCTTTCTTTAATTCGAAAAATAATTTAAACAGAAAGAGATTCTAATTTATGATCTAAAATCGAACTGAAAACATTCAAATATTATTATATTTATTAAAAGTTTCATAAATTTAACTCCATTAAACACTAGATTCGTGGATTAAAATAAATTAAAAGAAATTTTTTATTCACTTAAAAAAATTTAGTTTAGTGCAAAATTTCACTACTTTTTAATTTTTTTTTTTACATTAGAATTTTTTAAATAATTCGGATGTAGTTTCCTCCTTAAGTACTGCAGTAAAAATATTTTTTTTAATCAAAAACCAATATTAATTTTCAAAAGGAAACAGAAGTGCATTTCTATACGCAACATAAGGTATATTCAGTATTAAAATATATTAAAAATATTCCCATTGGCATGTTATTCTACAGTTAAATCTTTGTCTAATCCAGTTAAACACACAAAACACTTTTTAATACTTTAGGAGCGTAGTTTTCAACATTCTAAGAGAAAGAAAAAACTTTGACTTCTTAAACTTATAAAGCAAACAAGTCTAATTAACATAACAAAGCTGGGTTGGAATTTTCTTAAGATGAATTGGTTGGTTGGAAATGAATTCTGTGTATGGAGTATAACGATAATATATCAGTGTTGCCACATAAGTAGACTCAAAATTACCTAAAACTATTAACACAATTACTCAATGTAACAATTTTAGAGGATTTTAAATATTATTATATATTATTATTATCAAAAGGTTGAATAGCGGTTGATCAGATACATTTGTAATGAGTTTTGTAAAATCAAAATTGAAATTACACAATATACTCTATTACGAGATAATAGCTTCGTATATTAAGTTATTCTTTAAATAAAGTCTACAGCGTTTTTAGGTGAAATTCATGTTCTTAAAGAATCAGTTTTTTCAGGTGAAATCCGAATAACTTTCAATACTTTGAATAAAAATATATGATAATACTATGACACAAATTTGGAGTCATGTTCTGGGGATATTTCCAATTCCAAACGAAAGTACTCGATTGAAGTATTAAAAACCCCAAAAGTGTTTATGTTTTTTAAATAAAAGTGTTTTGTTCCAGTTATTTTGTGTCATAAAAGGTGTTGATTACATCGAAAAGATGGTGTTAATAAACTCATTTAGAAGATAGGTTTTGTACTTGGAATATTTTAATATTACTTTGTTGTTTCAGTCCTTTTTTATGAAAAAGTGGAGCATATGACTATAAAATACACTGAACGACATCAATGAATTTTTGAATAAAGCCAATGAAGTTTCACTGGAATTCGGACATTGGAAATTTTCATTGTATTAATCGAAAATTTGATTTAATTTATTAAAAGTTTCATACACTCAATGAAAAAGTTTGATTGAAACCAGATTCATAAAATATATGAAGCTTTTCATTAAATTTTGGAAAATTTCCATATATTTTAAATATCATTAAAACTCTATCACAAAAATGTTGAAAAATTTTAAATGACGAATATAATATCGTTACATATCCTGTAAGCTATATATGTATTTAATTATTTTGTATAACTTTTAATCCTTAATAAACCGTTTTTATGTTTCAATAAGGTCTTTTCAAAAGATTGGAATACGAACCTGAAGTCCCCAGCAAAAAAAGAGATGCCGAAGCTTCACTGCACTACACTACAATTGATGATCTAGGTGTACTTCTTTTTTAACATAAACACTAATGATTTTAACATTGAGTTGTCATAGGAGTGAAGTATTCCCACTTCAATATTATTCCAGTACTTTTTGAACGAGTGCAAAGGCACCCCTTTATCACCAATTAAAAGTTAAAAAAAAATTCTTCACAAAAAAAAATTATATTTTTTTTATTTTACAAAAGTTTTTTTATTACCGCCACCGGGTATCGCACTTTCGATCTCACGATTGCTAGCCTAGCGCTCTACCGCTGAGCTATTCTTTGATATGAAAGTTGACTGACATAAAAACACCACTTTGTTACTGAGAGATATTGTTCCTTATTTTCATCAATAAAAGTACTTATTAAACAAGTGTAAACGGTGCACTCCAATTAGAATAACTTCTAAAAACTTCGAAAATTTTTAAATGGCGGATCCAAAAAAGATACCAGCCCAGTACATCATTTTTTAAAGCATCTGATAAAACTTATATGCGATGCTTTTGGGATTTTTTAACACTAACCGAGTGCTTTCATCCACTCCCTAAAACTAATATCACACAGTGTTATTTAAGAAATACACAAAACAATAGTCACCCCCGCTTTTGCCATTCAACTAAATATAACCCGCGATTTGGCAACATTCTAAAACGTATATTCAACATAAATACATATGATGCAACGTGTAATATCATAGACTTATTTCCCAGTAAACAATTTTTAAGCTATTAGGAAGGGTTTTAAAATTACGAGTTTTAGAGGTGTCGAAACTTCAAAAGATTTCACAACTCTTTTTCACTAATTTAAATATAAGGTATAAGTGTACATTTACAACAACTCAATAGCTTATATTAAATTTTTTCTCAACGATTTTATGATATTGTTAAATATGGATTCGGTTGTGATAACCAAATTAAAGAGGTGGAAAAATGAGTCGAATTTTTACGAGAGTGTAATTTCAGAAAAACTTTTAACTTCTTTTGGTATGCGAGATCTTTTACCTCCCGTCAAAAAAAAATTGGATAACATGTTGGACAAACCACTTTTTTCGCTACTTCCAAAGTGTATTTTATAGGGTTTTCATTTGATTAATTGCTGTTCGATTTTTTTCAAAAATTATTCGACTAATTTAAAATGTCCAAATTTTGAATAACGAATAATACGAATAATTTATTAAGATTAATCGATTAATCGAAATTTAAAACAAATTTATAAAAAATTTGAAATTTTGGACATTTTAAATGTGCTAAAATCCTAAAGCTTCTTTAAAAAATTGTTAAAAATAATTTAAAGGCTTTTACCTATCAAGATTTTTTTCCTGCCGAACAACTTTTTAGAATTTTTAGAAATATTTGTTACAAACTCAATGAGAATTTCTTGTTTTCATCTAGTAGTTTTATTAAATATCTTTAATATCAAAGAAGAAACAACAAGAAACATTCACAATTTGCTTTGTCATCTTCCAAATTACTATTCTGTAGTTTTGATAGATCTAGCAATGTAGTGACATGTATTTGCGTATAATCAATTTGCAATTAATTTTTAAAATTTATAAATATTGATACTAAGGTATCATTCCATAAAAAATGGATACAAAAATGGAAGATTTTGGACACGACCACTTTCGATTTTTACAAAACTTGGTACATACATTCTGCTAAGTGTCGCGATAGTAAACGTAAATTTTTTTTTCCAAAATAATTTTGGTACGCGTTCTATCGCTGTTTTAAGTTAAGTGGTATTTGGAACTGAGAAACGGATGTTGAAGTGTTGTATATAATGCTTTATTTGAACAAAGATCACCATTTTAAAGAAAAAAATTTGGCCTAAATAATATGTTTTTTTATACTAATTCAGTTTATTAAATCTTAAATCGCATTTTTTAATATCAAATATTTCTTATTTAAATTAATTTCAAATCAATGCTTTAAACTTCTTTAGCGTCCAAAATTGCATTATTTAATAGCTAAAATTTCTGTAAAAGAATAAAAAAAATCCCGGAAAATCCGGCACAAATTTCCGGGATTGCGGGATTGGAAAAAGGGAATCCGGGAATTCCCGGGACATAAAACATAGCACTAGGTCTAAACATGGACCGATTTCAACCAAAATCAATAGGCGTCGTCTTTGGGCCGACGTATATAAGTCGGTGTACAAAATTTCATCAAAATATCTTAATATCATGGACAGAGAGACAGGCGGACGGATGGACAGACGGACATCGTCAAATCGAAATAAAAAGTGATTCTGAGCCGATGTTTAGGGGGATTTTCGCAATAAAAATACCTAATATGAAAGCAATATTACCAAATGTTATAATTGGTATGTAGAAATGATAATGACATATCATTATTTTTTGGACTACCAGTAATGACACTCACTTACCTTCTGTATTATTTTAAAAAATAATAATGAGTTACTGATAATGACTTATTTTTATCATTATTTCAAATAGAAAATAATTTTCTAGATTTTTTTGAAAATTTTTTGAAATCTATGTTGGCGAGTAAGCTTACTTGTGTGCAGCCGGTCAATTATGTTTTTACCCGAGTAAAAATAGTTATATAGGAAATTATATAATTTAATATGAACTAATATGTTTATATATATTCAAGTGTGACACTATATCTTTGTGGATATAATTATGTATAGCTTTGAGTTTTTCAAAAATTTCTTATATGATGCCATATATAGATCAGTATAAATATATATGTCCCCATATATATTAATATGTACCATATCTAGTTACATATGCTATGACAATTTTAATACAGCGTCATATATAATTAAAAATGGCTTTATCGGAAAACATATAAAGTTTTATATAGTTCAATGTTAAATTTTTTTCTAAGTTGTTTTAGATATATTTAATAGTCCAATGTAAAAAAAATTCTATGTTTTTTTCAGATATGTATGTTTATGTATGATTTGAAAATATAAAAGGCATACTCATTATAACTCCTAAATTCCTTGTAAACCTTGTAAAAAACAAGCCATATTTTTATGTATGTAATTCGAGATTAAACTCATAAACATACCCGGTTTACACGGTTTACGGGTAGAATACAAGTTTATATGAGAAGGCCAAAAATGCTTCATGCAACTTCTTCTAAATACTTAAATTTTTAATTCTTAACTTAAGGGTGTTATTTTTCAGTACTTTTTAATTGTTTGTGTTTTGATCTTGAAATATGAAGCGTTATATAATTATGTCTTTATACATCAAATTAGATGTAATTATATCGGGTCAAAATCCGGATAAGATTATATATGATTTAATATATTTAGATATTATCCGATATAATTTTATCCACCATTTTTCGGATCATAGCATATCTCCAATTATATTAAATAAGATATCATTACATATGACATCATATTATTTTTTTTTACTGGGTATCTGTTAAATATTACATGTTGATATGGGTCAGATGGTTGACTGGCAATCTGTAGACCCAGGTTCGATTCCCGCACCAGGAAATTTTATTTAAAAAGAAAAATACAATAAAAAATATTTTTTTTTATATAATTTATTTTTTGAAAACCTATATTTAGACTCATTATTTTTGTCAGTACTGGTAAGCACAAACGTAGCGATATATTTTTTTTATTTCGTATGCTGGTATTTGACCATAACTCATTATTTTTCGCGACATCGCCATATAAAGGTAATAAGAAATGTAATAACAAAAGTAACTAGTTACCATTACCAAGTATGTAGTTACATAACCACATATCTGGTAATGATTTTCTACACTGGGAAGTAATGTATTTTTCCGTCCGTCCGTCTGTCTCTCCATGTATTCTTGTGCGCACGCTACAGGTCGCAAATATTAAGATTTTTTGATAAAATTTGGTAGACCGATTTATATCGGCCCAAGGACGAATTCTATTGATTTTGGTTTAAATCGGTCTATGTTTGAACTTCTGCCAAACATAGACCGATTATAAAATTCCCTTAAAACTACAGCACAAAATTGAATGGCACATCCACGGTTTAAAGAATTCTGGGATTAGATATATCTTGAATGGTGCATATCTTCATTACTATTATTATCTGAAAGTGCTAAACGGATCGGACGAATTTCGTATTCTCTACAATATATCTTTCTCCAAAATTCGCTAAAAGGTTAAATTCAAATTGAAGGCACATCCATAGTTTTAAGAATTATGGAGTCCAATCCATCAGGAACGGTAGATTTTATCATAGCTGTCATTATGTGAAAGTGCTAAACAGATCGGATTTTTTTTTAGGCTTTACATCAATTTTCGCTGTACAATACGCTAAAAATCCAACTTTAAATTGACTAGCACATACACAGATAAAAGAATTAATGGCTAAAGTCTGGCTTATATGATATATTTCGCAATTAATATTGTTGTGTGTAAGTGCTAAAACGGTCGGATTATCCGTTTAGTTTCTACATCACTTTTAGCTCCAAAATTTATGAAAAGCTACAAAATTTAACCTAAAATGGGTCTGGACACCAAACTAATAGTACGATCCATTTAGCACTTACACACAATAATAGTATCACCGATATATACCGATCACGCAGGACTGCAACTAATTATTTCTCAAACTGCGGATGTGCCCGTCAAAAATATCAAATTTCAAGATGTTCACGCATAGAGGTGAAGAGATTATTATTGTCATATTTTCTTAATTTTTGAAGACACACTTGTTAATTTGATCTCAATTTTTTTGTTTACTTGTCAGTTATATGTCAGTATCAAAAAATTTTCAATTGCATTGAGGCTGAAAGCGTAAAAATTAAAAATGTCTTAAATTACTCTTTATTCAATAAATAGAGTTACAGATTTTAAAGAACTACCATTTATTCCTAATTGAGGGCAACTATTTTTTTCAAAAAGTGAGAGATTTTCTAACAACAATTTTTATCCGCCAAAGCTTTTTTGCTGAAAAAGTTATAACCAAAAGAGCTAAAATGAAAAACTCTTGAAAGTTACAAGCAAAATTAGGGTAAATTAGGGTAGTTTTTAATTGAGTAGAGCACATTAGCAGTATAAATATTAAAATTTAAGATGTTTGCCTGATTAAATTCATTGCCTCGAAAATGCTGATACCATCAAAAATATTATATATTGTTACTAAAATGGTTTAAATCCTAAGTTACATGGAATCGCCCGGTTCCGTAGATTTGCCCATATAACTTATTGGTGAAATTTAAGTAGTTACATAACTAAAAAAAAATAAAACTTGTAAAAGTACTAAAAGCAATTTTAAAAATTAATCAATTTTAATCAATCGATGATCATAAGTTGATTTTTCTTAACTCTGATATTTGATAGTTTAAAATAAGTTTTGATTACATTTGAACGAGTAAATAGTCGATTGGCTAGCTTATCTTAAATTGTAAAAAAATGGAAGTTAATAGTGTTCAATGTATGGTCACCGATAAATAACTACATTAATAATAAACTATGTTAAAGGTTTTTATAAAAATAATAATTTTTTATTATTACCCCAAAACTAGCACGTATGAACTTTATTCGAAAAAATATGTATATTCACTCAAAAAAATTAATACATTTGTAGAAAACTGTAAATGCAGTATAAATAATTCCATTAAATGTTAAAATTCATTCAAAAACTAAAAAAACGGGATACTAAAAAAGGTCTCTAGCAAAATGTCCAACACAAAAAGTTAAAATCTACTAGTATGTGATCCATAAACTATGTACATATACATATTGTAACAAATGGTTGTATATTTGAAAATTTAATTTATTAGAAACATAAAATTGTTTTTTGCCGTCAACAAAAAGGTCGTGCAACAAAAAACCACTCACATACACATTGATTTAACGACAAATAATACTCACATTTATCTATATAATTATTAGGGTAAACATTAATTTAAAAACTCATTTTAGTAAAAATTTGATTAAAAATTTCAGGGGAATTATAAAAAAAAATATTTTCTGTAGTAAAGAAAGCCTTGTGAAAAGAAGGCTTAAAAAAATAATTTTACGTATCATATTAGGAATATGCAATAAATTTTAAATAGTTCAATAATGACTGCCACCCTAAGGCATAACAATGTGTACGAGTATTTGTTAGATACATAGATACGTTAGTTGGCAGTTAGTTTATGGGCTAAAATAAAACTTCATGATGACACTATGGTATTTTAAGCATTATATGTAGCAGCTCTTTAAAGTATCCAAAAATTGCATATACAAACTACTGCCATCATATGTAAATAAATACTGTATGTAATGCTACCAGTGTTACCACTTTTCAGCATAATTTTCAATTTTTTTACAATGATTCCGAAATAACACTGCGTGACGGTAAACAAAACCGACCATTGATATCGAAATTAGCGAACTCAAATAGTCCCCAGTCCAAAAAATTTCAGTGAGCATTAAAAAAATTATGTCCCTCACATAGGATTTTCCATTCGAAAATTTTCAATTATGCCCTTAATTCGTAAACAGGGCCTTTCAAACCCCTATTATTGATATTCTATAGTCTCATATTCCACTTTAGAAGGTTATATAAAATTAATTTTCGTAAATATTCATTACAGCGAGTATAAATCTACTCCCTACCTCCTTTTATATTTCAAATTCAGTCAAATGGTTTTCAAATATTTATGTACGCCATAATTGTTCCACCATTTAAATTATGTTAATTAAAACTTCGGATTCAAAATCAGAAATATTTAAAATCCCATATTTCATATCCTCAGAAAAAAGTAGGCACCAACAATGGAGTTTGTAAAAACAAACACATTATTTTTTAAATTGAAATTTTATTTCCAACAATTTTTTTGTTTGAAATGTTTGTAAATTCTTGTTTTTCGTATAAAAGTTGTTAAAAGTAAAAATTAAAGGTTACAAAAAAATAACAAAATTTTTTTTGCATTTACAAATTTCATTGTTGATGTCTTTAAAAAAAAATATGTTTTTATATTTACAAAAACGTAATGAGAATGATGTTTAATAATTTAATTAGACTTTTGTAAATTCTTTCTGAAACTCCCATGAAACGGTTTATTAAGGGTTAAAAAGTTATACGAAATTATTCCTCGTAAAATTGTATTGTATTTGCCCAAACACAAAATCTATTTTACAAATACATTTATACGGTTGGAAAAGTCTAAAATATGTCTTTATGACGGCTCAACGATACTTCTTTGCTGAATTTCTGAATCGCTCACATAAATAAAACCTACAGGCACTTACTGATATCTTCATACAAATGTAACAATGTCATCCTCACAATTCAGCAGGAGGTAAATGTTATGAATAAGTGATGACAAAATTTTAAGAAGTCATCACTGCCAATGCCAGCACGTGTCAGTCATTTATGTCAATTATTGTTTCAGTCTTTCATTTGGTACCACACTCACTAAGATTCAAACCAGAAGCCTCGAGTTTGGTAGTCCATCGCCTTAACCATTCACCTAAACCATAATAATGCAAATAGTTTTAGAAAGTTTCTTACCCCAAGTTACACTACACTCAGATAAAAAAGTTAGTAAAAACATTTGTAAAAAGTTTCCAATCGCACTTTACTATTTTTATACTGATTTTTAGTACAATTTTTTTTTTAGTAATCAATTTTACAAATTACGACTTTTTTACTAATTTACGCTGCTGATTTCTGCAAAACATTTTACTAATTTTTCAAAACCGAGTGCAAAACTTAGCGGAAAAATATACTAATTTAAAAAATTTTATTTACAAGAATTCGTTGATTTTTTAAAATTCTTGTTTAGTTTATATTCGTTACTATTGATATATTCTTAGTTTGGAAATAACACTCAGAAAATGTTAATGTATCTCCAACTCATTAAAAGCTAATAACTGGAGAACCGTTTGCAATTTTGACTCCAAATTTCAAGTCCAATGAAGTAATTATACGCTTGTTACAATCGAAAGAAAAAAAATTTTTTTTACATTTTTTTAGATTTTGCAGTTTTTTTATTTTTTAGTACACTTTTTTGCTAATTTCAGCAGATTTATTTTAAATTACAGTTTACAACAATTTACTGAAATTTAGTAGCTATAACTAATTATTTATACTAATTTCATTATACTAAAATTATTAATACTTAGTAAGTTTTTTAAGTGATTTTAGCAAATCGATTTTGAATTGCAGTTGACAAAAATTTTGCTAAAATTTTGTAGCGACTACTAATTTTATTGTACTACAGATCAGCAGACTTGTGTTGCTAAAATAAGCAAAAAATACCGCTGGGCTCAAAACAGTTAAATTTCCCGTAATAACAGCAAAATTTGCAGTGGCCATTACAGACTTTTTTGGTTGAGTGTAGGTACAACCAAAAACTAATTGTTTTTATTTATGTAGTTTTTGCTGCCCTTCTAATCATGTTAATATAGATTTCGTATTATGGGTTAATTTTCTGAAATAAAATTAAGAATCATTTTCTTATTGCAGACAACTGAAGAGTTGGGGTGATGCCCATGAAACAATTGTATTGTCTATCATGAAAATGATCAACCTTTTTTGAAACAACAAATAAAATCTAATATGACAATATCATATTAGAATTTGGACTTGAGGTAGCACAATATTCTAACTAAATATATATATGAAATTAAGAATATTATTTTTAGATCCAGAAAAATAATATCAACAACTTTCGTCAATATCCGTTCAGGAATATCTGTTATATTAATATTTAAAGGAAAATTAAATCTCCTAAAATTTGATATGTGACCTTACACAGGGGCAATTTATTTATATATTGCTCTAATTTTCTTGCTCTAATTTTCAGCATTGGATCATTTAATCTTGTATTATTATATTCCGGCCACAATCATGTGGAACTAAAAGAAGAAAAAAGAAAAACTTGCATAAAAGCTAAATAAATGCCAAATCGCAATTTTCTTAAAATCCGCTCTGCCCTAGTCAAATGAAAAAAAGGAATTCCTACAATTTTTGTACCTTTTAATCTCTAATATGTCATTAATAAAACCTTAAAGCCCAATCGTTAATTTTTTAAAATTTCTTTAAAAAAGATTTAAGATTGTAGAATTGAAAACAGCGTTTAAAATTTCTGACCTAATTTAAAACGAGTCAATATAAAAAAATACTTCTTATTTGAATTTCTTGGAACCAACAGAATAAAAAAATGTTTCTGTGGTAGATTATTTCAATAAATTTTAAAAGTTGGATCTGAATTTTTGGAATAAGTCGCCTGCGACACATCAGTTGCCGGGGGAAGTTGTAAACTCGGTTGTTTTTTACCGATGCAAGTTTTTATAGCTTTATTAAAAAGAGAATTAAATCCAAATCACGTTTCTTTGATGTTTTTAATTCGAGTGAGTTTTAAAATATCAATGTTTTTGAGAAAATTTATAAAAAGTCATAGTTTATCCTTGTAAATTCGTGTTCCAAACTTCAGGGCCGATGCGGCACTTCTTTCCGATATCCGATTATCCTAATTTCTTGGGAGACTTAGTTTTACAGCCAAATAAATATTTCTAGGGGTAAATAAAATTATATTATTCAAAACAGTTAATGAAAAATTTCATTAATTCAAGGAAAATTTTCAGTGTTATGCAAAAAATCATTAATGTCACGCAGATAATTCACTCAGTGTGCAACTCGAAATTCAAAGACATTTTTTGTCTAGCTTTTAAATTTTTCGAAATAATGACGATTAAATTTTGTTAAAAGGAGTTTTTGTACACATTTTTGTAGTCATTACGTCTTCCTTGGGCCAATGCCGTTTTCCGTTTTCGTTTATCTTATTTAGTTTCCGTGATACGGCCACTATCCGTGGCTACAATTTAAGATCGGATTTACCTCGAAAATTACTTAAGCATAGCGAATGAAAAGGTCTTAAGTTTGGAATCTCGTCCGTTACTAGAAAACTAAATTGGATAAATGAAAACGGACACAGGTTTAGCCTAAAGAAGTCAGAATGAGCTACCTGTAAAAATATAAATACAATAATTCATAATATATATGTGACAAAAATAAAAATTACTTGGTTGAAATTTTAATTACCCATGCAGGTTTAATATATGCTCATGCTTTTCCATACATGGAAATTCATCTCCAGACATGCACCTACATATAAATCCATACTTATAAATTTTTAGCCGGGTATAGCATTTTTTTCGATTTGTTTTTGTTTTTTTTTTTAAATTCAGAACGATGATTTGTACGAATTTATAAATTTTTTTTATCAATTCTGGAGACTTACTTTCATTTCAGTGACTTATTTTCTAATTTTGTAGAAGTTTTTTTAATTTCGTCGAGTTTTTGTAATTATAACGATTTTTTCAAATTTTTTGCGATTTTTTTAACTTCTAGCCATTTTTTTTTAATTCTAGCGAATTTTTAATCTCAGCGATTATTTTATTTCCGAAATTTTGACAATTTTTTTTAAATATTAGCTATGTCTTCAGTTTAAAGCCTCACAAACACATATTAAAAATATATTTAGAGTTTTAATTATGTTCAACTTTAAACACTGCGTTAAGTATACGACGTTTTTGAAGACTTGGATGCATATAAAACATATTTAGTCATATTATGCGCAAAAAAAAAAACTAGTTTCTTAGGCAATAATTTAGAAAATTTACAAAATAATTAAAAAATTTCACTTAATTTTTACGCACTTTTAGTAAATTTATACGTTATGTCTAAACCATATTGCATAGATTGTGTTTTTTTTTTCGTTTACACACACAGAGTAAATTTACCCAATTTATAGTAGGATTGGAGTATAGTACAATAAGTTGGGTAAATTTCAAAGAAATTGATTAAAGTAGAAGCAATGCAAATATGCAAATATGTCAGAATAGACAAGGCTAAAGGTGGTGTTTTTAGATGAGGATTTGATTCTCACAAACGAAAATACTATAACAAGATACAACGATACAAAAAAAAAATATATGTAGCCACTCAATCGTGTAGTCCAAACATGTACCGATTTAAACCGAAATCAATACGCTTCATCTTTGGCCCGTTATAAATCCGGGCATGCAATTTGATCCAAATATCTTACTATTTCGGGTCTGTTGCGTGTGCACAAGTATACATGGATGGAGAGACGAACGGACGGACGGATGAGTGGAGGGCAGACAGTTATTGTTAAATCGAAACAAAAATTTAATCTGATCGGCATTCTAAAAGGTCTAGGCGAAATATTTTTGGTGTTAGAAACATTAACACAAATTTATTATAACCTGTCCACGTAGTAGTGGACGTTATACAAATATGTCTTATAAATGAATACGGACGAAATTGAAATTAGAGATTTTGAAATTTTAAGTAGTGTGTTTTGAGTATAATATGGTTACTGTTTCGTATGGAATTAATTAAATCTTGTCTCTCAAATTTTTGGATTAACTTTAACGTGGATTTTAAAACTTAGCGTTATATTATTAGAGCTCAAGGGCATAAAGCCACTTTTATAAAAATTTAACTTTAAATCATAAAATATTTTCAAATCCTGCAACCGTCCAATACATATTTTAATATTTAATTCAAATATTAGCCTGTTTACTTACTACACCACAATTTTAGCCATAAATATATTTATGTATGTAAGTTATTGTGTTTATTTGAAGTTTTCAATTTAAACCAGATGAATGACATTTTAAATAGAAGTTTTCTATGTTTGTCCCTGCAGACTAAAAAGCAGTTGGAAAAAAGGCTGTCGTAATTTTCACCAAATGATGTTTATCAAATAATTCAATTTTAGCTCCATGGGTTTATATGGGTTTTTCTCTAAGAAAATAAAACATCAACAACAACATAAATATGTCTGTTTTTATCGTACATTGGTGGGTTTCTGTTTATGAACAAATTCATATAACATGAATTCAACAGAACAAAAGGTTCAAAATTCTAAACCACAATGGAATTGACCAAAAAAAACCTTAAAAACAAAATTGAATTTTTTTTAATTTACTTATTATTTATATTTTTCCTTTGGAATAGAATACAAAGGATTGAAATGATGAGTTTTTATTTTATTTATTTATTATACTCTTTTTGCCATTGTGGTAAATATAATATTTATTAATTTTAAATTACACCGATAAAATTTAGTAGTTACGTAGTTAATAAAATCCTTAGTTAAATTGAAATAAATTTAAAATAGCTATTATAACACTTGAGACAAATGGTAGGGGTCAGTGATCGGGAAGGGTTCAAACTACCGGGGAAAGTTATATCGGTAAAAAAGAAGTTATACGTGTCCCGGCGTTTTGCTGGGTCACCCCTAGGAATCAAGATATATCGATTTGACCTTTGGTGGTCTTTTTTTTGACATAACTCGAGAACCACTAGTCCGATTTTGCTCAAGCAATTTTAAAAGAATTAAAAATTACAATTCCTTTAATCTGTTCATATAACGTTTTTCTATATACTCAACAGTTTTGCCGGTAAAAATAAATGTATGAAGAAAAAAATATTTTTTAGCCTAAAATATTAAAAAAAAGTATTAAACAAAAGGTTATTGATTTTTATGGTAGCGGTAACAAACATTTATATTTACCGGCAAAACTGTTGAGTATATAGAAAAACGTTATATGAACAGATTAAAGGAATTGTAATTTTTAATTTTTTTAAAATTGTTTGAGCAAAATCGGACAAGTGGTTCTCGAGTTATGTCAAAAAAAAGATATATCTCGATTCCTAGGGTTGACCCAGCGAAATCATCCCATCCCGATTTTGACTGTCGCATAGAGTAATCATTAACAGCTATGCCTTTAGTCAATAAAAACTATTTTTAAGTCACCCTGTGAATAAAAACTTAAAATATTTTCAAACTGACAAATTAATTTTGAAATCTAATTTATTACCAATGTCAGACAGAATGAAAAATATTGTGTGTAATTACTTCTAAACAAGAAATTATTTTACCAAAATCAATTTTTTAAGAAGACAACCAAATAAAAACAATCTGGGAGTATAATATTTGCAAAAATTGGAACCAAAAACGTAAGTAATACTTGATAACGATTATTTTCCAATAAGTGATTAGGCATTAAATTTTTTCAGATCATGCAAAAAATGGTATACGGTTGATGGAATTTTCTGGTTGGACAGTGGGATCAGCAAGAATTTTGAGCACCGAAATGGACTTTCTAATACAAATTAATAAATGTTACAACAAATGTGTAAAATATGTGTTTTTAATTAATATTTTTTTTAAAAAACGATGTGGTTCCTATTAACAAAATTTAAATTAGAAAATAGTTAATATTCACTACTTTTACAATTTTTAAAAATTCGTTGACAGTAACTTTTTGTATAGTTGAAATAAAGGAAAAAAATTAACTTAGTTGCCATCAACCAAAACATTTCAACTATATACTAGTTAGAGGTATTTCTCCTATAAGATAGTTGAAATTTTCGTTATAATCATCTAAGGAATTTTTTGGGTGTAGAGTTTACATACAAACAACAGGGTGTCCCGGTAAAAATTAAATTTGATGTAATATCACTCAATTAATGTGCCAAATGTGGGAAAAGTAAGGAAAAAAAGTAAAAATACTAGCGTGTATTTATTAAAAAAAAGTTTTGAAATTTTGCACAAAATTGGTGTTAAACTTTGAGTATTTATTTTTTTTTTAGTTATTAGCACGACAATTATTATTTATTTAAGTTTCTTCATTTTAAATGAACTAGAAGTATTCAGTAAAAATTACAAAATTAATTCGTTATTTCAGTAGTTTAGATCTACTAAAAATTTTTTTTACATTTAAGACCCATCTGGTAATTTACATTTCAATATAGTTCATCGAGCGTTAGAAAATAACCCAAAGGAAAACAACAAAATCATATTATTCTTAATAACTATTTCATATACGCTGTGAAAAATTTATAAATCTCAGTAACTACTACTTTGTCACTATATAACCAAGTCCAATGGTACGGTTCTTCTTAGCTGCACTGGTTTTCTAATTATTGCTTAAAGTTCTGCATTTGGGTGTTGGTCAATTTTTTTCTATTAAGCTCTTCATTGTTCGCATTGTTTATATATTGCCAATAATATAGGCTACAGATTCCAGCTGCCAATGTGCATAAAAATTTATTAATCAATAAAGCGTTAAGTAAAATTTTCATTAACTTGTGTTGAAAAATTCAATACGCTTGCATTAGCTGGATAATTCATTTAGCGGGCTGAAATTTTCAGCATATACATACATCTCAAAACATAGCAAATTTCCGGGCCTGGTACTAATTTGAAAAAAATAAAAAAGGTTAAAAAACGACCCAACTTAATCTAGATGTACTTCCTATTTTAACAGAAATACTAATAATTTTAACATTGATTTATCATAGGAGGGGAGTACTTCCAATTCAGCATTTTGTTAAATACATTGTGCAATTGAGCTCTACTGGTGAGCTATTTTTTCATTTGAATGTTGACTGGCATTCAAATTTCCCTTTCTCATTCCGAAATTTTGTTTCTTATTCTCTACAATAAAAGTACTTATTAAATAGTAGTAGTAGTAGTGGTTCTTTATTTTCCGAAATATTATAAAAAAAGTGTTACAATAAATATTTTATTTTTACATATTTATATCACTTAAAATAAGAACTACGACTTTGACAATAGTCGTCAGTCGACTATTATGTAACACTTTTTATATAATATTTCTGAAAATAAAGAACCACTACTACTACCACTTATTAAATAAGTGCATTGGAGTGCAATAGTTGTTCAGTACTTTTCCCAAATGCGCATGAAAGGAAATTTTTCAGCACTTTTATTTGATTTATTTTTAAAAAATTTAAAAATTAATAAACACTGATTATTTTAGAATTCTTTTTATTAGGATAAACATAAATTGAATAAAAAGAATTTCTAGAAATTCTAAAATGTCGCCCCTGACGACTCCTTTTGGCAAAAATGAAATACGGATAGGGACATGCCTTCAACAGATTATTTTTCAAAATTTGTTAAATATGTTTTAGGATTTTTGCATATTTAATTGATTTAATGCAAAAATATTGAATCTAAACAAATTATTTATCAATATTGAAAAACCAAATTGAAAAAAGAAATTAAAAAATTATTTTTCCGGCGAGGATTCGAACCAGCAATCATCTGTCTGCAAATAAACAGTATTTCAATCACGTTTTAGGATCACTTTGATAGCAATAATTAAATAATTTTTTGGATGTTGTTCAGAATTACTTCTAAAAAACAGTAGAAATACACTAACGCATACTTAGGATGCATTGAAAGAAGTTCTTTGTAACACATTAATTACAATTTTTACCGATTAGTAACAGTCAGAAAATCTGAATTTAAATTATGTCTTCCTCGGATTATGGAGTAGTATCCTAATGAGCTACTTTTTCGAACTTTGGGTAGGTTCGTAGAGTGTGAGAGCGCCAATTTAACGGCGCTCTTAAACTGTTTTGGGTAGAAACCTAGAATTTCATGATAATATATTTTTTGAATTTCCAGGAAGATCGTGCTAAGAATTGTGAATGCCGAAGGGAAAAGTCTCATCTAAATCAATACATAAAACTGCTGTCACCTAGATTCCGCCACCATGTGTTTCCTGGAGTACCTAAGGGTTAATTATCTGATACGGTAATTGTGGAAGTTTCAATAAAAACGTGATAAAAATGGGGATAAAAAAATGTACCCTTTTTCACTCAGCTCAAACTGTTGGAATCAGGAACTTGAGATTTGGCACGTAGGTTCCTCCTTCTGCGTTAAGGTATATTAAGATAAGATTTTTATAAATTTTAACGGAATCATACTTGACAGCTGGCCTAAACTCTTCGGCTAGAAACCTGTTGTTTAAAACATGTACTCCCTGAAGTGCGAAATAATTCCATGCTGGAGTATTTTTTGGAATTTCGAATAAAAAGAAAAAAGTACCCCCTATATTATTTAGTTAGGAATTAAAATACTCTAAAAAAAAATAATTTTTACTTCAACAAATTCCCAAGTGTTCCATTTATTAGGACATTCTATGTTTGTTACAAATAACTTTAATTCTTTAAATGGTTGTATTGATTTAAAATATTTTTTTATATAAAATATACATATATATATTTGATTTTTGTGTAATAATTTATTACATTTGTTAATGTTTTATATGTAATTTGAAAACAAATTTTTAAAAACTGATAAAGGTACAATAGACTGGCAGATTTTTCCAGCTTTTGATTTTTATAAAATATCGGACTAAATATTTTAGCACTAGGCTTTAAAAAAATGAGCCACATTCTAAGCCGTGAACAACGGTGGTCAAAATTTAAATTTTTATGTTATTTTTTTCCAGAAAACTACATCAAAATTTAACAATTATAAAGAGTTATTACAAAAATTTAAATGAATTAGAGGGTCATTGCTTAGGGCCTTCACTAGGGTTTTGGGAATTCCCGGGAAAAGTTTGCCGGGAATTCCGGGAAAATAATATATTTTTTGTGGGAAAACGCGAAATTTTAAAAATGTTAACTTTTTTTAATTGTTTTTGTTTGAAATAGGACTTTTTAATTTTAGTCATAAAAAACATTTTAAATACCAAAACAAAAATGTCATTGTTAAAATCTTTTAAAAGAGAATCAATTTATTTGACACTTTGCCAAGTAATTAGGAGCATTTCAACTAATAAAGACTTTTTGCATAATTTATTAAAAATTTAAGTAGTAAAACCTAAAAACTTGTTAAAATGTTTAAAAGAAATATGAAAAAAAGTTTAGTTTTATACAAATAATCGCCCTTACTATCTTAATTTTTCAAATGTATATTTTAGTTAAAGTCGACTTTAGTTAAAATATTGGGTGGCAGTATACTTGACATGGTGTATTTTTGGATCATTCTGATTGGTTAATTTATTTTCAACCAATCAAAATGTTTGAAAATATAAATATTTTTGTAAGGTTTTCATACACAAAATGAACAAAATCGTATGATGAAAAATAAAGTCGACTTTAAATTTAAAATACTCCTTTATATTAAGGGCCAATAATTTTATAAGTAACGTTTTCATTAATAAATGTGATATTTTCAAGTAAGTTTACTTTATTTTAATACACCTGCCCTACGATGAAAGGGACCGGTCCCAGATGACACGCAGGATAGGTCCCAAGGGGGCGGAGACCGGTCGCTAATCGGTCTTTTTGTTTGAAAGAGACATATCACTTTAACATGGCGTTGTCATTGGAAATGACCAATTTCCACAGTTTAAACACATTGTGGCAGTAAGGTGGTGTGTCTAAAAATAGCTTTTCAAATAAACTAATAAAAAATTAAGAATTAAAAATAATCTACTTGGCGTTGAAGTAGGGCTCGATAACACAACCTTCTGCTTGTAAGGCAAACGCTCTACCGTCTGAGCTAACGTTGCTTATGCATGATGCCTGGCTGATGGTTAAGTTATATGTTTTTCGTTTCTGTTCAAATAAAAAAGAGAAAGAAAAAACAAACACACACAGCAAATAAAAAAACATGGAAAAGAAAAAAATAGAAAATAAAACAACATTAACACACACACAAATATGGTGAAGTGTCTTGAATATGCCCCCGATTGACCGGACATGGGATAGGTCCCTTAATGGCAGTTAACTTGTTTTTTGCGTTGGCCATAATTAAATATTTTTAAAAATATGCCGCGAATTTTGTTTTTATTTAGGTATCGGTCAAGTTTTTTTAAAAGCAACAGTGAAAATAACGGATCGGAAAATACTTAGAAAATTAATTCATTTTTTATTGTTCATATTTGTACTAATTTAGTAATATGCCTTCGGTTGACCGGTCACGGGATAGGTCCTTGGAGGGCAATTGACTCCTCATTCCCCGTAGGGTGCTTTCAAACTAATACACTGAAAATATTATTACAGTAACTGACTGTAGTTTATTTAAAAAGTTGTCCGTACATTTATTTTTAAATGATTATACAGTTAAAATTAACTGCATAGGTGCAAGGATTTTCTGTTACAGTTAATATTTTCATTTAAAATGTTTCGTTAAAAAAAGAAACACTTTTAGATTTCTAGGCCAGTTAAAAAAACGAAATAAACTAGATATCATTTATTCTTACGGATTTTGTAGTTAATTTTTTGAAAGTTAAAAAAACGAAATAAATGAAAAATCATTTTTTTTAAAGACTTTATAGTTAATTTATTAACATTTAAAAATAAATGAAAAGTTCTTTTGATTTCAATGAAAAGCCAGTAGAGCGGTTTTTAAGTGATTTTTCATTTATATTAAATTACATTTTCAGTTAATTTAAACTACAAACTATTTTGAGTGTATATTCTTTTATATTAAAGAATAAAATGTCACGAGTATGGAAATACTTCATAAAAAAGGACAATGCAGCGCAGTGCAATATTTGCCCTAAAAGACTAATGGTTAACGGAGGTATCTAAATTTGGTTATCCGACATCTGAATTTGGTTCACAAAAAAAAAATTGATGGTCATGCAACTTCTCTTGAAGAAAACAACAACAAGAATAACGTTGCTACAACCGAATTTTTTGGTTGTAGCAACCAAAATAGGCTTAGCAATTCGGTTGGCAATTTTTTTCCCTGTGTGTACGTACATATTGATTGAAATTACGTGCATCAGACATTTTTTTCTAAAAAGGCAATATTAAAGGTTTAGGCAAAGAAAAAGAGGGCAGATCAATAATTTTTTACACGCAAAGAAAAAATTCTACATATCGCACTTGATCGGAAAAAATGGTATTAACCCAAAATTTTAAAATTTTCAGTAGAGGGGACAAACTGTTTGTGGTAACATTTCAAGAGAATTTGAAAATCCGAATACATCATAGTAAGGAAGTTCCATTTGAAAATATATTTACATTGTTTTTCTTTTAAATTTTTGCAATTATTGTAAAAAAATCTATTTTTTGAGTTAATACCATTTTTCTGGTACTTTTTGTTGATATAAAGGTAGAAACTACACTATCACGAAAATGGTCTCAAATATGATTTCGAGATGAAAGAGTAATCGGAATTTTTACAGTAAATAGATATTGATGTTCTTAGTTGATTTCTTGCAAAAAGTGAAATTTTAAAAATTTTGAGTTAATACCCTCTTATAGATCAAGTGCGATATGATGCAAATATTACATACCTATAAATGGTACCCAAAGGGTACTTTTATGTAATCTTTGCTTTCAAAAGTGTTGATTTATGGCTAGGTTTACCAAATCAGATAGTTAATATACAAAAGTACAAAATTCTCGTCCCGTTGAATTTTTGTACGTTATGCAACGTCTCTATTTTTGTATTCAAGTCATCATTTTCTTATTGCGGACAACTGAAGAGTTTGGGTGATGGCCGCGAAACAATTGTATTGTCCATCATGAAAATGATCAACCTTTTTGAAACAACAAATAAAATATAATATATTTTATATATTAGCTATATTTTCGTTCATACCTATCAACGTTAAGTATTTATAGAAAATCTACGTTAAACTGATTGGAGTATCAAATTTTTTTAAATAGTGAGTGTTTATGATAGTTCCGGTATAATCGAACGTACGTCAGTAAAACTTTTTAGGTAGTAACGCGAAGAAGTTACGCTAGGTGTGAAAATGTATAAACGTTGAGTTTTCAACGTTGATAATTATCCACGTTGTAAGTTAACGTGCATACGAAAAGTAATATGTTAGTTTTCGTCTAAAAAACGTTTTTATGCACTTTGTGCTTTTTTAAAAGTTAACGGATATAGTTAAGTCGAAAATACAGCTAATATCATATTAGAATTTGAACTTGATAATATTCTAACTAATTATGTGAAAAACAATCAAACTTAATAAAAAAATTTAATTTTATAAAAAAAATGGTTTGTTCGTGAATGGAATCTAACTCAAGCAGAGATGAGCTAAAATCATCACCATTGCATTTTCATTACCATTACTTGATGTAATGCTAATGGAGCTTTTTTTATCATTACCATTTTTTGAAGAAATGGTAATGTTTTTTTTTTTCATTACCATTGCGTTAAAAAATGGTAATGAATATTTTTTTAATTTTCATTTGTTTTGAAAATTAAAATGAACCTTTTTTTAATTTTCATTACTTTTACCTAATGTTTACATAGTAATGAAACACCCATTTGTTTTTCATTATATGCCGTTTTTGTCGAAGTTTTTTATTTTAAAAATATTAGGTTTACAAATTACTAAAAGCAATTTTTAGTTCATAATCCGAGGCCTATGGTATCCATATTTGATACCAAGTTTTGGTGGCTAGTTGCAAAAAAAAATCGCGAAAAAAAAATACAAAAAGGAAAATTCTTACATCAATAGATTTGTTTGCAGAATGTAAGTCGCTGATTAAGTGTTTTACTTATATTTTTTTACCATAAAGTCTTTTTTCGCGTCCCGCCATTTTTTTTGGAGTTTTTTAAGTGCGGTTTCTTAAAATTTATATTCTAGTGACTATAATACCCGTTTCATACAAGAAAGTTTAGTAGCTAGTTAAAAAAAAACCGCGAAAAAAAAATTTACAAAAAGGAAAATTCTTACATCAATAGATTTGTTTGCAGAATGTCAGTCGCTGATTAAGTGTTTTAATTAAATTTTTTTACCATAAAGTCTTTTTTCGCGTCCCGCCATTATTTTGGAGTTTTTTAAGTGCGGTTTATTAAAATTTGTAATCTAGGGACTATACTGCCCGTTTCATACAACAAAGTTTGGGAGCTAGTTAAAAAAAAACCGCGAAAAAAATCGCGAAAAAAAAAATTTCCAAAAAGGACAATTCTTACATCAATAGATTTGTTTGCAGAATGTGAGTCGCTGATTAAGTGTTTTAATTAAAATTTTTACCATAAAGTCTTTTTTCGCGTCCCGCCGTTATTTTGGAGTTTTTTAAGTGCGGTTTCTTAAAATTTATATTCTAGTGACTTTAATACCCGTTCCATACAAGAAAGTTTGGGAGCTAGTTAAAAACAAAACCGCGAAAAAAATCGCGAAAAAAAATGTTCAAAGAGGAAAATTCTTACATCAATAGATTTGTTTGCAGAATGTAAATCGCTGAATAAGTGTTTTGATTAAATTTTTTTACCATAAAGCCTTTTTTCGCGTCCCATCATTGTTTTTGAATTTTTTAAGTGCGGTTTCTTAAAATTTGTAATCTAGGGACTATAATGCCCACTTCATACAAGAAAGTTTGGGAGCTAGTTAAAAAAAAACCGCGAAAAAAATTTTCAAAAAGGAAAATTCTTACATCAATAGATTTGTTTGCAGAATGTAAATCGCTGAATAAGTGTTTTGATTAAATTTTTTTACCATAAAGCCTTTTTTCGCGTCCCACCATTGTTTTTGAATTTTTTAAGTGCGGTTTCTTAAAATTTATAATCTTGGGACTGTAATGCCTATTTCATAAAACAAATTTTGGTGGTTAGTTGCAAAAAAAAAAAAAAATCGCGAAAAAATTTGCCAAAACGAAACTTTTTGCATCAGTATATTTGTTTGAAGAATGTTAATCGCTGATTAAGTTTTTTAATTGAATTTTTCTGCCATAAAGTTATTTTTCGCGTTCCGCCATAATTTTCCTATTTTTTAAGTGCGGTTTTTTTAAATTTATAATCTAGAGGCATACATCAAAGTTTGGTGGCTACACACATAATAATCCATGCATAAAAATACGAAATTACCCAGTCAGAAAAATACAAACGGGAAAGTGGTGGCAAAGCACTTTAGCAGGTGGTACAAGTACTGGCAAAAAGTGCTTTTCCATTCCCAAAATGATAACATCATTAGACAAAAGGACCGGCTGTTCAAAAAGCGCCGGAAAAGCACTGGAGGAACAAAAATTTTAAACGTTGGCAAAACGCTGGCAAAACCAATAAATAGGTGGTCTGGAAATATATTTTCCAAAATAAAATTTAAAAAAAGGTCATATGTATTTTTTTTGGTCCTGCCGTGATTTGAACCCAGGCCATCAGATTGGCAGACGATTGCTCTACCCACTGAGCTAACGAGACATATAATATTTGATGGCTAAACACATAAAGTGATAATAGCTGGACAACTACTGGCTGTGCCAAAATGCTAGTACTGGCAAACAATTTTTTGTAACTAGTATGCCAGTGTTGGGAGGGCAAAAAAAAGTTGGTCTTGAAGGAGCTTTCCCACAAAAAAAAAAATGATTTTATAAAACAAAAAAAAATTTAAATTAAAAAAAATCCAAAAAAAATTTTTTGCTTGCAACCGGATTCGAACTCGGAACCTTCTGACTACAAACATTTTTTAACGAAGCGTCAGCATTTTTATGAAATCATTGGTCTACCAGTGAATTGATTTTTGTACGCCTGGTAGCATTGGCTAGGTAGCACTGGATAACCACTGGTTGCAAACCTTGGCATATCACTCAAAGCCAATTCTTTGCCAGTGGTTTTTTTTATAAACCACCGAAATTTTTGTAAAACAAATACTGGTAAAACGCTTTTTTCAAACGCTGGCAAAGCGTCCCAAATGAGTGTTCTGCCAGTCATTTATTTTTAACACCGTGGTTACCCAGTGGTATGCCAGTGCTTGATTTTTTGTACCACTGGCGATTTCTGACTGGGTAATGTCAAAACAACAAAAACTTTCGTAAAATAAACCATTTTTCGTATATTTTACAAATTTTTTTGTTATTTTGACATTTTTTCGTAATTTTATGCATGGATTATTATCAGTGTAGTTGCCAAAAAAAAAATTGCGAAAAAATTTCCATAAAGGAAAATTTTTTAGTGTAGAACAAAGAACAAAACGTTCTTTACATCATTATGTTAAGTAATGGTAATGAAATTTCATTTGTCTACCTAGTGTAGAAAAAATGAAAATGATTTTTTGTTTTTACTACCATTGCGAATTGTAATGAAAATTATAAAAACGTTTCATTACATGTAAAGAAAACAAATGAAATTAACATTTTTTTCATTGCAATTACATTTTGTAATGGTAATGAATTTTTTTTTAATTTTCATTTTATAGATTTAATGGTAATGAAAACCCGCAATGGTAATTACAAAGTAATTAATTACTCCCATCTCTGAACTCAAGACCTTCTGACTTTAAACATTATTTTAAAAAAGCGTAGTAATTTTTAAAAAATCAGTGCTCTGCCGGTGTATTATTTTTTGTACAGTCTGCAATTTATGTCTGGGTAATGACATATCCTACTTTTTGAACTACCAGTAATGACAACGACTTACTTCTTGCCTTATTTTAAAACATATAATATAATAGTAGATTACTAATAACTAGGGCAAGGAATTTTATGCACTTAAAAAAGCGATAATATGCGACTAAAAAATGCATCAAAAAAAGAAAAATATGCACTTAAAGAATGTATTTTTTCAAAAATAGCTCACTTTAAAACATAAAAAATTGTTATTTTTACAAAAGCCACAGAACTCATCGCTTCTTTTAAGTCAATAAGATTTCATGGAATGTCAATTTTTAAAATTGCAAAAAATATTTATATTTTGTTTGAATCAAAATATGAAAATGTGGCCATATTTGTATTTTTAATACATTAAAAAAATGCTACTAAAAAATTGAAAATATGCACAAATATGCATTAAAATCCACAAAAAAATCCGCTGTGATGTAATGGTTAGCTCGTTGGACTGTTACACGTTAGGTTGCGGGTTCGATACCCAACCAAGGCAACATCAATTTATGAAAAATACTAATAATTATGAGTTTTTTCTATCCCTCATACATATCGCAGCGTCCTCCTTCGGTGTTCCCATAGCACTTGACCCCACCGAAGTAAAATAATATAACAGGGCTATGAACGAAAAAGCTTCAACAAAGTTTGCCAACTCTTTCTAAGATTAAATATCTCGAGCAATTAATTGTTGCCATATTTGAAAAGCTCTTCACTTCCTCTCTATCCCCTTTCCAAAGGAAGGAACACGTTAATTAATAGGAAGAATTTCCTAAGTGTTGCTTCACTTTAAAACAAAAAAAAACTATTTTTATTTTTTAAAATAAAAATTAAAAACCAATTGTTTTTTAATTAAAAAAAAAAGACAATAGTGGATATTTTTATAGTATAATTCTTTTCCGGTGCTGTTTTCACCAGTCTTGAGTACTTTCAGACCGTTACAATTTTCACCGGTCATGGGTTAGGTGCTTTTGGACCAGTTCTGTTTTCACTGGTCTGAAAATCTTTTCATTTTTTCACCCCCTTTTCCCATAGGTTTGTTACCAGGGCAGGGATTTTATGCATTTATTACTTAATTAAATTTGAGCAACACACTATTTGGAATACCTGCTTTAATCTGGTAGGAAACTTTTAGTGAATATTAAAAATAATATATTGCATACTTACGCATAGAAAACAGACTCATTGTGCTTGCAGCCACTGAATTATTTTGTCGTTGTAATAAAATGTATTCCTTACTCAATTCTAATAAATTGTTTTAACAGAAATTCTGTTAACATAAACAACTACAATATATCGGTGGCTCCAAACAAATCATTCAAACAAAACAGAATTCGGTTATCACAATGTATCAATTTTGTATGTGTAAGACCTGAAATTTTATTCATAAATGTATGAAAGTTGCTGCACTCATTATACAGTCAGTTCCTATAAAAATAAAACTAACGGCATTTGAATTTAAATCAAAAAGTAGAAGTTATATCCTTTAAATTTTAAAGCACATTCACTTTAAAAAAGAAATATGTGTAAAAAATTAAAATTTGCATAAAAAATTGCATTATTTGTCTTATTTGTAGTATGTATCGTTTTGTAAAAGTCGCGCATAATATGAAAAAATATAAAGCTATTGCCATTATACTGTAAGACGATGAAACTAGTAGTTGACAGTCAAATATTAAAAATTATCAGAATGCAAAATATATTTTGTGTAAAAGTTACAAATCGAGTCAGTGTCAAAAGCAGTCAGTAAAAACACCAACAGTAACTAAAATACAGTTAAAAAACAGAAACGAAAAAACCAACATTGACAATAATCGACGATTCCAGTCACGCTTGGTGACAGATGAAGAAGAAGAAGAAGTCGAAACAGCAGTAGTAGCAACAGAGCGATAACAACTAAAAGAACAACAATAACAAGAATAAAAGTAACAACATCAGCAGCAACATTAGCATATGCTTTACCAAACAATATGTACTGATGCTGCTGCATTTGTATGAAAACAAGTGAAAAATTATACAACATTTGTTAGCACAGAGTTGCTAGCATGCGAAACAACCGCGCCTTCCGTTTCCGTCAAACAAGCTAAAAGAGTTGAGAAGGGAAACCGGTGCCACCTATAAATGTATTTATTGTTGTACTTGCAAAGTTGCCTGACTGCCATGCAGCCTGCCTTCAATGACATATTTACTATTTTTTCTTCTCTACTATTTACTGCACAACTGCAACTTACTCCTGCTACATTAGCAAACAAAAACAACTTAACCAAACAATAAATACACACATACATGTGAACATGCATATAAATACATTGAACATTTGTGTTGCTGTGTGTGTTTGCGTATGTATAAGTTAACAAACACCCTCTCCCCAACCCATACATTGCACATATTTAATACTATACATATACACACACACAAGCATTACAAGGAACAGCTGCAGCATTAAAACAATTGAGTTGAACTCGTTCAAAAGCCGCAGTCTATGTTCTTTTATAATGTTTCACTTTTTTTTTTGTTCTGTTCTATTGTTTAAAGCCCATGTTTGCCATGTTGCCTCTGTCAGTATATTAAAAATAGCAACATTTTATAAAACTGTATAACTTTAAACGATGACTTGGAGTTTATATTCAACAAACAACAAAAAAAAAAATGGGTGTGACTCCTGAACAAACTAATAAGAAATTGTGTGGAATGAAAAAAAAAACCTCAAATAACTGCGATCAGCAGAATAATAAAAAAAAAAATAGTTTAAAAACTATTATCCAGCAAAAAATAAATGAACTAAATTAAATCTCGTGCTTTATCTTTGCAATCATACAGAGAACAATACAATTTAACAGCTGGTGTTGTTGTGGAGGTAGCAAAAGTGCATAATAAATTGAATGCAATAAAAAAAAATTCCATACACATTTGCTTTCAAGGCGGTATGTAGAGGTATGAAGGACTTGATCCTAACATATTAAAAAAAACAAAAAAAAAAAAATATTAAGAATTTTAATATTTCATGATTTTTATAAATTACAGACATAAACAAGGATTGCTTATACAAACTTGATGTGTTGATTCCAAATCTGGTTTTCTTGAGTAGTGCTTTGAGGCCATAGTTACTCTTAGTTACATACACTCAAAATGATACGTCTGTAATTTCACAAAACTATTTCTAATATTTGGTTTAAAATAAATTTTGTCGAAACTAACATTTTGGATTAATATCTTAGTTACTAGAACTACTAATTGTAAGATATTAACACAAATCTAGCAATTTAACAGAAATAATTTACTAATTTTAAACACACAATGTTCTCAATTTAAAAAATTTCATATTAAGATAAAACTTAGAAGTAATTCTATTAAATTACATTTGCATTATTTTGAGTATACAAAAAGTGGACTATATTGGTCATGAGATTATAAGCCTTGTTATTTTATATGTGAATCCATGCAATATATGTTTATATATCAATTAGAATATACCCGTGAAAAAACGATTAGATTCAATGAAGTTAGGCTTGATCTAATTGTATCTATTCATATTAGAGAGTGAATAACAATGTAAACATTAAATTTGAGTTTATCTGCGATTCTGATTTTAAAATTTTCTTATTCGTTGCCTTATATAATCATATCCGAAAATATATTTTCTCTTATATCATTTTATATGCCATATACAAATACATATACTTGATCAAATTATATCTCGTTGAAGATAAATTTGTATATTGCTTCAAACAACATTTTATAAAACTAAATGTGACCCAAGACCAAAAATATTTTAGATAAAATTATTTACTACCTCGAATCGAACAAAATATATGCTGATTTAAATACAATTACATATATACTTTTGCGTAAAATAATAAATAATAAAGTTTTCTTCACAAGGTAAATGAAAAATTTTCTTAAACTAGATGAAAAATTTTTTCATTAAGTGTATGAAACTTTTAATAAATAAAATGAATATTTTTACAACATTTTATGAAAAATTTCATTAATTCAATAAAAAGTTTCAGTGGACGAGGCCCAGTAAAACTTAATCGGTTTTATGCAAAAATTTATTACTATCATTCAGATAGTGGAACATAGGGCCCTATGTTCCAGCGGCCCTATGTTCCACTAGGAATTAAAGGATTAAATATATATATTCAGATAATTCTCTCAGTTAATTAATTGGTTGTTTTCCTACACTATACATATTTATTCATAAAAAAAAAAAAATTTAATGCAATTAAATAAGACCAAAACTCCGATAAAATTGAATGAAATTATACCAATTCAAATATATTTTTTATTCGTTTATATATCCCTTAAGGATCCTATTAAAACTTTAATTTATTTTTATAAAAACTTTTTATTTAGAAAATCCAAAATTATAATGAAAATTATTTAACAAAAATTTTAAATATAAATGACAATGAATATTTGTTTGAAATTATTTTTATGAACAAGTATTTTAGCATGAGTGTTGCGACACTATAATATACAATTTGATTAATCCATTTTCCGGATGAAATTTTATATAATTTAGTATGATGCCAAATAAAAAAAGATATGCTACCGAATAAATTTTTTTTCACTGGTAGCCATTAATTTATTTGACTATAAAAATTTATTTAGTGTTACAACTGTAGAAAAGTTACAATTGTTTGTGGGAATTGCAGTGTAATTGTTAGCGCATTCCTTGAAAATAGGACATGTCTGGATATGCTTGAACATGTTATATACAAACCATACATGGATGCATAAATCTCATCATATATGCATATATGTCCACACATGTGCATTAACGAAATATTAGGTAATATGTAACGATGCGTACATATATGAGAGATCTCACGAACTGCACTATTTTTAAAAAAGGTCTTTTTTTTAGTTTTTGTAAGAAATTTGCATCTTAGCTGAAGACAACATACTCAATATGGGTATCATATGATGGTTTTTAGAGGCGCGTTCAGCGGTATATATAACATATTCAAGCATATCCTGACATGTCCTATTTTCAAGGATATTCTATAGAAACAAAAATTTTTTACTGTTTTGTACGGAGATATTTGTAATTGAAACGTCAAACTTACATATCATAATCTATAGACGATTTAAGTGAACACGTGTTTCAGATTTTTTTGAAATTCGCAATTTTCAATAAGAAATTCAATGTGGTGGAAACAATATGTTCTAAATAGGGCAATATGGATACCAAAACTTTTCTTTTGACAAGTAAATCATCGCTCAGTGGATATTGTTTAAAATTTTGCAAATTTCGTACATTTTGCACGATGCTCTGGATCAAATTTTGTTAAAATTTTTGAGTTACTAAATTTTGCATTTGAATTCAGTGTGTAGTTGATGTAAGAAAAAAATGCAACTTAACAGAAAAAAATCCATCACGCGTTTTTCTGGCGGATTAAATTTTTTAGAGAAAAAAAATTTATAAAGTTTTAATAATAATTTAAATTCAGTTTCTAGCAGGGGTCTCCCATGGTTCTGATGAATGGCAACACCGGGTTTTAATGCAACAGATGACTGATGTTTTGTTTTTCTGGCAATACTGTTTCATTTTATTTGGGGAGCAGTGTTGCCCAAAAACTTTTAGCTTATTCCCATTTTAAATGTTTAAATCCCCAATGTTATACCTAATTCATTTCAATTTAAACAAAAAATCAAGAAAAGGAGCTAAGTTAGCATCGCTCTTAAGTTTAGAAAATTATTAAGAAATATGTGAGCAAATTAAATAAAATTGAATATCTTACGAAGAAATATTTACGTTTTCACTCGAACTTTAAAGGCCTCAAATCTTTGTTAAAATTGTGAAACTAAAAAAATTTTATTATTCGAAAGACAAATCACAATTAAGTCACCGTTTCAAAATAAAAGTCGTATATTAAATTTACGAGAGAAAAAATTCTTCACAATTTTCACACGAACTTCAAGTCTTTTTTTCTAAAATTTGTAAATCTAGTAAGGTGTAAGTTCTAGGGCTCGTAAACTCTTTTGAACATAAAGTTTGCATAAGTTGCGTTTACACGATTCAGAAGGTACATAAGAGGTTATATGAAAACCCCTGGTACTTTTTGAGCCTACACAAAATTTATTTTTTTTGAGTCCTTTGCATGTAACAATTGCAGTACTTGGAAAATAGAAAATTTTTTGATTAACTATTGAGCTTGGTTGCTTTTCGTTATTTCAAAATTTATAAATATTCGGAGAACATTTCTTCAATAATTCAAATATTTTGTAGATATTTTGAAATTCTTTAACAGACCTAATTTGATCGACTTTAATTTGAAATAATACGCATATAATTTATATGAAAATTCTTCTTATTTTGGGCCTAAAACTAAATCTTTTAAAATTTACAAATTTTTTAATTTGTCCCCAAAACGAAGTCGAAATCCCTAATTTGGGACCAAATTCCCTTACCTAACAACTCTGCAAAACCCCATTTGACATAAAAAAATCCTCCCTTGAGAAAATTTCCCAAATTAAAATCCTTCTTTGACAAAATTTCCCACATGCTAGCGACATCTACAGTTTGTTTACAAAATGATCGATGTTGCATCTCTATATTATATGTCTCTGGTTTCTAGTATATTTAAGGATAAAAATGCAGCTTAACAGAAGAAACCCGAACACGCGCTTTTTTTTTGGCGGAATTTCTTTTTTTCCCGAAAAAACGTATTATAAAGTTTTATTTAGAGTCAGCCTATATTCAGACTTTTCTCAAAAAAATTACAGACACGCGTATTTCGATAAAATATAAATAAAATAATAATAAACCTAAAAAAAATTTCATAAATTTTTTTATTTATCAAAATTTGAAATATGTATTAAATTTGCAAAATTCTAAACTATATCCACTCAGCCCTATTATCCATATATGGTATTCATATTGCCCTATTTAGAACAAATTGTTGCCACCACATTGAATTTCTGATAAAACGCGGAAAAGCGCGAATTTCAAAAAAATCTGAAACACGTGTTCACTTAAATCGTTTATAGATTATGATATGTAAGTTTGACATTTTAATCACAAATATCTCTGTACAAAAGAGTCAAAAATTAGTTTTTTTTAATGAATATCCTTGAAAATAGGACATGTGAGAATATGCTTGAATATCCCAGTAGAAATTACTGCTTGCTTGGAAGCAGTTTTGTCAGGGAAAGTTGAGCAGTGAAGCGATTGCATTATTGATGATATCATGCCTGATTTTTGTTCCAGATAGCTCGTGTGAAAGCACTTGTTTCAAGATCCGAATAGGCATGAATTCGCCGCTTTTAATTAGTGCTCCTGTTTTTCTTTTAAAATGTCGATAATACATGCCTTCTCGGAAGTGCATATTATAAAGCTTTTCAACTATTTAAAATCGTGCCTCCTGAAAAGCACAATATTCCTGCATATTTTTCCGTGAAGAGAAAATGACTCTTATTTTCAGAAAAACTTCTTATTTTTATTAAAATCACTTTTTTCTGTATTTTAAAAAATTTTGATATAAGAACCGCAAAAATATTTGAGCAATCAAAATGTATTTCTCATTTCATGCCTTTTTAAAAAGCGCAGCAAAAAGCGATGTAAACAATTGAATATTAAATATTCCACTGCAATATTTAATATTCACTAATTGGATTCAATTAAATTACTTACAGTAGAGTGAAAAATTGCAATTTATATTTCAGCTATTTCTCCATGTCCAAGATGGAAAATATGTATTTGGTGAGGTGTAGTTTTTTTCTAAACATATTTAATACAAAAAATTTTAAGAAAAACCTTTTAGTTGCTAGTTTTGCAAAATTTTTGATTTACTTTTAATCTTCATACGTATTTTTTTCTGTCATTAAATTAATAGGCTGTTTCATATATTTGCATTTTTATTACTATGTGTAAACCCAAATAAATAAATCCAACTTTTTTGAATAAATAAATCCACTTTTTGTATGAAAAATTCTAAATCCAGGTGATTAAAAAATGCGCTTGTTACTTCAAAAGTAAAATTTTTGTCAATAAAAATGTCTGTGAAAAAAATGCAAAACATTTAAATTATTTTCTTTTTAGTGTTATCTGTTGTATCGTTGCAATGATGTTAGATAGTGGCCAAAAAAACCTGGTATAGATGTCGCTAAAAGCTGGTATTTGAAACAAAAAATTGGTATACTCACAACATACTATGTTTAATATGATATTATACCAAGGTGAACAAAGGGGATCTTGCTCCCATTCAGAGCGATAGTTTTGCTTCAGGTATTTTTGTTTTTCACGTAGAGTATCACCACTACCGACACGAATTTTTTTTAGGCGTTGAAGGGCCATCAGAATCGTAGTAAGCGTCCTTTTAAGAAAAATTTTCTCACAAAAGTAAAAAATTTACATTGAAAGAACAGCTGTTTTCATAAACGACAAAAAATGATATATAAGTCATAGTTAAGTTGGTACGCTAAAAATACATATGTTGTATTTTGTATGATATAAAAATATATTGTTTTTTTTTTTAACAAAATGTATAAAAAATTAGATTGCAGCTTGTCGCCACACTTGTGAATAGTAGGTATGTTTCTTTACTTTTTGGGTAAAGTTCGGTAAAATGAGAGTTAACAAGAAATACTCTCAGGAAGTGACAAAAATGCCCAAAAGTAAACGAACGCGAAAAACCATATTTGAAGCCCGAAAAACAAACGTCAATAGATTTGTGCATTATAGTTCGTTTTTGTGAGCGCTCTTTCTAGTTCTTTTTCAATTTGTTGTAAAAATCAAACCTACACCACTACGTGGTTAGGGTATAATAAGTTTGTGCTGATGTTTGTAACACCAAAAAATATTGGACCTAGACACACCTTATATTTAGTATACCGATCGACTCAGAATCACGTTTTATTTCGATTTAACGATGTCCGTCTGTCCGTCCGTCTGTCTGTCTGTCCATGCATTCTTGTGCGCACTCTACAGGTGAAATTTTGATGAAATTTGGTTAAAATCGGTCCATGTTTAGACCTAGTGCCCATATAAGGGTCCCCTCAAAATTGGCTTGGTCGCAAATACTAAGATATTTTGATGAAATTTGGTACGCCGACCTATGTCGGTCCAAGGACGAAGCATATTGATTTTGGTTAAAATCGGTCCATGTTTAGACCCAGTGCCCATATAAGTGTCCCCTCAAGATTGGCTTGTTACACGCTGCAGGTCGCGAAATACGAAGATATTTCAATGAAATTTGGTTCCCTGACTCACATGGTTCCAAGGAAAAAGCTTATAGATTCTAGATAGGATCGGTCCATATTTGGACCTATCGCCCATATGGGCTATATTTACGATTTTCTCTTCTTTTATCATTTTATAGAAATTTTTGGCACAAGTCCCATTTTAATCCATTCGAATTTGGAATCCAAACATTAGTTGGCTTTTAACCAGACTGGTAGAGTATTGTATACTCAGCATGCCCGACTTTAACTGTTTTACTCGTTTAAATTGCGTTTACTTGTAGCCAAGACCTCAGAGTATTACATGCTTTTTACTGCGTTGTTATATCGCCTAGCTTGCAAAAGAGTATAGGCTCTTACAAAAAGGTTTCTTTAAAGACACGTTGGTAAAAATGCGTCAAGAAAAAAAATTAGGCAACGAAAGCGATAATGTTCTGTTAAATAATTTCAGATGCGCTATTTGATTGGAACGGCATTTCACTTATTCCGCTGGCGTTAATTTTAAGGTTATGTAGTGCGAGTAAAAATAGATATATAGGAAATTATATAATTTAATATGGACTGATATGTTCATATATAGTCAAGTGTGACACTATATCTTCGCAGATAAAATTATGTATAGCTTTGAGTTTCTCAAACATTTCTTATATGATGTCATAAATAGATCAGTATAAATGTATAGGTTCCCATATATATTAATATGTACCATATTTAGTTACATATGCTACACTCAAAAAAATAAGTTAGTGGAAAAATTAGTAAAACGTCTTGTATATAAAGTGTACTAGTTTTCAGCAATTTTTTTGCTGAAATTCCGTCTTCAGCAAAAATTTTAGTTATATTTTTTTAGCAGTAAACTAATTTTGAACTAATGTTTTACTAGTTTATTTTGCTACAAAAATTGTGCTGATAACAGCATTCATAGCGTGGACGACAACCAGATAGACTAGATGTACGAGGGCGACCACAAAAGTAACTGGCCTAACATAAAAAGAACCGTTTTTTTGGAATTATTATTATTTATTTTTCAACATAATCTCCATCCAACTCAATACACTTCATCAAACGTTTTTCAAGTTTTTTAATTCCATCCGAAAAATAAGATTTTTCAAGACCTTCAAAATATGCCTCAGTTTCAGCAATAACCTCGCTATTGGACGAAAATTTTTTGCCACCGAGAAATTTTTTTAAATTTGGAAACAAGAAATAATCAGAAGGAGCTAAATCTGGACTATATGGTGGATGCGGAGCAATTTCAAATCGTAATTCGGCCAGTTTTTGTTGAGTTAAAAATGCGATTTTTGCGGCAAAGTCAACAAATGCGGCACCCATCTTGCAGATAGCTTTTTCATGTGGAGTTCATCATGTAAAATACTCCAAACTTGTTTTTCGTGTATTTTAACAATATCAGCAAGTTCTCTGAGCTTTATTCGTCTATCTTTAGTCACTTCATTAAATATTTTTCTAATGTTTTCAATAGTAGTAGCAGTTTTCGGTCTTCCAGAGCGTTGTTCATCTTCCGTACTTGAACGACCCATTTTAAATTGTTGACCTAGGATTTCACGGTGGAGTATGATGGTGCATTATCACCATGAACAGAATCCAATTCATCTTTGATTAATTGTGGCGTATAACCTTTCATATAAAAGTGTTTAATTACCGCACGAAACTCTTTATTTTCCATTTTTCAAAAATTACAAAACTTGTTTACTTCAATCACCTGTAACAAAGAAAATAATCGTTAAATATTTCGAAAATTTTGACAGGTGGCTTATATAAGATTGCTTTAAAAAAAAAAAAAAAAAAAAAAAGTTGCTAGTAAAACAGAAAATGTGCCAGGCCAGCTACTTTTGCGGTCGCCCGTAGATGTCGCAGCTTGTCTGGAAATGGAAAGACAAAAAAAGAAAAACATTTCTATATTTAAATTTTCAGCTACAAGTTTTTTGAGTTTTTTTTCAGTCTACTAATATTTAGCAAAAAGTTTAGTGATTTTAGCAAGGATTTTTTCATTTGCAATCGACAAAGTGTTAGCAAATCTTTTGCTAAGAATTCCTAACCTTTTGCTGAAATTACCAACTTTTTTGCAAGCACGCTCCTGACTAAAAATTTGCTGACACAGCAACATTTTTTGCTGACTTTACTGACGTTTTTTTGAGTGTAGTATCGCTAGTGCAGTGTCAATAAGTAATCTCTAAAAATTGTAGTTCCGAACCGGCCTTTATTATAAAGGAATTTAATATAAAAGTTCGAAAATAAAACCAATATGGTACATCAATTTAATTAACATACGTTACATATTCAGTTTACTTCCCTCTTAATTTTATACCATTTTTATTAAAGTTTTATTTATACCATTTCCCAACTACCACCAATTGACTACTTTAACATCAATCTCTGCTTTAAAAATTGTCTTTCATTTGTCACACTTAACTCAATGAAGGTCCTCTCTTAAATAAAGGCTTCAATGAAGGCAAATCATTTTTGTTCTTTTTTTTTTGTTTCAGTAACAAACTGATTGCAATGATTTGAACGGACACACGTTAATCAACTTGTAAAAAGAAGAGAAAAATGTAAAAGAAATCAGAACAGTTTTAACCAAACAACCGAGAAAGTAAACATATGATGTAATACGTATGGCTTTAGTGCTCTCATTACAATGAAAATAAAGTTCCAATAACGATTGATGAATTGTTGTCAGTGTGGGTTGGTCCAAAACGGAAGTTGTAATTAACTACACAGAGAGGACGACAGTTATATAATTGTGTTGCTGAGTTAACACATATACAAATATATGTACCTACGTTGAGTACATAACTCTGTAGTGTTTAACAAATGTTAAATGTCACTGCATGTATAAATATATGGTAATCCATAATATATGAGCCATTCAAAGTATGAACTCGTTTATAAGTTTTACAAGCTAAAAAATGGCCGGCTGGTAATATTTTATTATAGTTTTCAAAATTGGGTTTCTATATTTCCGGGTTCGAATTTTCTAAAAACCGATTTTTCCGTATCGAAAATTCGCAATTTTCGAAAATGTTTAAAGTGAAAATTTCGAAAATTTCTTCGTTTATTTACAAATTATACAAAATATTTAGGGTTATATGCATAATTTTACAAACATTTTATAAGGTTTTAAAATTATTATGCATAATCACATTAGTTTTTATTCCCTCCTTTAAGTAGGGTATATTCATTTGGTATTAAAAAGTCATATTTTTTGACAATAAGTTTAGTAGGAAAGATCTAAATTTGCTGTCATTAAATGCATATAAGTTCCATTTCCCTCATTAAATAAAAGTAGTATTGTCTTATTTTTAGCTTTTTTCCACCTGCAATAAAATATCTAAATCCTAAAATTATTTTCCGCATTTTCAAATGATACTGTCTATTAAAATTATGCAAAAAAACTTCCAACGGAATTTCGCAACAATTCCAGAGGAACTGAAAAATCATTTTTGATTTTTATGGGGGTTAATAGCTTTTTTTTCTCAAAAAGTACGAACAAACTATTGGGCTTTTAGATTTTTCCAAAATTATTTTTATTAATAAATAAAAATAAAAATTTTCCTTTAGAAAGAATAACTTTTGGTTTTAAAGCTGGATACGCACTGATGGAATAATTTGCGGATTGCTTTTAAGAAAGGGGCAAAGTAGTAAGTTTCAAAATAGCAAGGTCATTTGAAACTAATTTTTAATAGTTGTAACTAAAATTTTTACACAATTTTTTCTATAAGTGTATGTATAATAAAGGGAAAAATTGAAAGCACAGCTCAAATATATATATACAGCTGTTGATAACTTATTAAAAATGCTTTGTAATTTATATAGAACGGTTTAGTTATACTCTACACCACTACGTGGACAGGGTATAATAAATTTGTGCTTACATTTTAATATACCTATCGAATCAGAATTTTTGAATTTTACTCTTTTATTTGATTTTATATAAAGATTTTTCTTATATAGGTATTTTGCCATATCTCCTATTAATATATTAAAGAGTTAAGTACCAAAAAAAAAAAATTATTCAATTGAATTAAGCAAAATAGAGTAATAATAACAAAGGATAAAAATAGCATTGTTAAATTTAGTTGATGTTAGTCTAAGTTGAGTTGTTGATCAGAAATTCGATTTTCTTTCAGCGGTCACATAAGTAGTTTAGTTTAGTTTATTTATTTCCATTCCAGTACAACAAGAATTAATCTTATAATTATAGTACAGGAATCATTAAAATATTAAGCACTCAAGACGAAATACACTGATGCTGGCTTTGTAGCGAAAGCCGAAAATACATATTCTGTATTGCTGGTCTTATCGCATTCTTTCAAATATATTTTTATTCTTTGTAATTTACTTGTAAAAATTGTATCATCTTTCTTTGATTTGAAAATAATTTAAAAATAGAAAGTGATATTAATTTATGATCTAGAGTCAAACTAAAAGAACATTCATTTACTTAAAAATAAGAGATCAACTAAATATTCCCCCATTCATCCCAATTTTTGTTTAGCAATTTGCACTTCACTTATCTAGAACTTCGCTGAAATTGATTAGAAAATATATGTTTTACATTACTGGATGATTTTATCTGGGTTTTATTATTTAAGCTTTGTCACAGACCCCTTTATTCTTAGGTATTAAAAAGTAAATTTTTTTTCAGTTTTAGTCATTATTAACTTAAAATTAAAACAAAAAATACGATTTTTTTTGATAAATTAAGTAACAATAGGTGTTTACTAAAGACACAAATTCAAATATCGGATATTCCTGTTATCGTAAATTATTTATTAACGAAATCGTGAAATAGAAAAATTCCGACTTTAAATGCATATATAGAGAATATTATCGCAGCTGCCGTAACGTACAATACATAAAATATTAAATGGCATATTTCATCATTTTAAAATGTTGCAAAAAATAGCGTTATTACCATTAATTTTGTATTTTTTTGAAAAAAAGTTTATTAGAAAATTTAATTTTCCTATAAAAACGTTTTTGCAAATATTTCCTAAACTGTAGCTAGCTTTAAAATTCTAGGGCCATGTTCGTGATCTGCGTCAAAAAATCGCGATGCGTCAAATTTTTCTTATTTTGTTGTTCTGTGTAATAGATTTATACACTAACGTCTTTAATAGTTACTCATTATTAACTGTAGCCTGTGCTCAATGTGCGACGTGAAATCAGAACGTAGCGTGTTCAATTTAATATAACCATTTTTCGGATGAAATTATATCCAGCTACATGTTGCGAATATATCCATTAAAAATATATATATATATTTATATAAATGCCTGTGAACTTGTTCAATGAACAATGGATTTTTATGAATCTTATAAATTTAGTTCGAGGCTCAGTCAAGTGATATTTTAAGAGTTACAGAAGAATGTTAAGATTAAACAAATATCCTCGAGTGCAAAACTGTTAATTCTAATATATTTGACCTTTTGTTGAAACGTTTCGGAAACCAAACCATTATGCAGATTATTAAATTTAGAAAAAAAAACATCCATTTTCCGGGCTTTTTACGTGGAATATCTTGTATATACATATTATACACACTAATTGTGTGACATGGAGGGATACAATTCTACAATTTTTATATAGACGTATGTAATTTTTTGCATTTTGATGTCAATGGCATTCTCATCGTTATTGACTTTAAAATGTATTGTAGTCGTATTTGCCTACAGAATGTTGAACTTTGCAGTAATGACACGTATACAACAAATTAAAAAGCGACACAATTCAGTCCAATTCTTGCTTACAAATTACGATTTTTGTATGCTTTTTAATTTTTATTTAAGAAAAACTTATAGGCATTTTTTAAATATTTTCTGAAAAAATTGTGGTTATTGCATATTTTACATATTTTTTTAATGAAAGGGAATTAACATTCTTCTGCTTGTATGAGTGTGAATAATAAATTTATATTAACACTAAATGTACCAAACAAATTTTTGATACCAAAATTAAAAAAACACTGTTTAAAATTCTGATATTTTTCACATAAGACTTTTATTTCCATAGCATAGTTCAGAGACATAGCCAAAAATGTGCCCAAACTATGCTGTATATTAGTCAAAATTGTCTTCATACTTATTTATATGTATGCACAGCGCATGCTACGGGGACAGTTTTTCGACCAAGTGTTTAGTATGGAGAAATTTGGTTAGTTTCAAACTATGCTGTATATGACAAATATCACAAATGTCTTGATACTATGCGCTAGACCTAGGAAGAGTTTGTATTCATATATATACGTACAGTTCGCCGTACACCCTCCAATATGAAGTATTTTTGCAAGGGAATTTCAAAAAAAAATTTTTTTTTTTGCCCGAACGTAGGGGTCGCCTTTTTCAATTTTTCGTTATAGCTTCGTCATTTAAAATCGGATTTTTAAGTGTGATATATCGATTTTTTTGCCTCGAGGAGACCAGTGTTTTGCTATAAAGGAAAAATCCAATGAAAAAAAAATTAAAAAGGAGACCCCTACGTTCGGCAACCAATATATAAAAAAAATTCTACTGGGTTTATCGAAAAACTTCATTAGCAAAAGTTTAATGATTTTTTGCGAGCTTTAATTTTCTGACATTAGGGTAGTACATTAGGGTTGTGGCAACTGAGATCTGGTGGCTAACTACTAAAACAAGATACTTGAGGTCAATGGCCCTCGAGAGAAAAACACTGGTCTCCTCGAGAGAAAAACATCGATGTATTATACTTTGAGATCCGACTGTAAATGCCAAAGATATAACGAAAAATGTAAAATGACGACCCCTACGTTCGGCAAAAAAAAATTTTTTTTGAAACCTCCTTGCAAAAATACTTCATATTGGAGGGTGTACGGCGAACTTTTTTTTTGCCTGTAAGGTGGTACGCTCTAACGTACATATATATATTAAGGGCGGGTTAATTTTAAATTTAAGAAATTTTGCTCAAGAGACCATAGCAAAATTTCAAAATAGATATTTTTCCATATATACATAGAATAATTTAATTAAATTCGTCATAAAATCGGATAGAATTATAGTAGATTTCTTAATCTGGGCTTGTTTGAAAGGCATTTTTATCACGTTTCAGAATCTGTATTGATACCAATATTTTTTTTATTTTTAGTAGAGAATTTTTTGTCGAAAAATAGCCTAAAATGAACTTTTAACTAATAAATTCTGAATTTTCTTCGATTTTTTTCGAGTTTTTTTATGAAAGTTTAGATAATTTCCAACAGCTTTTATAACCATAAATTTTTTTGTTTTCGAACTCCTTTTTGTAGGAAAATCGATCTGAAAAAATCAACATTTTCAAGGTTTCAACAAAAAAAAACACTATTTTTAATTCAATTTATTTTTAAATATTATTCTCGACCTACAATTTAATGTTTTAACGTGGTAATATTATTTTTTAAGGTCCTTTTTACTTTCCATTCGAGGAGTTTTCTTACTAACTCCTTCAGGATTCTTTTCTATAACTTGTTTTGAAACACTCGTTAATAATTGTACATGTCTTTCTGTTCCTTGTATGTGCATTGGAATTTGTGGATCAGCCAGTGGTGGTTCATCGAAATCTAAGTATTCTACCAAGTGATCATATGGAATCTGTCGAGTAAATGCTGGTTCAAATAATATATCGTCGTTATTCATATAAACCATATTGACATAATCGGTAGCATCGAAATTTAATATATATTTTTTGTAATCTCTGAGTTTAGTTGGATCATACAATTTTTCTCGATAGTGTAAAATCTTTTTGATAGCTCTATCCCGTATTGCTTTTCGATCATCAAATAACATTGTTAATAAGATATTTTCTGGATGTGCGTAATATGAGTTGTTTTGAAATACACTATCTTTTTTTTTTTTTTTTTTTTTTTTAAAGAGAAGCAACACTCAGGAAATTCTTCCTATTAATTAACGTGTTGCTTCCTTTCGAAAGGGGATAGAGAAGAAGTGAGAGGTGGTGAAAGATGAAGGGCTTCAAATATGGCAACACTGTAATTGCGCGAGATGTTGAATTTTAGAACAGTTGTTGCTCCCCATCTGATGGTGAGTTGGCGAACTTTGTTGAAGCTTTTTAGTTCATAGCCCTGTTATATTATTTTACTTCGGTGGGGTTAAGTGCTATGGGAACACCGAAGGAGGACGCTGCGATATGTATGAGGGATAGAAAAAACTCATACATATTATTTTTCATAAATTGATGTTGCCTTGGTTGGGGCTCGAACCCGCAACCTCACGTGTAACAGCCCAACGCGCTAACCATTACACCACAGCGCCCACTAATACAACTACAATATTACGTAAGTTTGGTTGTAAGTATCGTGTCCAACGTATAAATTTTAATAAAAGTGCACTGCCGTACACAACCGAGTTATAAAACTTTACATTGAAGTACATTGGCACATAAACTGTAATAATATAAACTGCCAAAGTTTTTAAATTGGTCGATGGTGTACTAGTTGTTATATATAATCGTAGTAATCTACTTGCTTTGGTTAACCAACGAGAATGTGCAATTGAAAAATGAAATGTTTAGATCAATTAAAATGCAATTATTTTATTTTAACTTTATTCCAATCGAAAAACTAAAATAATGACAATAAATAATGATATTAAATAAAATAAAGTGTTACATACCTGCAATTTCTCAGATTCTTGAATAGCTTTGAATAACTTTCCACTTGCTGCTCGCGGTCCACTGGTGACTGTTTTGTGCAATGCTTCATATAAATGACGAAATGGCAGTTCATTGAAATGAAGCAGACATATAAACCAGTGAATTGGTCTATTTAATTGTTTTTCAAATAATCGTAAAACACCATTTTCTGTTCCAGTATTTGCTGGCTCACCATCACCGCATATGCCAATTAATTGATTAACTGTTAATATTTTATTGTTGAAAAATTCATGCAGTTTGTGTTTGGTTTTTGCATCTTCTTGACTACCCAAACTTACATATCCAAGTAACTCATTATAGGGCTCTTTCAGAACAACTAAAAGCGGTTCTTTTACCATAGTGCTATGAAATTTGTCATTAATTTTCTCTGTAGTTAATGAGTCATCTTTTGTACCATCGAAAGAGAATGCAGTTATGGAAGAATTTGTATGTCGTATACGAAGCACTGCATCTCTAGATTTAACTTTTTCTCTAGCCACTTTTGATTTATCCATAATAACAAGATTACCATGAACATCTCTAAAATTTATATCTTCGAATAAAGCTGTTGCTAAACATGAAGCGACTATCTGAAACACCGAATCTATCACACATCATAGCAAAACTTAAGGCATCATATCTTTGAGTATAACAATCTCGTCTCATTTGAACAGTTGCTTCTGGAACTTCTGTTGTTGCTTCATTTTCATCTTCATCCATGTGTAATTCAGGTGGTTCGTATGTTGGATCATCGGTACCAGTTGTAAGTGTTGGTATTGTTGTAGCTACTTCTTCAACGTCTTCCGTATATTCAGGTATTGTGAATTTTCTATCATTATGCTGGTCCATCATAAATTCTTTTAGATGTTCTGGAATCAATCCACACGAGCATTCTGTTGTTTTTAATTTGCAATTACATTTGCCAATATAAAATAATTTGTTTATTGAATCAACAAATGCTTTAAATTCATCTCTTTTGTTTCTATGTTGTACATGTTTCTGGTATTTATCAAGCAAACCAGTTAATTTTTTGAAAACACTCTTTCTATTAATGATTTCAATATTTAATTTACACCAAATTTGGATCAATTTATCTGTTACGTTAGGAGTAAAAGTTTTATACGAGAACATTTGGTTTTCAAATTTAGCACGATCACTTAAAAAAAATAATATTTTAAAATGTCACATTTAGTAGGCAAAGTAAGATCATTTAAATCACTTGATAAACCAAAAACAACAATATCTTGTGAGGCATGTTAGTCAATCTAGAGCAGTGGTGTTCAGCCCATAGGACAATTGTCCCTGCTCAATTCATATGTATTCTTACGCTCTTGCTTTTAGTCGTCACTGAAACAGCGACAAATGAACATGAGTACGGATATACGCTGATTTTTTTTTAATGCTCTAAAAAAAAAAAAATTAATAACAATATAGGACAAATATTTTATGATTATAAATGCATATTAAAGATATTTTATAAATATGTAAATACATTGAAACCATTGACATTGATTTAAAAAAATTGAAACCCTTTTGTTTTTTTGATCTAGAGTAGTGGTGTTCAAAACTAAAAATGTAGTTGTGTTGGTGAGAAAATGAGAATTGCACTGTAAGAAATGTTGAATGCAGCGTTGCCAACTCTTGAAGGCAGGAAAGCACCGTGAGCATTTTGAAAACGGGTAAAAAGGGTAAAAATTTATCCAAAATGGGATAAAAAAGCACGATAATAATTTTTTGAAAAATTTAAGTCAAGATTTTAAAAACACATTTTAGCTTTGTAAAATCGTGTAAAAAAGGTTCAAAAAATGACCAAAAAAGGGGTAAAAAAGCACCAAAATAATATTTTAAAATATTGAAGTTTAAATATAACGAAGCTGTTATTTAAAATTGTACTACAAACATTGTGAAAAAATGTATTTTTTGTATATTTCGTATTATTTTTTCAACTTTGACAGAAAATTCAAGAAAAATTGAAAAAAGGAGAACAAATACCAAAAATATAAACTGTACAAAAAGCACTGAAAGCACTGCCAGAAATCTGAAAAAGCACTGTAAATAACCGCTTTTTATAAACGGGTATTTGTAAAAAATCACCGGGTACGGGAAGGAAAAAAGCACCAAAAAATACCCGAAAAGCACTGAAATGGCAACACTGGTTGAATGGGTTAATAGAATCTGTATGCATTTATTTTTTATTAAAAATATGAAAATGTTTTGTGTAAAAAGCGAAGTAGGTACTTTCGGAAAATATAAATAAATACTACACTTTTTTAAAGAAATAAAAATAAACAAAATACAATTTTTGAAAGAAAAAAAATACATACATACATAAGGGTGGCTTCTTTCATTCTATGTAAAACAAAAGGTTTTCGATTTTTTTAAATCAATATCAATGATTTCATTGTATTTACATATTTATAAAATATCTTTAATCTGTATTTATAATCATAAAATATTTGTCGTACATTGTTATTAATTTTTTTTTTTAAGTACATTAAAAAAAAATCAGCATATATCCGTACTCATGTTAATTCGTCGCTGTTTCAGTGACGACTAAAAGCAAGAGCGTAAGAATACATGAGAATTGAGCAGGGACAATTGTCCTATGGGCTGAACACCACTGATCTAGAGTCAAAACTTGTTGATGTTGTTGCTTCCATTTGCGAAGACAACGCAGACGATGTTGATGGTTCTTGATTATCCATAATAACTTTGATATAATCACTGCACTCTTTGATTGTGTCACACTAAATTTAAAAATTAAAAAAAATATTGTTATTGTGATAACCGAGTTTTTATTTAAGTAGTTTGGCAAACTGCGTGCGCATTGAACGATGAACGATTAAGGAAGAAGGAAAAGCAAGCTTGGCAACGTTTAGTGTTGGTAAACGTCATTATTTTGTAACGTCATTATTCAGTGTTACAAAGATGTTCAATTGAACAATGATGCCATTGACGACAGGTATCAATACAGATTCTGAAAGGTGATAAAAATACCTTACAAACAAGCCCAGTTTGAGAAATCTAATTCTATCCGATTTTATGGCGAATTTAATTAAATTATTCTATGCATATATGGAAAAATATCTATTTTGAAATTTTGGGGGGCTCCAAATCCGACTTAGAGCTATTGTCTCTTGAGCAAAATTTCTCAGAATCACCTATAGATTACGTTTTTGCCATACGCATCATCAAAAAAAATCGTTCCATACAATTTGACCCGCCCTAATATATATCACAGTTTTCACTAAAAGCCACGCCCACTTAAAAGAAGTGACAAAATAAAAAACAGATATCACGAGAAAATTCCACATAATTTTCTGAACTATCTCCTCGCATTTTAGGGCGAATCTATCCACTATTTTGATCTATAAAAATAAAGGCAACAATTAAATAAAATTAGAAAAAAACTTGAATGGCTCTATTATATTGCACATCACTGTATACTCTAGTTTCATTTCTAAGATCCACAAATATTCATATATACATTTTTGTCTCTCTTGGTATTTTTGGTATGGCCAAAAATATAAATTTGCAAAACCCTAGTTTTGGGTTTTTTTTTTATTTTGTTAAACAAAATATAAAAAAACGCACAGAGGTTTATTAAATACACCTTAGAGAATAATTTTACTGAAAATTACAAATATCTCTCTTTTAACTTAACAGCGACGGCGCACACTGGGGATTTTTGTATGGAGGTGAGGAAAAAATATATTTGTCAAAAAATGTAGTGATTTCATCACAAATTTAGTTTTATTTATATAGTAATACACAAAAGTAATCAAAATAAAGAAAGTTAGAGAAATGTATATCATTACCTACAATGTAAAAAGCCCTAACTAACAAAAAAATTTAAATGATTTTATTAATTTTTAATTTATTATTTATTTTAAATCTATTTTTAATTTCATCACAAATTAAGTTTTATTTATACAGTTATACACAAAAGTAATCGAAATAAAGAAAGTTAGAGGAATGTATATCGTTAACTACAATGTAAAAAGCCATAACTAACAAAAAAATTTAAATGACTTTTTTAATTTATTATTTATTTTAAATCTATTTTTAATTTATTATTCTAAAAGAGCCTTAACTTCGTCGCTTATAACACTATGCTTTTTCTGGCTAAATGAAGGAGTCAAATGTGAGGTCATGGGATCTGATGTTACCATCATTCGGTGCATAATATCTTCGTTCGTGGCAATTCGACTGCATTTTTTGGAGTGTCTAAGGCGATATTTTTTATAGTCTTTGTTACGACTTTCCTGAGCCTCTTCGGATAGTAAGCCTACAGGAAAAATACACTTTTCAATTATATCTTTTCCATGAATCAGAATTTTGTGAAGTGTAGGTGGCATATTGTACCACTCGTACAGTGCAACAAACTCTTTTGCCGTCTCCACACAAAAATCGCCAAATTTTTTTGGATCTACTACCTCGGTGATTGTTATAGCTTCGAGAATTATTGAAAATCTCTTGATTATATTTTCATCTAGACCCGTGATTTCGGCAATCAAAGCAATCATAAAAATCAAATAACCTTTTGTTTATTACTTTTTTTTTAATTCTGAGAATCATAAAAGTCATCAATGATTTTCCAAAGAATTTTGTGCATATCTCGAGCAAATTTTTTAACTTCATACCTCTACTTAATTGTGAATTAAAGCGAAACGCGTTCATCGATTTTCATGATTTATGTCTCAATTTGTTCATAGGTTATGCGACTTTACGTGAAGGTAATAGGACTTGACACTTTTTTTTGCCGTTTTGGATTTTTTATGAATTAAAAAAAAAATTTTAATTTTTTAGGCAAAAAATATTTTTTTTTCTTCATACATTTATTTATAACTGCGAAACTGTTGCTTATGTAGCGAAACGTTATATGAACAGATGAAAGTAATTGTAATTCTTGATTTTTCTAAATTTGTTTAAGCAAAATCCGACTAGTGGTTCTTGAGTTATGTTAAACAAAAAAGCCTTATCAGAATTGAGTCCCGAATCAATTAGCTGAAAAATGTTGTACTTTGTAATGCAACAAATTGAGAGGTGGCACCTGGTGGCACTTGAAATTGATTAAAAATGTAAAAACAGATATTAGACAATGTATTAGTAGTGATTTTCAACTGTGGGAAAGTATGGCTAAAATTGCAGGTCCACATGTTTGGAGAAAAAAGTGATATTTGTTATATGTTCATAAAAATAAACAAACAAAAAAAAACTTAAGTCTCTGCAGAGTTTATTTTTTCAATTTTAGTATACTGAAATATCCTACTTTAAATAAAAAATAAAAAGAAAAACGTTACCTCACATAATAAAATAATATTCGTTTTGAAATTCTTAGGTTTAAATTAAGTTGGTTCGGTAAAACATAAAAGTACTGAGTTTGAGACGGCTATAAAAAAACTAGCAGTCAGATCGGAGTAATTCTTTTTGATTTGATTGTACCATTTAGTCTAAAATTTCAAAATATCACTGCATATTGCATGAAGAGTAAGTTGACAATTTGACTTTTTTCCGCGAATCCCCAGTGTGCAGCGTTTTAAATTTTAAAATTTTAGCGAAAAGTGTGATTTTGGCCAATAATTTAGACAATAGTATTAATTTTTGTGTTGTTAGCTAGCTGTAACAAAATCACTAGATTTATTTTAACGCTGATATAAGAGATTGTTTTCGAAAAATTTTGTAAAAGTCTGACAACGTTGACCTTTTCTTTACCAAGGTCAAAAGTAAAATTTTTCGATTTTTTCTGACAGAACATCAAAACAATATGTTGTTTCTTGTGAAATTTGGTGAAAGTTGTCTAAATAACTCTGTTAACAACAAATGTTATACATAGTAATAAAATATTATAAATTAACCCTTATATACACATGGCGTCAAAATGTGCACTTTTTAAAAATTTTAAAATTTTTTTGACCTAAAAATCGATATAAAAACCTTTAATTAAGCAATTTCTTAAAAAAATCAAAATTAACCTATTTGAGAGCATGGTGTCAAAATGACCCTTGCTTTAAATAAGTGGGTCATTTTGACCTATTTATTTATGTTAAATAATGTTAAATAAATGCTGGTTGGCTGAAAAATTTATGAAATTTTCGACAATATTTTATGAAAAATTTCATTAATTAAAAATTTCAATGGATGAGTTCTTTACTAATCTATACATAAAATCTTTTGAGTATTTGAATTTTATTCATAACACAATTTTTGAGACTAAACTTTAGCCTTTTTTAGCTTGTATCACATTCTCAGCAGCCTGCATACAATTTTAATAAGAACAAAGTAACGAACCGATAACAGTAAATAAATAGCACTTTGGTTAAAATTCAAATCAGTGACGAGTTCATGAAGTCGACGTACATTATAATCTGCGCCACTCGCCAGAGGCTTAAGACTTTTTTAACTTTATTTTTTTAATTACAAGTGTATTGTATAAAATATTATTTACACTTCGAAACCCAACCAAAATTTGTTTAAAATTACCAATTAGTATTTTAAAAATATCAAAAAGCATATTTCTTGTATACTCTTTTAAATAATATTTCATATTGTGGAATAATAGCAATAACAAAAATAAAACTAAAACATTTGTATATGTTTATAATTTTTGTGGTAAATTTTCTACCCATAAAAGTCAAGTGAAAATTTTCGAAACAAAAACTAACAAATTCATGCAAAAGTTACAACTTCAAACATATTACAAGTTTACAAATCTATGTATTCACCACTACTACAATTCGTACTTGTATAAATTTTATTAAAAACATTTTAACTAAAAAAAACCCCTAAAAATATAATTAATGGTTTAGTACAGTGGTCTTGTAAAACATGCCGCACGTGTTGACCCACAAAAAGAAATTCAGTACAATTCATACCAAAAAAGAAAAAAACACATAATTTTTCACATAGTACAACTGCGGAGATGTTGTAGCTACAATGTAAAACTTGTAACATAATTTTAACCCTTTGATGTTGAATACGCAAAAATTTTAATTTTTATTTTTCTTCGGTCTTAGAAACAATAAAGCCAAAAAGGGTTAAAAGCATTACAAGTAATTGTTGTTTATGCACTATAGGGCGAGTTTTTAACAATAATAAAAAAAATATGTATAATAAAAAATATATATTTCGCAGGGACCATAACGCTTATGACCAGGGCAGCGACTTTCATGCAAATGCATGTTTGTAGTCATTAATCCAAAAATAATTTTGACCAAATACTTTTCTGAATCAAAGAATTTGCAACAAAATGGCATCGAGTTTTTGTTTGCATATTTTGTTATAAATGCTTATTTTTGCATATTTTGCTTTTAAGTGCATATTTTTGCACATTTTTCATTAAATTGCTTCTTCTAGTTTTTTTTTTTAAACTACAAATAAGATTTAATCAAAAATAAACAAAAGGAAGAATTTGCAACCCTTAACGCAGTACTTAACTAGAAGGAAAACATTATGTTATTATCTCTTCGACATTTATATTGGATTTAATTTTTAACCAAACGCTCTCGAGTAATAAGTATGATTTTTAAAAGTCGATGAATTTAAAGTGCCTGTTTTGGTTTTAAGTGCATATTTTGCATTTTTACTGCATATTTTAAGCGTATATTTAAAATTTTTAGGTGCATGAAAGTCGCTGCCCTGGTTATGACTTTTATCATAAAAGTCAGATAAAAAAGTTATTTTTTGACTTTTATGTTTTTGAGCAAAAATAAAAGCTATTTTCTGACTTTTATTTTTTTCTTGCAAATATAAAAGTTTGATATGAATTTTTCATAATTTTAATATTTTATTTTTTTCGAAAAAAAACTTTTATTCTTGCTCGAAGAATTAAAAGTCAAAAAAATAACATTTATTTTTGCTCATAAAAATAAATGTTATTTTTTGACTTTTAATTCTTCAACCAGATAGACAAGTTGTTGATATTGCAGCTTGTCTGTATGTAGTACAGGGAACGGAAATGATAATTTAAAAAAATAATAATTCTACACAATTTCTAGATTAAAATTTTCAGCAAATAAATTAACTAAAGTATAATTTTTATAAAAATTTTTTGAATTTTTTTTCAGTCTACTAATATTTAGCAAAAAGCTTTATTGATTTTTAGCAAGATTTTTTTTCATTTGCAATAGGCTAAGTATTAGCAAAACTTTTACTGAGATTACTATTTTTTGGTAAAAAGCAGCTCGCTGATTTTCAGCAAACCCCTTTTGCTGAAATTTCCAACTTTTTTGCAAGCACGCTCCTGACTAAAAATTTGCTAACACAGCAACATTTTTGCTAACTTTATTGGCTATTTTTTTGAGTGTAGAATAAGGGTATTAGTATCATTTTCTTTATCCACACTACATCTAGACAATCTGCGACATCTACATCTTTTCTGGCTGGTTGCTGTCCGCACTATAAATGTGTTTATCAGCACAATTTTGGTAGCAAAATTAATTAGTTAAACATTTACTGAAAATTAGCATAGGGCTAAAAAATTATACCTAAAACTTTTGCTGAAAACACAGTTTCAGCAAAAAAGTTGCTGTAAACCAGTGATCGGCATTTCTATGACCGCGTGCAACTCACTCACACCTACAAACGCTCACACATTGAATAAAACCAAATAAATTTATTCAGTCTCACTTGAGCATTCGTTGATAGAGATTGTGTCGACGCTTGTTGATAGCAATACACTTAACGAAATGTTTAGTATCATGCGCTATGTTGTGTGTCATGGTGAATATGCAAATATTATCAATGACGAAATAAATTTATTAGTTATAGAGCTGAAAAAACCTTCTTATGAACAAATGATTATTGATTTTAAAGAACCCAAAAAATCCTAAAAAAAAATTAACAAAAATGAATTTGTTTGTTTAAAATAGGTATTTTTGTTTTTATATCCCATGACCAGAAAAACCAAATTTGACTTTATGTATTTAAAGATTTTTTGCCCAAAAATGCTTCTTTTTTTTGCTCACAAAAAATTAGATTTTGCTTTAACTTTGAACTGTTTTTAAAAACGCATTTTGTTTTGTACCTTTGCTCTTCTTTTCTCCTTTTTTTACAATATTTTTTTGCTTTTAATACATCGAATTTTTTTTTTTTGACATCTATACTCATTTTACAATAATAGTTTTGAGAAAATTACATAAAAATTTCTTTCACTGCATTGAGAGAGGAAAAGTTGCAGCTCACCCAAACAAGCATATAAATGTGGTTGAATTTGTTTGCCGATCCCTGCTGTAAACTAATATACTTTATATACAATACAGGGATGGAAAACGTGGTACAATTGTACTTTTTTTGGTACATTTTGGCCTCCATTGGTACCGTGGTACTACCGCGACCCATTTGGTACAATTTCAAAAATTTACAAGTTCAAAATGTTTGTATTAAATGAACTTGTACTTCTTATACGCTGTCAACAAATATTCGAATTGCAGAAGTGGATGAAAATCATTCTAACAAAAACTTGTAACTGACAACTTTTGGGCCCAATGTTGAAAAAAATATATTATTATTTTCCCGTAATCAGCTCATCAATACGCATCGATTGAGTGCTGCTACTACCAAAGAGGATCTAAAGGAAAGAGTTTTCTTCCCAAGAAATTATGTTAACTCGTGCTCAATTATTTGTATGGATGCTCTGGAATGTTAATTTCAGTGAAGAATGAGAAAACCAAAAGAAAGGTGAAAAAGTTAATTTTTTTTTTGCGATTAATGAATAAAACGCTAACAAAAACAACTTTAATAAGGAAATAAATAATTAATTAATTTAAACGAATTTTTTTGCTTTTAACTTTTGTTTTTTGTTGTAAAAACGATTTTATATTTTTTTTTGTTTTCCCGAGTTCCTTCATTTTATCTCATTCGCTGTTAATTTTCTTCATATTCCTTTTGTTTTTGCTCTGTTTCTTGCGTGAAATTTTTTGGCTCATAAAGAATTTTTAAAACAAGCTGATGGAAACCTCCTGCTACTACATAAAATTCGAGAATTTAACCCGCCTCTTTCGTATATTTTTTGAAGAATAAAAAAATATTACATTATCTGTGTTTCCGTTAACTCATAAAAAAAACTCAAACTGCATAAAAACACGTTTAAGACGAAAACTAACGCATTACTTTTCGTATGCACGTTAACTTTCAACACGGATAATTATCAACGTTGAAAACTCAACGTTTATACATTTTCACATCTAACGTAACTTTTTCACGTTACTTCCTAAAAACTTTTGCTGATGTATGTTCGATTATAACGGAACAATTATAAACATAACCTGTTTAAAATTTTTTTATACTACAATCGGTTTATCGTATATTTGCTTTAAATACTTAACGTTTATAGGCATGAGACAAAATACAGCTATTGTTTTCTTAGGACGGGTAAATTATCTAAAATATAACCAAAACAAAACATTAACAACATATATTTTCATATACATATATTTGATATTCACAACTATTGGCTATTTTAAGAAAAGTTAGCAGGTCTTTGTGCCGTACAAAAAATAAAAGGATATAGTACCTGTATTTGAGCCAGCAGAATTTTCAATGAAGTTGAGAATTATGGTCTGCTAAATTTAGGTAAGCTAAATTTTATTCACTGATAAATACACAGACAATTTTAGTTAATTCAGCTAAGAAAATTGAGCTAAATTCAACAGAAACTTTACCTGATTTAACCGAAAGTTTCTAAAAATGTCGCTTACAAACTAGGTTTCTGAACTCTCTGGATCTGTCCCGAGAGAGGTACATATATATTATTGGGAGTCTGGGTGGCTGATAAGGATTAATAAGTACAGGGGGGTTATTATGTAATTCGATTCGAAAAAACTCGATTTCGAACAGAATTTTCACATTAAAAATTCAGTAACAGAAAATTGTTTTTAGTGAAGGAAAATTTTGAAAACGGAAAATGTCGAGTAAAAGTGAAAAGTAACCCAGCAAAAACATGGTAATGACAGGTCATTACCATACGGATTACCAAGTAATGATAGGTCATTACCTTTTTCATTACTTTAAAATACAAAATAATGACTTACCGATAATAAGTTATAGAAGTACTTACATATTCCTGCAAAGTAATCACTTACTGGTAATTGATTAAATAAGTATTGATTAAGTCTTATTTATATTAATATTTTATTTATATATTTGTTTTGAACTAAATATGAAATTTTGCTAGGTAAAAAGTTTTTTTTTCAAATATTACCAACTATTTTACAATGTAGGGTAACCACTTATTTCCTAACTTCTGAGTAACCACTTATTCTATCTTTGTGAGTAACTACTTATTCTTTCACTATGGGTAACTCATTATTCGCACTTTTTTTGTAAGCGAGAGGGTAATGACCACCCATGAATTTTTGGACATCGCGAACAAAAGCAATGTCGCGAGTAAATAGCCTGGTAAGTAGTGAAACCCTTTGTGTGCTACTTACTCGCTTAATTACTCGGTAATGTCTGTTTTTGCTGGGAAAATAAAGTTGGACTTTCAAGAACGGATATCTTTTTACAAGAGTTTTAAAATTTCCAAATTCCGCTTACGTAATAACATCCCAGATTAACGAATTTATGTTCATTTTGCTCTATTTCGCTTAGTATCCGAGATATAAGCCATTTTATGATTATCCAATAAAAAATATGAAAATATAGCTCCACCTCTATGTGATATTGATAGCAGAGACACAAAAATATAATAATTTGGAAATAATTGTGATTTAACTTGGCTGAAAAGTTTGTAAAATTAAGAAACACAAAGTACTAAAAATTAGCATGCAAAGCTAGTTCAAATACGGATGGAATTAATTGTTATGCTTAATTCGATTTACAAAAAATATTAGTTCAATCCTAAATTTTTAGACAAAATAACAAAAAAAAATAGTTCAGTGGAATCAGAACGCGTTTAACAGACTTTTGTACTAACTTTTTTGTATAAGTGTATAAAATAGTATTTCCTGCAAGCTTGACCTCGATCGCACATATTTTTTATATCAAAAAAATTGGTGAGGGCTGGAATAGTAGGTACAAGTTTTGTAGAAGAATATTTTCTGCTCGGGAAAATTTTCTATATATGAAAAATTTTGGTACCGTGAGGGTCGAAAAAGTACAATTTTTTTATGTGGTTGGTACAATATGAAAAACTCATTTCCATCCCTGATACAATACAAGACGTTTTCTAAATTTTTCTACTAACTTATTTTTTTTAGTGCAGTTAAGAACGCTTACCCATTTCATTGCTAAGAAATAGCGTAGTTTTTTCTTCGAAAAACACAAAATCTTATCAGAAATTATTTTTGTTTTACAATTAATAACTAATTCAAATTTTCCAATTTTTTCTTTACTTAAATTTTTGATCTTTTTTGTTGTTAAATTAAAATGAAGACTAAAAGTGACATTTGGTGGAGACATAATTTCAAGAGCCACTTGTATTTCAGCGATATCTTCACTTGAGATGGACTCATTTGACAATCACTTGCTCTCATTTTAGTGAAGACACTAAGTTATGTACAGACCGGAATTGTGGCACAAAAGTTGTCGGCATGACCACACTATTTTTTGTACAAATTTCCATATTTACACGACTTATACATTATTATACGACTTATACGTTATTAATAGTGGTATTCATCTAACTGGATTTATGCCCTCGTAAACCGTGTATTTTTATAATCGCGTATATTTATAACTTTACCTGTTTATTTGAATGAACGCAACTTTTAAAACTATTCACATTTCAATTTTGCATTTAGCCACTTTTTTGATCTTTTCATAAATTAAACACCGAATTTTTTAAATAAAAAAAAAAAAAAAAAAAAAAAACAGAAAATAAAAAACAGCACACAAAAAATTCAAAATATATAAATACGAAAAAGTTTACACACAAAAATGTAAGCGTATATTTATCAGGGCTCGTAAACTAGTTTTGACATTAATCGAGTAAACTTACAACATATACACAGTATACGAGGCGTAAATACTTTACATGAATACCTTTAATATTAGTCGTTTTGTATATCCAAACGTAAATTACTTCGAGTAATCATAAGTAGTAGGATTATTAATAAATAATAGGATCTCATATTTTATAGTGAGTTGTTTTGAAAATTTTTAACAAAATATCGCCAAAATAGTAGTCACGTGGCTAAATAATTCTAGATATTTTATAATTTCAACAATTTTTGTAAAATTTATTTATCATCGACAATAGTTGTTCTGTCCCATAACGATATTTGCGAGTAGAGTAGAAACCATAACTATGTTGGTATTGTAGTTCAAATTATAAATAAACTAAAAAATAGTTTTTACACCACAAACTTTTTACTTTTATTTTACACATACATACAAAAAAAGCTATTGTTTTTACCTAGCAAACTGAGAAAAGCTGCAAATTTCTCTAAACAAACTTACCTTACTTATCTCCATACAAGCATACATAGAGATACTTCAACATATAATATGGCATTTGGCATCACTTAAGCCTTTTTATTTTCAATTTAAACGATACCAACCGGTAGGAAAATGACTTTAAAACAATTTGTTACAAGTTTAGCTAAAAACTTTCAACTCCTTTACGTTTGTCTCATTTTAAACTAAACTTTTATTTTGTTTTCTCATCTTTTCTGTTTTTTTGTCCAATGAAGGAGTAACATGGAAAGTAAAAAAGAATAAAAAAAGATAAACTTAACGAACCTCTGGCATAATAAAAGTTTTGTCATGTCTCTTAGTCTATTTACTATATATGGAACTAGTATAGTAGTAGTACATAATGATACATACTATGTATGCAAGGGCTGTAGGGGGGAGTAAACACGTAAATTTTTTGTATGTTTATGAAGTATCAACAGCCCAAATAAACTTTTTGTTAGTAGTCTAAGAGTACTTTTAAGACTTTGGTAACAGTGGTTAGTTTAATGTTCTTAACTTAAATAAAAATAAAAGTTTTTATTTTGAGGCCTAAAAACTCGTAACAATATTAAGTCTACTCTAAAAATATAAATTTGCAATAATGTGTGTGTGGTAGAACATTAAGGTGTTTCTTAAAAGTGAAGTTAAAAATAAAATTTTAAACTAATTCGAACAATACATTCATGAAAATACTTGCTTGGCTTTGGTTGATATTGAAAGTACTTAAGCCTGTATGATTTATGAATTACCAAACATAAATGCAGGTGTGACCCTAATGCTCTTACATTTTGTTTAATAAAATTTTAGTAAAAAATTAAGTTAGAAAACCTAAAAAAATTAATTTAACAATATATCAATCAATTATTAAAGATATTACAAATTAAATAAATTTACAAAAGGATGACTGCTCAAAACCACATGGATTAAAAATAACCTAAAACATTCTTTATAAACTATATACATATGTATATAAAAATGTTAACCCATATCTTTGGCTCACAAAAGAAAAATAACATCATCTCATCACTATCATTATCAAAAAAGTAAAAAGCGGTAATAAGTTTTTTAATGGATTAATTTCCTTTATACTCCATCAAAAAGAAAACTTTTTTATATACTCCCTCCATACCAACAATAAGAAAATTTCACTTTAAACGAAAATCCTTAAAAAGCTTAAGGGGTTTGCCTTATTTAGAATGAAACAGAAAAGAAAAATGTTGGGTACGTTTAGAGTTTGCTAAAAACCGAAAAATCTGAAAACCGCGGTTTCGGTTTTTCAAAATTATAAAAACCGCGGTTTCGGTTAATTTTCGGTTTTCTTGTGCTAATAATAGAATTTTTTTAAATAATTAAATAAGTATAAAAAGTAAATAGTTTAAAACGCACAATATACTTATTGCTTAAAATTTAATTGAATTTCTCACTCAAATATATGCAATAACGCCGTTTCGAGGGCTTTGCGGGAGAAAAAAAACGCGGAAAACTATTATGAATTAAATTTTTTTTATTCTTTTGTCCGCAACTAAATCTGTATTTTCGAGAGTATAAATTTAAATTTTAGCAATTTATTTAAAACAATATAAAGATAAAATTTATAAATATCGCAGACTACGAAAAAGGACTTTTTGAAAAATACAGGGTTAAAATCTGAACTGAATATGTGAAACTAAATATCTCTTAAACCACTTGATTTTTTGGTGAAATTTTTTTTCTAAAATTATAAGCCTCAGCTTATGTTATCCGTAATAACAAAAATAAAAAATTCTTTAAAGTAATGTTTAATGGAGAAAATTTTAATTAGAATTAAATACAAAATTTTGTCAAATAGGAGCTGAGCCCTTTTTGAAATTCAAGATTCAATAATATCCCAGCCGACATTTTACTGAGCGCTCTGAAATTTTTACTCGTAGAAGACTCATTAAAAATTTTTCAGAGTGCTCAAATTTTAGATTTATAAATGAAACATATTGGACTCGTATTTATGAGTGCATCAAAATTAATAATAAATAACTCATAATGGCTCAGAAAATTATAAACTTTCCAATAATTCCCATTATTCGGAGGCTGCATCAGAAGGTGTTAGAGCTCTTTTATGAATCTTTGCAATTTATTAAATTATTTTAATTTGATAAAGTATTTAAGAAAAATTTAAAAACCGAAACCGAAAACCGACTTATTTTTGTCGGTTTTCGGTTTCGGTTTTGAGGCTAAAAAAACCGCGGTTTCGGTTTCGAATAAAACCGAACAGCAAACTCTAGGTACGTTGGTGCATAATGGAAGAGTAAGTAGCGCATTATATAAAAGTTAACAAAAAATTGTCATTTTTACCATAAAGATTTTTAATAATATTTGTTAATGTTATTGCGAACTAGTTTTTTATTTTTTGCAAAACGTTCTAAAAACCAAACTCTGTGCAGTTGTTCAGCAGTAGGAAAGCATCTGCAACAGCTGATCACGCATCAGCAACAAAACTTGACATAACTGCCCCAGTGTTACACAAATTTACTGCATTTACGAACGTACCCGTTATTACATAATATCAGCCAAAAAAACCCTGCAGCAAGCGTTCGGCAACCTTCGACACAGCCGGAATAGGCTTCAATTCCCGCCGTGTCACCGGGACTTGATTCGTCCACATATAAGTTAATGCCACATCTTTGGGAGTTCCGTGGAACTCAATGCAAATCAACCACTTTCAGCTTCCAAAGTATATCCAAGGTAATAAGAGGCAACATTATATCAAATACATCTATCGTATACGTATCGATCCGTTGATGCCATCCTCTGTACTCTTCCCAAATATTTGAGACAGATCATCTTATCAAGTGTCGGCCATGGGCTCCGTACAAAATAATATGGCGAACAACTGCTGCGTATATCCATCGCGACATCACTTCCTGTTGTCTCTTCTACAGGAGTATAGAACAATTGCCCCCTTTCCTAAAAGTTGTATTTGAAGAGCAACTTCTGCCCTGAATGACACCAATAGACTTTCTTGTGTCAGAAATATAAATTTTACAACCATTTATAGTTACAGACTCAAAAAACAGGACCCTTATATACCCTCTGAAGAAGTACAAGCTTCATAATATTAGGATAGAACCCCGCAGCTCCAACAACAACTTGTTTATTGCAAAACCGCTGGCATAACGTCTCTTAATATGGATGGAAATTTCCATCTCACCACCGTCGCCATGTAATAGCATAGGCGACTACATTCTTACCAGCTCCTCATAAGGATATGAATACAGGATAAACCTCTGAGTATTGTTTGAGACCGCCCAACGCACCAATGATGAACCTGCTGGTATGCATTTTGCCGATCAATGTAATAATCGCTGGATCCACTCTCTGAATGAATAATTCCGCAGTTATAGAGTCCATTTCGATGCTATTGAAAGCTACTTATATATTCAAGAAGGCTAGCGTAATGTAATTTCTCATTTAGAGTAAATACATCATGGCTGCTTCCATTGACCTGCCCTTGCTATATGCATGTTGCCGTGCCGAATTCAGCTTAGGGCCAATGGTTTCCAATAAGTAAAAGTCAATTAACATTTCCAGTGTCTTTAGCAGAAGTGATAGGTCTGAAATACCCAGGATACTGTTCCTTATACTTATGATAACCTCCCAGATTTAGAAAGGAAAACCAGCCTTATGTACTTCCACGCCATATCAATACAAACAGTAAAATTCTTATCAATAAAGGAGAGAAGTTCCGGCGAATTCCGGTCTTTTATTTTTTTTACAATTTTACTTCGAAATTGCGGTGAAGGCCCAAATTTCAATTAACGATATATCCGTAAAAAAATATGTTATCAAAAGAATTCAAAAATCATTTTAAAGAGGAAGAGTAGAATATTCAGATGCCGTTACGAATCTTGTTAAAAATATTTTTCAAGAAAATATACGATTCGAAATATTTTGAAGAAAAGTTAAGTTTTTCCCATTTATATAGCTCTAAAGTCTGATATATATATATATATATATATATAAGTTCCCGTAGTTCCTATACGGAACATAGGGCCACATCTAAAGTCTGATAAGGAAGGTCATTTCTGAGGCCAGATTTAGATTAAGCGAACCTTTTGCTTTCAGAAAAGTATACTTTAGTCCCCTTGACTGATATTTTTATGTCTGCACTTGTAAGTTTCCTCAAGTGCTGACATGTACTCAATAATGCTCCCCACTGTATATGACCAGAGAATGAAAGTCCTTCAAGAATTCTACAACATTTTATTTTCACTGAAAGGGTGTCAGATACGAAGGTTATATCCTTCTTGAAATGGCCGATATATATTTGCAATACAAATGGTATAAATACTATGTATATTGATATATTGTACGATGTAAATTATATATTTCTGCGAATTTGTCATGGAAATTCTTTATAGAAAAAGTTCAAGCTGTCGAAATATGAAATACAAAATTATTAAATAAAAATATCTTAAGAGGGCACCCTCCTTAATTCATTGTTAGCTTCAACTAACATAAGATATCAATGTGTAGCAGATGGAATACTACAATAAAATAGAATTAAAAAAGAAAATAAATATCTATGGTAACACAGTACTCTTCGATTTGAGCACTATTAAACATACAATAGACCAAATAAACTGGCTTTCCTTTAAATAAAATTATTTTCTTTTATACGATAACTACATATAGATAAAGAGTTTAAAAATACACAAGTACCAACTTGTGTATTTATAAAAGTTCGAGTTTATGTATTTGAAACGATACCGTCGAACAATTTAAAGCTATTCTATGGCATCTTTTAACCATAAGCATTTTATAAAATATAAAAATAGCAATATAAATAAAATTATTGAAAGGAGTGTGTACCATGTGACCAACTAATCCGATTGTGTGGGAAAGCGTTCCTTATTTCGTTCAAAGAAATCATCCTTTCGTTTTTTATTTATGCGGTTGGTTTTTGCCTTTTGAATTTCATTTATTGAGATTTTCTTCATAAAACAGTGCGAAGTGTTGGAAATAGTTGGCAGTAGAATTGTATTTTGGTCGGTCCAGAGACTATTAATTATAGATTAGTATCAGTTAAGTATCAGCTGAGCCTATATTTGAGAACTCAAAATTATGTTAAAAATTTCTCAAAATACAAACAAATAAAAAAATAAACATAAGCGTCAAACATATATAAAATCTTCTTTTACTTTTATTATTTTTTTTTTTTTTGGTGTATTTTTTTTGGTTATAACTTAAATAGAAAGTTTAAATTTACTAAATAAAGATCCACACAGTGATAACGATTGAAATATTTTTAAGGGTTCCTTCACCCAGAAAACAAATTCGTTGTAGCAACCGAATTTGTTGCCAATCGAATTTATGCGGTCCCACGTACTATCAAATAATTTGATTTTAGTTTCCGTCCTAGCAACCGAATTTTGTTAACATGAACTGAATATTAGCCATGCTTCGATTGTTGTGAGGTTCAAAACTATTAGTTGACAAAATGGAAAACAATAAAAAATCGTCCCTTACAGACGATTCCTTTTTGAAAATGCTGAATATTATTCCTAAGAATAAATCAACTGAAAACACAAATTTTTAAATATTTTAATAATTTTTTTATTAATTCTGCAATTATTTTTAAGTTTGCTGTACAAAGTTAGATGGAAAATAATTCTCTGATTCTAGTGTTATAATAATTTCGATATTTTGCATATTTTTCTTTTTAAATTCCAGAAAAAGGAAATGTATTTAATTGTAAGATATGTATAACAATTGATAAATAAAAGATGAAAAAATCAAAGTCCTACGAACACTAGTTTTTTATCTTCAAAATACAAAATGTCCTTGAAAATAAAAACAAATTTTTATAATTTCACTCCCATTTAGAAAAAAATATTACTTTGATGGATAAGATTTGTTTAGACACATCTTTAAAAATTTTGTTTTCATTCACTTGCATTTTTTTTCTGATTGATGTTAATAAATTTGGTGATTAGAAAAAATCGTTAATAACTTTATACCTTCCCAAAGTAATAAAGTTCCTTTTTTTCGATGTGCCATTTTCAAACAAATAAAAGAACTCAATTTTCGAAATCGTTTGAAAATGTTTTCTTATTAATTATTTTATCCATTGTATATTAATATGAAAACCCGCATTTTAATTTATTTTTTTTTTTTTTATTAATTTTTACATTTTGTTTTTATTTTTTCATTTATTTTTTTAAATTTGATTGCGACACAAAATTCAGTTTTAGTAAAATTTTTATATATTTATTTTTTTGGTATTTACAAAAAATTTTTGGTTCAAACAATATCCCATTGGTGAACAATACCAAAATCGGGTTAAAGTTAACTTTTTTGTTTTTGTAACTAAAATATAATTATAAATACAAACTGTTTTGTATACTAACAACCGCCAATCAGGTCTAATAATAAAAAGTACATATTCAGTTTAAAATATGTTATTATAATCAAAATTGTTTTTATGATTTCTAATATTTGAGGATGAATCATTTTATATTTTATTAAATATGGTGATATCAATTAATTTTTTTATTCAAGTTGAATAACAACTGCTATTGGTATAAGGAACTACTTTTTTCGTTGCAGATACCATAATTTTATTTCAACTATCTTATATTTGTGATCCATGTTAAAAATCTATTGCAATTTTAAATCGTTAAGGATTATAAAAGAAATTCTAATAGTCTGACAGATTTTTCTCCGTTGGGCCCGATTTCTAACCAATCTTTTTTCTGTGTGTTAATATTTCCATATATTAAAACTTAAGATTTTTTTAGATTTTTAAGCTTTTTAACAAAATCTACAATATTATTGAAACTGCTTTAATACAAATGTAGACCACGATCAAAATGTTTTTTGAATTATTGGAATCCGACAAGAAAAGTTCAAAATATGGGTTTCAAAATCAGACAAATTATATTTTTTTAAATTGTTTTGAAAATTAAATTCGTGAATAAAATCTCCACAGAGTATCTGTATGTAAAATATAATAAAAATCGGTAAATTTTTTTTTTTTTAATTCCATGGAATTTGTGAAACATAAAGTCACTTTCTCAAATGGTTGTTTGCACTTTTTTTATGCATTAAAACACAAATTTTCCTGTTACTGGTCTCCTTTTTTTTAAAATAAAGAGAGCCAACACCCAGGAAATTCTTCCTATTAATTAACCTACTGCTTTCTCTGGAAAGGGGATAGAGAATAATTGAAAGGTGGTGAAAGATAAAGGGCTTCAAATATGGCAACACTGTAATTGCGAGAGATCATGAATACCGAAGGAGGACGCTACGATATGTATGAAGGATAGAAAAACTCATACATATTATTATTTTTCATAAATTGATTTTGTCTTGGCTGGAGATCGAACCCGCCACCTTATGTGTAACAGTCCAACGCGAATATAAAGGGTGGCGCAAAAGTAATGTCATAATCGCCTACAAATTAGTTAGAAATGAAAAAAATTAGTTCTGTTTTAACGAAAAGTTTACTTGAAGATGTAAAATTGATTACATTAAGGCCCGTTAACTTATCTCAATTTATACCCTGGTTAAGACATCTACTAGCGTTAACCACTGGTAAACATATTTTTTGAATAACTTATCTAAATTTTAACCAAGCATTTCTTCTAACCAATGCTAAAATTTAACCATAGAAATTTCTATGGTTAAGAAACTTAACCAAGGCTATTTTAGAACAATTCACCCTACATAAGAAATTTTAATAAATTAATCTGGTAATGATGATTATTAAAAAAATTGAAAGCGCAGCTTTAACCAAACTTTGACTAAGAATCTTTTATGATATATATTAAACTTAAAAAAATTGCATCAGTACTTAAAAACGTGCATAAATTTTTGCTATTTAGGATTTAGGTTTCTGCGATATATTATTATGTTCTCTGGTTCCTATTGGGAACAAAGAGCCACAAGGTTTCTGCGATAGCTTACAGAAATTGGCCTCATACATGAAAAGTCGCTGTCGGTAGAAGCTTGATACATACCCAGGAAAAAATTACCCATTACCTTAACAAGGCATTGCCATATAACCGCTTACAAATCTCATTGCCAAATTTCTTTACTGCATTACCAAACACATTCTAACAAGATCGTAAAAAAAGCAAGAGGTATTGTAATCAATTCTAAAAATCAAAACAAACAAGGCATGAAAGTCATTCAAATATAATTATTTACTAACAAAAGTTTTCAAAAATTAATAATTTACTTTTTAAATTATTTGATCTTAGAAAGTAACCGTTTACATTTTGGTAGTAAAACAACAAATTAAGAAGTAGTTCCACATTTTGAAAAGAGAAGTTATTTAGTTATAAACATAACAGTGAAAAAATTATTTTAAAAATTTTGTGCTAATACGGCATTTTAATATTTAAAGGACTATTTCCCATTTCTTCCCAATAAATTTGCGCTTTATCACAAATAGTATTTTTGATATACACAATCACTGTATGAAGAGTAAATAAATGTTCAATGGTAATTAAAAAAGTAAACCAGAAAAGTTGTTTTCGATTAAATAAATAGTAACATTACAAAGAAATACATTTTTTTAATTTTTCTTAGCAGTTATTCAAAACAAAATATAAAAAATTACTAAAATTTCTTTTAAGTTATTATATTGAGAATTAAAATAAAAGGAAAATCTATTGTCTTTGCAATTTTGTCAGTTAATCGATTAATTTTAATTTATTGCTTTGTATTTTGCAAAACGTCCAAAACAAATCTTTTGGCAAAGTAGTTTAAAAAGGCCAACAAAACCCTATATTTTTTCATTTGATACATACCATTTTTTTCTGACTTGAAATCAGTACAAATTTTTTAAAATATAACCAAAAAAAAACAATTATAATGCCAATATAATGGTTCAGTTGCTGCAACAAATTTTTTCGGATAATACTACCGAATTTTTGTTTAGGACAGCGAATTTCCGTTCTCGGAAATAACCCTATTGGAAATTTTAACACACTGTCACCGAACTGGCCCCTTTATATGAAAAAGACTGGTCACTTTTACATGGCGTTGTCATAGGAGGGGGAAATTGACCCCTTGTGACATGTCACTAGACAAATCCTAGGACAGGTTACTGAACTCTCATAAAAAACAAAGTTCAGGGACCTGTCCTGGGATTTGTCTTGTGACATGTCACAAGGGGTCCTATGACAACGCCATGTAAAAGTGACCAGTCTATTTCATATAAAGGGGCCAGTTCGGTGACAGTTTGTTAAAATTACATTCTAAAAACTAATTTTCTGATAGATACAAACGAAATATTCCACTAGTACACCGAACCAATCCATTGGCTACACTCAAAAAAGTTTGACAGTTATTTGTATAGTAATCAGTAGTTGTTATTTTTAACGGAAATTACAGTTGCTTTTCTATAGAAAAATTCAAGACAACTTTTATGACGGTTATTTAAGATAACAACTAACGAAAAGTACTGTAATTTTGTAACAGTTGTTTAAATCAGTTATTTTTAATATCATAATAAACAACTACCAAAACAGTAATTTTACAGCAAACAGTTATTTTTGGTAGTTAATTAAAAAATAAAAATGTCGTTGATTTTTTTATTTTAAAATTCTTGTTTAGTTTATATTTGTTATTATTGATATATTTCTAGTTTGCAAATAAAAATCAGAAACTTGTATTGTATCTCCAATGCATAAGAGCATAAAAACTGGATAACGGTTTGGAATTTTTACTTCGAGTTTTTGTAATATTTTTTTGTGATATTTTTGTAATCGAAAGAAAAAAAATATTTTTTTTTATTAAAATATAACTTTTATAAACAAAAACATTTGACTATAAAAAACAGCAGTTTTTACCGATTTCGTCAGTGGTTTTAAAATTTTTGTAGTAAAAATTTCTGAGTTAATTTTACGACATTGGTAATTATTTTTAATGCATTTGTTAGTTATTTTTCAGGAGGTAAAAATAACAAAATTTTTAGTTATTTTAAATTTAAATACCTTTGTCGCCTTTTTAACTGCATATATCTTTGTTTTAACTGACATTTTCAGTAGATTCTACCGACAAACTTTAGTGAGTGTACAAATTGTGCCGTCAGAACAAATATGTTTTCTCTTCGCTAATATCTGATTGATTTCTGCCATAGAAAAACGTTCACATTCTGACTACTTTTTCGATTAAAAATGGTTTATAAACAATTTTAAGGCTTTGGGAACCTTTTCTATCGAAAAACCCTCTGATTCTGGGAACTTTTCCTTTCGAAATTTCCACATAAAAACATTCAGATATTGTTGTTAGGACAATTGAAATTTTGTTGTTATTCATTTATTTAATTTATTAATTTATTTAATTTATTAATTTATTTAATCTATTTATTTAATGTATTTAATTTATTTAGTAATTTATTTAATTTATTTAATTTATTTAATAATTTATTTAATAAATTATTTAATAATTTATTTAATAATTTATTTAATAAATTATTTAATAATAATTATTTAATTTATTTAATTTATTAACTTATTTAATTTATTTAATTTATTTAATTTGTTTAATTTATTTAATTTATTTAATTTATTTGATTTATTTGATTTATTTAATTTATTTAATTTATATAATTCATTCAATTTATTTAATTTATTTTATTTATTTAGTTTATTTAATTTAATTTTTTCATTTAATTTATTTAATTTATTTGATTTATTTAATTTATTTAATTTATTTAATTCATTAAAATTTATTTAATTTATTTATTTTATTTGATTTATTTAATTTATTTATTTAATTTATTTCATTTTATTTAGTTTAGTTTAATTTATTTCATTTATTTTATTATATTTTATTTTATTTATTTAATGTTGTTAAGTAAGAGTGGAAGTACAGCTAATATAATAAATATACACTAAACCTGATATGCTATTTAGTATTTGTCTAATTTAGTATAAGTCGAATTCTAGTAGTTTAACCATAACCATAAAGCGATTTTAATATTCGCTTCCCTTTTCTGTAATTTGCAAGGTGTATTGTAAGGCCTTATATATAAATTCTAAAGAACTACCTCTTTTATCAAAAAAACAAGCTTGTGCCAAAAAGTATAAAGTAATTATAAAAAAACAAAATCTGATTTAAGCTATAAATTATCATGCAAGACGGTGGCTCAGTGGAAGAGTATCCGCCAGACACGCAGAAAGCCAGGGATCAAATCCCAACGAAACACATGTGTAAGTTTTTTTTATTTATTTTTAAATTTGATTCGTAAATTCTATTTTGAGAATATCTATTTTTAGAAACTCGCTTATTCTTTTTATTATTAGAACACCTTCTTTTACTAAAAATCAAAGGTGTTCTGTAAGAAAAATAGTAACTGGCTACCATTGCGATTCCAAAGAATCGATTGCATTTAGTCTCACGCCTTGTTAAAAGAAACAAGTTGGTAATCCAATTGGGAAGGCGTTCTACCAAAAATACCTGATTCCCAACTCGATTCCCTATTTTGAAAATTTTTTGCTGGGTACTTTTAGTATTTTACTTGCTGATTCCAAATCTCTATTCTCTAAGACTTTCTGTTACGATGGTAGTAAAGAATTACTGGATTTGATTCTTAAATATAAAAAAGCGCATAGAAATCACTCTCGAATTTACGAAATGTGAACCAATCATGTTTTAAATATTTTAAAAGTATGTGAGGAACCCCTGGACAACCCACAGTTTTGACTCGCAATTACAAAAAGATACAAACTCATGCACAGCGATTATTTTTCTACTCACTTTGATGTGCTGATCACATAAATTGCCTTAATTTAATAATCTATCACAAAATTTCCACTATTTTTTTTAATTTTATGCGCGAATCTTTTCGCGGTTGTCTCGATTAGCTCGAAAAACTTAGTAATATTTCAAATAATCCACTTTTATTTTATAGACTTACCAAATGGATTTAATTAAATCACCTCTCGTAGTATGCAAAAAGACACAATCATTTTATAGCATTTAGCGACCGCGAATTTAAAAAAAAACGATGTGGTCAAGTGTATTATTTTTTTTTATGACCAGAAACGCACAAAAAACCGCGAGAAAAACTTTTAATTTTCCGTTATTGAAAAAAAATTTTTGTTATTAATTTTGTTTTTCCTTTTGTTTTTATTCTGACATTTCATACTAAGGTTAACTACCCAGAGTTAAAATATTGATAAGTTATTATGGTTAAATTTTCATAGGGATAAATATTTAGTATTGGCTAGTTACCCATGGTTAAGGTAAAGTTAATGGGCCTAAGTTGATAAAATTATATCGGCCAAATGACCACCTCCCGAGTTGATGCACATTTGTGCTCGTTTTACGGCATTTTGCATTCACTTTGAGTGACTGTATTTCATGTGGGTACTCTGCTCAACAAAAACGCGCAATTTGTTTGTTAACATAACCACTTCAGTGGAAATGGGCTTCGTCGCTCATTATGATTTTATGATTTCTGCGTTAAAACAAAAGACCTAACCTAGTGTCTTCAAATGCAATGAAATGTGCAAAGAAATTTGAAAATAACACACAAAACAACAACAACGAAAATAATTTTGTTGTTGCTTTGTGTGTTATTTTTAAATTTCTTTGCACATTTCATTGCATTTGAAGACACTAGGTAATGCAATGAAATGTGCAAAAAAATTTGAAAATAACACACAAAACAACAACAACGAAAATAATTTTGTTGTTGCTTTGTGTGTTATTTTTAAATTTCTTTGCACATTTCATTGCATTTGAAGACACTAGGTAAAATTGGTAAAATAAGCAGTAACAATAGCTCCACGTTCTTTGCTTGTTGTCAAATAATGGTCTATCTGTCTACAACATAGATGTCAATGCACAGTGACACTTGACGCCATTTGCAAAAATTAAAGCAAATTCACATTATGACATTTTTTTGCGCCACCCTGTAGTTCAATCGCACATGCACAAAACAAGTTAAAAATGAAAATAAGAAAAATATCGTTACGAATTAAAATTAATGACATTGGTACAAAAACTAACTGAAAATTGGTAATTAAATAAACAGAGTATAGATTCGTATAGTAATTCTTACTCGGTGTTTAATAAGTTAATTCTTAATGTATTCAAAAAATACAATATATTCTTGGTTTTAGTAGTCTCCTTTCTTTTTGATAAACTTCTGTATTTCTAGATTTTAAACTTAATTCGATATTTATAATAAAATTAATAATATTATTGTATTAAATTGTTTATTTAAATTCCATTATAAATTGAGATATGGGAATAAATCTTAAAACTAAATTTATGTATGTGTCAATTAAATTTTATTTTATCAAAAATAACTTGAAATGTATTAATAGTTATCACGTAGAAAAAAATCAATGTTAATTGCCAAGATTAGTAAAACAGTGTTTGGTTTTTATTTCCAATAACTATGATTTTAAAACATACAAATTTATATAAAATACATGAACAATACGATTCCATGTGGGATATTTATGCAACCTGACAATATGGATTTTTTATGCAAAAAACTACAACCAAAAATATATATGTATATAACATACAACAAAATGTAGAGTGTTGTGTTATCAACTTTTATTTTTAAGCCTGTTGGCGGCTGGATCAGAAACTTTACTCTTGACTGCATTAAATTTTCCAGCTCAGGAGGATTACAGGTTTATGTTTTTATATATTTTATTTTACATATTTTGTTAACTTATGCATGTATAGCATACTTTATAACTACACTCAAAGAAATTGTTAAAATTGATGTAAAATAGTTGTTGAAAAAAGAGCATAATTTTAGAAGCTTTTTCTTGTAAAATTTATAATAAAATATTTGAGGGTGAAACATACTTGTGACTAGTTAATTTAATGGACCAATCAATTGATGATTTCATTGACATTGCAATTGAACAATGCCAATTAAAGTTTTTGTCATTACAATTGATCATTGCCAATGAATTTTTTTTTCTAATTTGCTTTGTGTAATGCCTAAATGCTCAATTATAATTGATGAAAAAAGCATTTGTTTTCATGTTTTGATAACAAATTTGAAAAAAAAATTAAATTCGCGTATTTCTTATCTAATATTCGCTATTTCGTCAAATTTGCATTACTCGAGGCTGATGCATCTAGAACAACCAGTGTTAAAAGAAGAGTAAACAGCAGTGTACTTGATACAACTTGATAAAATAGCGAATTTTTATAATGTTTATGGGTCTAAAATTTTTCATTCTTGTCTTAATTTTCTTTTTTATAAAACAATTTTTATTATATACAATGCTTTTTTCTTCAATTATATGTAAATTTCATTACCATTGGGTACACATTTCATTACCATTGTTTTAATCAATGCCATTTGAAAAAATTTCATTGGCATTGAATGGTAATGAAATTTTTTAGCATTGGCATTGAGAAAGTAATGCTAATTAAATTTCAATGACAATGAAAAATTCGCAAGTATGGGGTAAAATTTATATTAAAAACAGTTTATCCAACGAGCAGATAATCTCAAGAGTATGAATTCACCTCATGCTCTGTAGACCGTACCTCAAAAAAAAAAGTTCGCCGTACACCCTCCAATATGAAGTATTATTGCAAGACAATTTAAAAAAAAAAAATTTTTTTTTGCCGGTCGCCTTTTTAAATTTTTCGCATTTAAAGTCGGATTTAAAAGTGTGATATAACGATTTTTTTGCCTCCAGGAGACCAGTGTGTTGCTATAAAGGAAAAATCCAATAAAAAAAATTTAAAAAGGCGACCACTACGTTCGGCAACCAATTTAAAAAAAAAAAATTCTACTGGGTTTATCGAAAAACTTACTTAGCAAAAGTTTAATGATTTTTTGCGAGCTTTAATTTTTTGACATTAGGGTAGTACATTAGGGTTGTAGCAACTGAGATCTGGTGGGTAACTTCTATAACGGGATACTTGATTTCAATGTCCTTCAGAGCAAAACATTGGTCTCCTCGAGAGAAAAACATCGATGTATCATCCTTTAAGATCCGACTGTGAATTCCAAAGATATAACGAAAAATGTAAAAATTTGTTTTTGAAACATCCTTGCAAAAATACTTCATATTGGAGGGTGTGCGGTGGTAAGCTCTAATGCTCTGTTAACTGGCTCTCTCCGATATTTCAAGAAGTTTTAATATAAAATTATATGTCAGGTTTAGATTTCAATAAAAATGGAAAACGTAATAAAAAGCAAAATCCATTAACTGTAATTAAACTTTTTCAAATCTCAGACAGAGCCAGTACGAAAGCGGTTAACAGCGACCTACAATTATCGTTTTTAACAAAAGTTATATTGAAAGTTGGTAATTTCCACATAAACCAAAAGAATATATATGTATGTTTATTATAGTTGTCCAAAAAAACATGAAAGTTGGAATTCGCGATATCCACAATGTTGCCCCTATTCCTTAATGTCTAAAAACTCTCTGTGCCAAGTTTCAGCTAAATCCGCTTTTATTTAGAGGTAGCGAAAAAAGTTGTATTTTAAGAACTATTAATTTATCTCTAGAGTAATTTATACAAAAAGTAGGGTTGACTTTAAATTTAATTATTTCTTAAGCTGTACGCTATTATTTAACAATTTTTAAATCTAGTCTTAATTAATGTGAAGTAAAGGAATTTGAAATCAAAACTTAAAAAAATTTAGTAACTTCTAAGTAATTCCCGATTCTTTTAAAAATTATACAAAAAAATACATATTTTAGTTAAAATTTCCAAATTTTCCGAAAAAATGTAACTAAAAATTCAACTTGTTTTTGCCTTGTATACGCAAATTTCTCATATCTGATCTTTATTTTAATGAAGATTATGAATCAGCAATCGAAATTAAAAAAAAAAAAATTGGTTTATAAATTATTCGTGGTTTTTGAAAATTCAAAAAAACTCAAGTTTTTTGAGTCATTTTAAATCCAGTTTGTTATATTTTTGCAATTTACTTACCAAGGGCATTCAATATATATATATATCACACTAATTTTCATTCAATATATATATATATATATATATATATATATATATATATATATATATATATATATATATCACACTAATTTTAATTTTAAAAATTATAACAGATGTCCCTATCTCATATAATAGGACATTCCACATTAACAAAAAAAGATATTTTTTTAGTCGTAAACATTAATAATTATATTTAATTTTTCTCATTTTATCCATTATTTTCAATTATATATATATTATCGGTTCCTATAAGGAGCATAGGGCCTTACTATTAGTTATACCCTACACCACTATGTGGTCAGGGTATTATAAGTTTGTGCTGATATTTGTAACACCAAAAAGTATTGGTCCTAGACCAATAGTATACCGATCGGCTCAGAATTTTTTTTATTTCGATTTAACGATGTCCGTCTGTCTGTCCATGCATTCTTGTGCGCACTCTACAGGTCGCAAATATTAAGATATTTTGATGAAACTTGGTACACGCCTTGGACGACGCCTATTGATTTTGGTAAATATCGGTCCATGTTTAGACCTAGTGCCCATATAGGGGTCCTACCAAAATTATATTGTTTATACGCTGCAGGTCGCAAATATTAAGATATTTTGATGAAATATGGTACACCGACTTATTTCGGCCCAACGACGAAGCCTATTGATTTTGGTGAACATCGGTCCATGTTTAGACCTAGTGCCCATATAAGGGTCCTACTAAAATTATATGGTTTATACGCTGCAGGTCGCAAATATTAAGATATTTTGATGAACTTTGGTACACAGACCTACGTTGGTCCAAGGACGAAGCTTATTGATTTTGGTGAACATCGGTCCATGTTTAGACCTAGTGCCCATATAAGGGTCCTACCAAAATTATATTGTTTATACGCTGCAGGTCGTATATATTAAGATATTTTGATGAAATTTGGTACAACGACTTACGTCGGCCCAAGGACGAAGCCTATTGATTTTAGTGAACATCGGTCCATGTTTAGTCCTAGTGCTAATAAAATTATATGGTTTATACGCTGCAGGTGGCAAATATTAAGATATTTTAATGAAATTTGGTACATCGACCTATGGCAGCCCAAGGACAAAGCCTATTGATTTTGGTTAACACCGGTCCATGTTTAGACCTAGTTCCCATATAAGGGTCCTACCAAAATTATATTGTTTATACGCTGCAGGTCGCAAATATTAAGATATTTTTATGAAATTTGGTACACCGATTTATATCAGCCCAAGGACGAAGCCTATTGATTTTGGTTAACACTGGTCCATGTTTAGACCTAGTGCCCATATAAGGGTCCCCCCAAAATTGGCTTGGTTACAAACTGCAGGTCGCAAATATTAAGATATTTTAATGAAATTTGGTGCGCTGACTCATATTATAGAAAATTTTGACACAAGTCCCATTTTAACCCATTCGAATTTCGGATCCAAACATTAGTTGGCTTTTAACCAGACTGGTGTAGGGTATTGTATAGTCGGCATGCCCGACTTTAACCTTTTTACTCGTTTTTAATTAATTAAGAATAATAGAACAAGTACAACCTCGAAACTTCAATTGCGATGTGCTACCTCTAAACAAAACTTTTTTGGCGATTTTTTTTTATCAGACCACATTTTTTTTAAAGTGGCATATTTTTAGGGTTGTGGAGCATGAAAATTCCAACTTTTTGGTTTTTTTTTTTGGACAAGTCTAATGTTCATATAAATACAAAATATATTTTTATAAGAAAGTCGCCAACTAACTTTAATTTGGTATTAAAATGTGAAAAACTCAATTATCGATACGCAAGTTATACATATATTTGTGTCATTTCAGAATTTTTTTCTGTGTGTAAATCATAAAATTGCTCGCTTTTTCTATAACTCTATTTTTGTATGAATTGTAATCACTGCCAAAGGCCATTTGGGCAGGCTGTATAAAATGTAATATAATAATAAACATAAAAAAGTCATGTATACACTTTGCCTTAAGTGAAATGGAAAATTGGTAAATTTTTTCACTACAGAATGACTCAAAAGTGGACTAAATGCTAACTAAATGTGGACCAATTTTTATTTTTTAGCCCTGTGCAGTTTTCAGGCATATCAGAAGAATTTATAAGATTAGTTTTGTATTGTAAAATTCCGAATGGTTAGTTTTGTAAAACTTCGAATGTGTTGGGCGCTATGTGTGCGCACTCAAGTTACATTACCGTTTTACTTGTTAATTAGTTTTTGCCCGCACTATATAAAATACGATGCAAGAAACATTACACAATTTTTTCAGAGCTTCATTCTGTGTTCGAATGGCTACAATAAAATATCATATACCTTTTTTTATAGAAAACTTTACCCCATATGTGCCACTTTATTTGCCTTTTTTACAAAAAAACCTTCCCTGAAACAGACCTTTTAAGGGTTAAAATATTAGGGGTAACTAAATATAAGAAAAACATTCGGAATTGTTAAATTGTGAAAATGGTGAATTGTACTTTATCATTATTTCTATCACTGTAGAAAGTATAATACTGTACAACGCTCTTCCAGTAGAGTAGTACAATAAAACCCCAAAAGCTTTTGATGCAAAGTGTGTGGAGTGAAGTTATTTTGCCGTTTAATTTTTTAATTTTTTGCCAACACTACCCAGCAAAAAAAGAGATGCCGCAGCAATAGAAAAAGCACTACAATTGCTGGTCTACGTGTACTTCTTTTTTAACATAAACACTAATGATTTTAACATTGAGTTGTCATATGAGAGGAGTACTTCCACTGCAACAGTTTTTCAGTACTTTTGGAACGAGTGCAAAGAAAGCTCTTTTTCACCTATTAAAATAAAAAAAAAATTATTGGAAAAAAAATTTTTTTTTTTATTTTACAAAAGTTTTTTTATTGCCGCCACCGGGTATCGAACTTGCGACCCCACGATTGTTAGTCTAGCGCTCTACCACTGAGCTATTGTTTGATATGAAAGTTGACTGGCATAAAAGCACCACCTTGTTACTGCGAGATATTGTTCCTTATTCTCATCAATAAAAATACTTATTAACCAAGTGTAAAAGGTGCACTCCAATTCAATATTGTTTTCAGTACTATTTTTGCAGGTGCATAAAGAGAAATTTCTCACCATTCTTTTTATATATACATATTTTTAAAAATTTTTTAATTAAGAAAAATATTGAATTTAAAAAAATTAATTATATATAATAAAAAAAAAATTACTAGAATAAAAAGAAAATTAAAAAAAAATATTGGTCCCGCCGGGAATCGAACCCGGGACCCTCTGTTTGGAAATGCCAAATGATACCAAAATCACTTTTTACGATTACTTTTAGAGCAATTACTCTTTAAAAGCAATACTTAAGTGGTTTTTTGGATGTTGCTCAGAAGTAATTCTAAAAACGCTGTAAAAATATTCTAACGGATACTTTGGAAGCAATGAAAGAATTGATTTTTTGAAGTTGTTCAGAATAACTTCAAAAAAGCGGTAAAAATACACTAACGGATACTTGTGAAGCAGTGAAAGAAGTAGTTTGTAAAGCATTACTACCAATTTTTTTTGCTGGGTATATAAAAAAATAAGTGAAAAAAATTTTATCAGCTTAATCTGTGTTCGGGTCCACAAAAAAATTTCATGTTTTTTTTTGTAGAATATTTTTAACTTAGGTATGTAGCCTGTTTTTAGGGGCTACCTAAGCTTTTTTCAAGAAATACTAAAAAGTATCCTAAAACGAGGGTTTTAAGATTTTAAGTGTTGTGTGCATATATGTTCAGCTGCAAATATGCTACAATTTTGCAGCTAGTTCCATAGCAACCGATTGCATGGAAATGGTTCCGGAATAAGTTCCATGGATCTTATATGGAAGGTATGACTGCTGAGGAATCAGTTTTATAGCTAGTTCCACTTTGAGGCTATAGAAGCGGTTGCTATTGGAAAAATTTTAAAGAAAAATCATCTGTGATGGAATTGACAATAGAAGGGGTTGTAAAGGAAAGCTAGCTATTCTACAACCGATTTTTTGGAACAGAAAATTTTCCTAGGTAGGTGCAGTAGAATCTAATCTGGCATAGAAAGCATCCATGCCCAGAAAGAGCGTTGCACAGTATTATACATTTTACAGTGAACTGCAAGTAATAAAATATAGAAAATATTTTGAGAACATTTAAGCCCTTAAAACGATCGATTTGGGGGACTTTTTGGTATTTCTTGCAAAAGCACAACGTTATAATTTTTGCAAAAAAAAACTTCTCACAAGATTTCATATTGGGTATCCGAACACAAAATTAAGTTCACTAGAAAGTTAAGACTGTGATTTGCGTCTTACTTCATACAATATTGGTCGAAAAATTTAAAACATTAAACAGCCACACACCCGAGCTTCAAAGAATGAATTAATTCTCTTTTGAATGAAGTTCCTAAAAAAGCATTCGATTTCTTAGTAGGAATTCAGTCAATTTATCTCATCCGATTTTATCAATCATTGAATTCAATTGTATCTTTTTCATTCGATTGACAATTTGCGAATTCAATCAACTAAAGTATTCATCTTAAGTTTGAAAAATTTTCAGTTTCTATTAAAATCTTCAAAAATTCCTTCATACGGAAAGGATAAACCAAATTTCTTGGAATCGTTTCTAACAAAAATTTGTTGGCATTCTTCGGGATGTTTGAATAACATTCGATTTTCTTCATTCGATTTTTTTTTTATTAACAACTATGTTATTTTATTACAGTAAAATTGAAATTAGCAGATAGTACTTTTTGTGCTGAATAGGGAAAATTTTTTTTTGTCGGAGAGCTTATGGGGAGTAAGAAAGAGGGAGTAGTATCTGTGAGTATTTGATTTGCGGGGAGTTTATTCCACATACGGCTGGTGCGACTGATAAACGAATTCTCTCTGTAATGCATCGTGTGATCCACTGGACAATCGACTACAAACGGATGTGTTCTACTTGATAAGCGAATATTACGAATAAAAACTTGGGCTTTGGGGACAAGTTCACTTATTTCAGCAGAGCACTTCCCATGGTAATATCGATAGAATAGGATCACACAACCTATATTCCGACGATGCTCCAATGAGTCAATGGAGCTGGATACCCTACTATCATTAAAAAGCGCCGACTCCCTCCTTTGCACATGGTCCAAAATAAACTTCGAAGCTCCTGACCATATACGGGAGTTGTATTCCATCTTCGGTGGTATAAATAGTGAGTAAACCGAATGGAATGAAGTACTTCTTGCACCGACGTAAAAAATCTAGATACTTGAATGCTTCTTTTGACACCTGAAAAACATGTTTTTTCCAACGGACATCACACTGAATATTCATGCCCAGAACATCAAGAGTATCCACTTTCTCAATATCGATATTACCCATAAGTATAGATGACAGTGTTGACCCGCAGCCCTATGGGTAAACACACAACATTGGGTCTTGCGTGCATTAAAGTCGACCTTATTCGCAAGACCCCACTCTGAGATTGTAGAAAGGTCACGGTCATTCATAATCCGCCTTTTGCCCCAATGTCCTCAGGGCTTAGGCTACGATCGAAGGAAAATGAATGACAAATGTTGCTTTCATCTGCGAAAAATCCATGGACAAATGTTTATTCAAAAATAAAATAAACTTTTATTTGTTTGAGTTCGCCGATATTTAATTTCATTTCGGAAAATAAGGCAGCTTTTGACAATTTTTTAAAATTGTCATTTGGCAACACTGACATTATAATTTTTATAAATATATTAGTATTTGAATAAAAACTAGCCATTATATTTGTTTTGTTTAAAAACGGAACAAATTTTTAGCATACTTCAGATTTTATAGATTTGGATCCGTTAGATTTTCATATTTAAATAACTCAAACCTCGTTTTATGCGAATTCGTTTTATGGGAATTCAAATTTATGCGGTTGTAAAATTTTCGTTTAGTTTTTTTTTGTTCTGCGCCATCTGATGGTAAATTGGCGAACTTTTTTGAAGCTGTTTAGTTCATATATATATTCAATCTTTTAATTTCCAGTGGAACATAGGGCCGCTGTTTAGTTCATAGCCCTGTTATATTATTTTACTTCGGTGCGGTTAAGTGTTATGGGAACACCGAAGATTAACAGTCGCAGTGCAACTCGCTAAACATTACACCACAGCGCACACCAATCAACAGGTTAAATGTTATTCTGATACATGAAATCTTATAAAAAAATTAATTAAATTAAAATTTGTATGTGCTAATTCACAATAAAAACTTATTTGGTCTTCGAACCTTGCTATAGTTAAAGTACATATTTCATTTAATAAACAGTTATTAGAAATCTTGATTAATAATCCTACTTTAACTATAAATTAATTTTTCGATTTGATACAATACTATTGTTTACTTTCTCTCTTCTCCCAAATAAGTCGTAAGTGATTTACAAATTTAGTAAACGATTGACTCGGTAATCGGAAGTGAAAAATAATTTTTTGTAAATTAGAGAACTAATGATGTGTTAGATAAATTTAAAAGCCACTAAAAACATTTTTTTATTTATAAAGCAAATCAATAGAAATGTCTGCAAGAAAGCAATTTCTTAGAACAAATTATTAGAAGAATCAAAAAGTAATCGAATGTCGAATAATGTTTTGATAGTCTGTACATCACTATGTTTTGTTTATTTTTTATTTAATTTTTTTCATTTTTTTTGGAATTTTTCGAAAAAGGAATTTAGCTAAGTAATTCCCAATAAGCACATAGGTTTTAAAAATTCAAGTGGTTTAAATTTTGCTTGAAGTAAAGTATATTTCCAATTCTAGCATTTGTATATTTAACAAAAATATTTCAAACTTGAATTTTTTTCCCCCTTTTGCTGGAGTATGCTATTGAAATAAAATGTAATAAAAGTTGTATTCAAGCCTTGAAACTGGAAAACAGGGCTGGAATTGAACTTGATTTCAACTTGAATTCCAGTGAAATTGTTTTTAGGGATTGTTGGGGCGTTGTTGGAATTCACACATTCTAGGGAAAGGATGGCTTTAATAAATTATTTAGTGCCTGAAAATTAAAAAAAATTAACAATTAAATAGTGACCTCCTCACTCCAAACTTTATTAAAGGTTTAAAGTTAATGAGTACCAACTATAAACCTTTATTATTTTTTTCGTTATTAAGCAAATATGAATACTGTTTTTCACAAATTAGCTTAAAATGCTGCAATAAGACTGTTGTAAAAGTTTATGAATTACGCTGTTCATCTTTTTTTTCTCTATTTTATACTGATTTAATATTATGTGCTTGATTGATTTCCTAATTTATTTGTTAATTTTCACTAAATTGTTATTTTTATTTTTTTAAGTAAATGAAATAAATTCTTTTGTTGACTATTTTTATGCGATTTTGTATGACTTTTAATGCTTTGATTTGAATTCGTGCGCTTTTTTTAAATTTAGGAACGAATCAGTAGTTCTTATATGAAGCTAGTGTATCGTTTTATGCGAATTCGTTTTATGCGGATTTTTGCACAACGAATCATTTGCATAAATCGGGGTTTGAGTGTATATACAATTAATGGACAAATTTTTAGCACAAGTATAAAGCTGCCTAGTTTTTCATCATCATGTAATCAAAGAAATAAATGTTTGGCCTTCTTTATGTTTTAAAATAATTTTTGAAAAGAGGAAGGTCAAAAATTGTATTCTTTCTATAAATATTTGGCAACTCTGGCTAAAGCGTGTACGCCATTTTTTATTTACCATTGCAGCCAAGATATCAGTTTATTTTATAACTTTTAAATCACTGAATTATATTTATCCAATAGAAAAATATAGCCGTTTACATGTAGGGGATTGAAAACGGAACGGTGTGTCCAAAATGAGCTAATGAACTATAGACATATTTATCATAACAACGAAGGTCTTCGGTATGGTTCACTCTGATGCAATTTGAATATATTGTAGGTTGCAGCAAGCTATAGAAGTATTTATACTTGCAAAAAATCACTTAATGGAATTTGATTAAATAAGCACCGATTGTGCCGCTATAAAAAATAAAGCACTGCTCAAAATTATAGCGCAATTACTAACAGTAATTTGGTGCTTGAATTTCTCGCCAACGGTCCAATAGAAAATTATAAATTTTTAAGTATATAAACACAATTGATTGGAAATTTAAGAATACAGATACTTCCTTATTTATCAACTTTGAAGAAAAAAATTGGCAGTAAAGCTATGTAAGCTCCAAACTAGTGGTTCAAAATTATAGCGCACTTACAGAGAATATTTAAAAAAGCATTATGTCCCAGTGTAGAAACGGTAATGACATATCATTATTTTTTGGAGTACCAGTAATGACACCCACTTACCTTCTGTATTATTTTAAAACATATAATAATGAGTTACTGATAATGACTTATTTGTATCATTATTTCAAATAGAAAATAAATTTCTAGATTTTTTTGAAAATTTTTTGAAATCTATTTTTAGACTCAATATTTTTTAAATACTGGTAAGGATATATGTAACCACATATTTTTTGATTTTTTGTATGTTGGCGAGTAAGCTTACTTGTGTGCAGCAGGTCAATTATGTTTTTATCTAATAAATATTACATGTCGATATAGCTCAGATGGTAGAGCTGTTGACTGGCAATCTGTAGACCCAGGTTCGATTCCCGCACCAGCAAATTTTATTTAAAAAAAAAAAATACAATAAAAAATATTTTTTTTTTATATAATTTATTTTTTTGAAAATCTATTTTTGGACTCATTATTTTTGTCAGTACTGGTAAGCACATAGGTAACGATATATTTTTTGATTTTTCGTATGCTGGTGTGTAACGACAACTCATTATTTTTCGCGACATCGCCATATAAAGGTAAGAAATGTAATAACAAAAGTTACTAGTTACCATTACCAAGTATGTAGTTACATAATATCTGGTAATGATTTTCTACACTGGGGTATTGCGAAATATTTTAGTACTTTGATTTTAATTAATTACTAAGCTTGTTTTTTAAGACGTTAGCTATTTCTTAAGGCTTCATTAGTGTAATCGTAAAGTAAAAAAACGTATATGTAATCAATTCAATGTGTTAAAATCCCAGTGTAGAAAATCATTACCAGATATGTGGTTATGTAACTACATACTTGGTAATGGTAACTAGTTACTTTTGTTATTACATTTCTTATTACCTTTATATGGCGATGTCGCGAAAAATAATGAGTTGTCGTTACACACCAGCATACGAAAAATCAAAAAATATATCGTTACCTATGTGCTTACCAGTACTGACAAAAATAATGAGTCTAAAAATAGATTTTCTAAAAAATAAATTATATAAAAAAAAATATTTTTTATTGTATTTTTTTTTTTTAAATAAAATTTGCTGGTGCGGGAATCGAACCTGGGTCTACAGATTGCCAGTCAACAGCTCTACCATCTAAGCTATATCGACATGTAATATTTAATAGATAAAAACACAATTGACCTGCTGCACACAAGTAAGCTTACTCGCCAACATACAAAAAATCAAAAAATATGTGGTTACATATATCCTTACCAGTGTTTAAAAAACATTGAGTCTAAAAATAGATTTCAAAAAATTTTCAAAAAAATCTAAAAAATTATTTTCTATTTGAAATAATGATAAAAATAAGTAATTATCAGTAACTCATTATTATATGTTTTAAAATAATACAGAAGGTAAGTGGGTGTCATTACTGGTAGTCCAAAAAATAATGATATGTCATTACCGTTTCTACACTGGGATAATAAAATAAAAATATATTTTTATCTTTTTTCTATGCATTGAAACTGTTGTCAAGTAAAATCGTAAAAAAGTTCTGTTGAAAATAGAAATTTTCTATTTTATTACTTGACATTTAATTCTATGCACAAGAAAAAGATAAAAAATACAATATTTTTATTTTTTATACTTTTTTTATTCATTATAAGAATGATACGTTACTTTTTTTACGATACTTCCAAACTAATTTGGGCTTTACTGTAAATTTCACAAATTTGTGTTTCAATTTTGGGAAATTATCAAACTGTTCTCAATTTTCAAATAGAAAAATAAGCTTTTTGCTAAATTGAATATTTGAAATAATTTTGTAAACTGATTTTTATTAATTTGATATTAGATGGGCATCACTGTTCGTATACTAGATTTATTTTAAAATTTCAGAAAAATATCGTGATGCATCAGGCTTAAAATATGGGATCTCATAGTTTAGAAGTTATGGCTTCAGAATACTATCGCCATATTTTATTCAAAATCATTATCTAAAATAGTACAAAAAAAATATTCAAACTTTATTAAAAAAAACTGAAATGCAATTGTAACGACATCTGAAGTTCATATTTTAGCCCTATGTTCAGCCGATCTATTCTACATTAATGCCTTTACCCATGCCGTATATCTTTGTAACAATTTTAAAAACTCTTCACTTATATTTTATGCAAAAAATACCCATAAGTGATTTTTTGTCAAAAACAATGTAAAACAAGTAATTTTCTACTAAAATATTGTTTCATAAGGCTATAAATCTTATTCCCAGAGATCGGTAATGATATTTATTGTTTTTGAAAAGTGGTTCCGAGTACCAGAGATTAATTTAAACTCATTTCTCAATACAGTAGTTGTAATATTTTTAATGATGATCGGAGCCATTATATCGGAACCGTGAAATCCCATATTTTACGCCAGATACATTACGATTTTTTACTTGAAATTTAATAAGAAATCTAGTATATGAACAGTGAAGATGATCTGATATAAACTTTTTCAAATTTTTAATTTTGCAAAAAATGTTGTTTTTCTATTTGGAAATTAAAAACAGATTAGTATTTTTTTTCAAAATTTGAAGACAGATTTGTGAAATTTTTGATTAAAATGATTTGGTTTAAAAATAAATTTAAATCAATATACTGAAATAGTTCGCAATATATGAAGTGCGCTTACTTTTGAACCACTCGTTTAGAGCTTAGATAGCCTTACTGCTAATTTTTTTCTTTCAGGTTAGGGAAATAAGTATCTATATTTTTTAAATTGCAAATCAAATAGTGTTTATAAACCCATAAAAATTATAATTTTCTGTTGAGTTGTTGCCGAGATATTAAAACACCAAAATGCTGCTAGTAAGTGCGCTATAATTTTGAGCAGTACTTTATGTGCACATAATTTGTTCTCCTCTATCACATATCCGAATCTCATTTAGATCGGAGCGACTAAAACAATAATGTAAATAATGCCATATTAACAATAATGTAAATAGGTACCGAGGAAATTAATATCTCCCATTAAGGCTTTATATGAGGACGCCAGCTGTCGTATCCTGCATGAAAACCAACTAACAAAGAAAGACTCCCAACGCGGACCGGCAGATCTCAATGAGCTTCGGAAATGTTGTAGAGAAGGAAAATTTAAAGGGCATGTATTTTTTTAGCTGCCCAATTTCATATTTAAGGGTTAAAAAATGAGATAAATTGCCCAATTTTTAATTTTTTTCGGTTTATTTCATATTTCTTCCAAAGTATGTAACTAAAAGAAATTTTGGTGTCATACGAACAGTATTTGAGAGGCGTATTTACCGGTGTATAAAACATGCTCAAGCATATTTGTTTATTTATGGCATAACACAAAATATCAAAATTTTAGGTGGTTTGGTTCGGGGATATATACAGGGTTAAGGGTAAAATTTACATTTACAAAATATGTATATAATCATAAAGTTAATGCAACAAAATTAACAATTTTGTGTCTTTAGAGATAAAAAATGTAATCTCTAATAAATAATGATAATGTAGTTACAAATAAATGCATTTGCAAAGAAAAAACCAACATTGTTGTTTTAAAGCTCATACTTTCAAAACAAAACAGCACTACCCAAGTAAAAAAAAATTGATATGGAGCCATATGAAATTATATTTAATTATATATAATTTAATTATATACGTCTTATGGTATCATATTGTATCGAATTGTATACAATTGTATACAATTGTATACAATTTGGTACAATTTGATACAATTTAATGCAATTCGATACAATTGTATCCGAATATTGTCCTCATCCAATTACATCAAATTATATCTTTTTGTATAAAATTATATAAAATGTTATAAAAGTGGACATAGTTTGATACAATTATATCTAAATATTAACCTTATACTTTACATAGGACCATATCTAACAATATACATACAAAAATAATTTTTTTAAATAAAAAAAAAATTTTCAATTGCTTGTAATTGTAATTGTTCTTTTTTGAATTGCAATTACAAATAATCGGCCTGATTACAAGTGTCGAATTTGTAGTCGAAATTTTCGACTCCATATAAAATGATTTTGTATATAATGGAAATTATAAAGAAATGAAACTCTGATGCTGGATTTTTTTAAATCTGAGTGCTATTGTAAATCCAATTGAAAAATTGTTCAAAAGTTGGGTTTTTAGTGAATTTTCAGCAAATTCGACTTAGTTTCGACTACGACTACGAACCTCGTAATAAGGCCGAATATGTAATTATAGATGAGTTTTTTTTTTTCAATTACAATTACATGTAATTGTGTAATTGTATGTGTAATTAATTACAAAATGTAATGATTAACCTCAGGCCTGCTGGAGATCTTATAATTTCGATAAATCTTCCATTACTTTTATCCAGATTTATCATGACAGTGCAATAAACATGAAAAAAAATTTCTTTTAATTTAGTAATTTTAAAATAAAGTTAACAACACTGAAATTTTAAAGTTAATAGGATTATGATATACAACCAAGATATAAGAAATCAGTCAAGTGTACGTTATAGTATAGAGAATTTCGTATTAAAGGCAATTTTTTCTCATGCTCAAAAAAAAAAACCAAAAAAAAAACAAATTACTCACGCACGAGCATTTCGTTTTTTACTCAGCACACATGATTATATTAACTTATTTATTAAACTTACAATCAGAAAATTCTCACGCAAAACAGTAAAAATTACTAAAAACATATGATGCAAAAAATAAACTCACACACGAATCAATCACGGGTTATTCTTACTTACGCTCACGCACGAATCACTTAAGTATAGTAATTATTACTCACGATCACGTGTGAATAACGTGACTCACGAACATTTCGTGTCACGCGCCAATCCCTAGTAATTACTAAATTTAAAACTAGTTCAAAATCATTGATAACATGGAACCAAATATAATACAATACGGTTTTATATGGACCTTATATATTTTTATATAAAATCACTTTGAAAAAATTGCCTATGTGGGATATTATTTCATTATAGATGATTTTATAAAGAATGTTATAAGTTATATATGGGTTCATATTCGTCAATATATAATCATAACTAACACAAATTATAAAAGATTTCTTATATGGATCCACATAGTTTTATATTATTATGTATAGTGTCATACTAAATTATATATAAACGTACATGTAATTATGTCTTTTATATGTTACTTTATGTACTTATATATAGCACATACATATATATGTAGGCCAATATGTAATAATATAAAATCACATATGTCTCCATATTAAAACCTTTGAGGAAAAAATATCTAACATATGACTATATAAAAGAATATCTGCTTGAATTTAAAAGCATATGTGGCCATATGTAACTATAAGTTACTATATGCAATTACATAAAATAATATATGATTATATCAAAACTTTTTTACTCGGGTAATTGCTCTATTGTAACCAATTTAAAATTTGTTCGTTTTGAATGACTTACACATATTTTTGCTTGGATGGTAATGCATTTTTTTTTCATCTGCTTTAGTGTCGACTAATGGTAATGAAATTTGCACTTCAGTTTCAGCTACCGTACATTGCAATTTTAAGTGAACCGTTCATTATTGAAATTCAAAATCTTCAAAAGTTTTTTACTTTTATTATATTATATAACTTGTTGTGCATTTTGATTTTGTTTCGTATCTTTTGTTAATATGACTTATCATATTTTAAATATGATTTAAGAAAATGCCAAAAAATGTTTATTTCTTTATAGGAAAACTAAAACTTATAACTTCTCGACGAAAAAATCATAGTAGGGATGCAAAACAAAGAATGTAACTTCACCATCAACTCTATCGTCAGCTAATAAATTATTTAGAGGATATATACAAAACTTGATACGATGTTCAGCTAACCTAAATTCTTTCCATTTTGTTATAATTCTGGCTTGAAGAGGAAAGAAAAGCTAATCATATAAAAAAGTTTTCCCATTTAACTGTCGGGTTTTATAAATTTTGATAAGAAAAAAGGGAAAATAATAAAGTTATATGTGGAGTTTGTTTTACGTTTTTTATTTCGCATTTATGTTTAAATTTTAAAAGATTTTATTAAAGTTTAAATAATACGTTTTGATGGCGTTATACGTATCTCCAAAACTACAGCTTGCAACAACAAATTAGAAGTTTTTATCTAAAAATATTAAACAAATTTCTTTTTGCTTCTTTTTACTTTTAGGATTATCCTACTCAAATCGATTTTACACAACCCATGTCAATGGCTCATCTGCCACCTGTTTCACAAGCCTCTATGATAAGTGGCACTATTTTAACAGCCCAACCCATGGGTAATGGCGGTACGGGCACATTAAGGCGTGGCATACTGAAAGGTGTTTCACAAGTGCCACCACCAGATGTTACGCATCATACCACAACCAATATGGGAGGAGTACAATTATTACATGATTTACATCCTCTGAATATATCATCTACCTCGTCAACATTAACGACCACCTCCAGTGTGGGTAATGGAAGTTTAATGTCAGTGCCAACATCGACACAACAACACAAACAACCACAAAGTATATTAAAAGATCCCAATCGCAATAAGCAACAACACCAACAACAACAACACCACCACCAGCAACAACAGCAGCAACATCAACAGCCACCAACGCAACTGATAAATACTGGATTGGTTGCCATGTCAGGTGCTCTCGATAGTATACAATTTCTTAATATACCAAATTCGGCGGGCATTAGTAATAATTTACTAATGACTGCCAGTGCATCATATGATCCCGCAAATCCTCATAGTTTAACGACATTTAATGCTGGCGGTGCCACAGTAGCCTTTACCGATGCTGATGGTCATCTTGTATAGCTGTAGGATGCCTCACAGGGGTCTAAGTTAACGATAATCACCACAGAAACATCGCAACAACATTTACCCCGCTATTGAAATTGAGGCAACCAACAACATCAACACAATACCACAAACCAAACAAAACAAAACAATACATGTATGAATGTTTTCAAAATAATCATAAGTTAGAAAATATTATTATTAATTAATTGATTAATTAATTATATAATGAATTAAGTACTTATAGCCCTTTACTCTTAGAGACAAGACATGACAAACAAACAACCAGACATACTTACATACCTGAGTATTTACGTATGTATGTGTGTTTAATACCAAATATTTTTCTTTAATTATAATTCGTTAATTGTTTTGTTCTTTTTTAAATTATTATGGCAGCTAATCAATACGAAACTATTTTTTTTAAAGAAACATAACTGAATTCTGTTTTAGTTAGATGGTAAAAAAAAAAAATATAAAAAAAAATACTAACCAAATAGTTAAGTTTAACAACGAATGATTTTTTGTCAATACAAATATTTAGTTTAATTCAAAATAAAAAACAAAAGAAACCAAAAATAAAATAAATATGGCTAAGCCAAATTGAAATAAGTATAAACGCTACTAGTATTTTTAATTTATTTCTTTTATAGCTCTGTAAAAAATGTAAATTTTTCGAGTGAAAAATTTGTATTCATATAAGATGATATAATAACTTAGGCTGAAACGTACATACATACATATATGTGACCTTCTCCGAGAAAAGGGACGTAGTGTGTCAAAAAATGGGTTTCGATAAAAATGAGAAAAACATTAAAATTTTACTTTTAATTTAACTTTAAATGCGTTCTTCTCAAAACTTCATTTTCACACACTAGGTCCCTTTTCTCGGAGAAGGTCACATATATAAATATGAGGGTTCGTCAATAAAAAATTTCTTTGATTTTCGGATATCATCACTTTTTTTTTTAAAGATTTTGCATAGAAAAAAAGCATGGCGTTTTTTTTTCTTTTTTATTTCAACTCCTTCCACTGGCGCAAGTTGGCCAAAAACGCTGATTTGGAGACCCATTTTCTGCAGAGCAAAAACGGCTACATTTCTGGGAAATCTGACTTTACCATTCGTTTCGAAAGCAAAAACTAATATAAAAAACATTTTTTGCGTTTTCTGAATTCAGCAGATAGTCATTAGAGTGGTCCAAAAATCGACTTTTTTCAAAAATTTCAAAAAAAGTTCCTTTTTATTACACACAATAAAAATGTATTCCCTGCTGAGAATATTGGTACAAAAATTTTTGATATACCGCGACCCGTTAAAAAGTTATTTAGTAATCAAATATTTTTAGTAAAAAAAATCTTTGTAATAAATATTACAAAACATACAAATTATTTTGCCACTACTAAATAATAAATTTATAATGCGGCAGCGAGTATTGAAAGCTGCACTTTAATTAGCTGAAATAATTTTTCATTGAATTAAAAAAAAATCCAAATTTGATTAGCTAATAACTTTTTAACGGTTCGCGGTATATCCAAAAATTTTGTACCCATGTTTTCCCCCGGAAATACATTTTTATTGTGTGTAATAAAAAAGTTACTTTTTAGAAGTTTTTGAAAAAAGCGGATTTTCGAACCACTCTAATAGCTATCTGGTGTATTTTGAAAATGCAAAAAAAAAGTTTTGTATATTAAATTTTGTTGTAGAATCGAATGGTAAATTCAGATTTCCTATAAATGCAACTGTTTTTGCAGCTTTTTTTTCTATGCAAAAACTTAAAAAAAAGTGATGATATCCAAAAAGCAAATTTTTGTGACGAACTCAATAAATATATATGTAGTATATTAGGGAACCTTCGTTTTACATGGGCAACAAAATGGCTACCTGTCACCCCCCCCCCCTGAAAAACTTCGATTGGATATAAAAATACATCATGCAAAAACTTAAGATGGACGTATTACGGGAATACGTACCGCTACGATTTACAAATGGGAAAAAATTACTTTTTTGCTTTCTTGAAAATACTGGCTCCCAAATAATTTTATTTCCGGAAATTGTAAATGGAATCGTAATCTAGACTGAACAACATTTTTAGTAAAGCATAAAAATCCAAAATCGGTTGGGTTAAAATATTATAAATAATGAAAAACATAAAAAACTTAAATACTTTTTTCGAAAACTTTCAACAATAGTTAACTCATAAACCGTCTAATGTTTGAATTTGATGGCAAGAGAACTGTATCGTCGGCGAACGTAGCAATCATATCCTGATTTGCTGTAGGCATAACCCGGAGATTTCTTGCTATTTATACTTGTTTTGATTTCCTTTTGAATTTCATTTACAGTAATTTTTTTGATTTGGCAGTGTAGAGTATTTGAGATATTTGGAAGTAATATTATTTTTTCGACCATAGGGTCGGTGAACGTTCTGCAGAAATGTTCAGAAAGTACTGTTGCTTTTTCAGATTTTGTACACTAATAAAATAAATACAGTCACTTTTTGTTAGTTGATTCTGAAGTTTTTCCGTTCAGTTATTTTTAAAAGTATTAACAGTTGTTCGTAGAAGAAAAATAATTTTTAACGTTTTTCACAAGTTGTTTAGAAATTTAACTATAATTCAGCAACAATTTGTCTGTAGTTTTCACTCTTATTGTTTCCAAGAAAACTGTCCACGGTGTTCTTAAAAGATTTCTAGGCTGCATATTCTTTCTCCAATAAACATTGTGAAAAATTGTCATCATTCAATAGCTTCCTGATCTGTAGGCAAACAAATATGTCTTGTTTGATTTTAGCATATGAAATTTTAGGAAAAACCGCTAAATAATATGTAAATGCTGTACCATCTTTGGCCGGAGCCTTGACAAAGTTCTTAAAAAGGCCCAAATTTATATGCAGCAGCTGACTCTGTTATGACGTAATGACAAAGGAAACAACAATATTTTATGAAACCTCCTTGCACACCAGTCAACAAACCAATAACCTGAAACAGATTAAAAATTAAAACAGTTATTTACGATGGTCTATACTATATATACAAAGAAATTTAAATCACCACCACCTTAAGGTCACCACAGATCTTCCATTTATTATCGTTGTATTTGAGTAATGTCAAAATTTCAGTCATTGATTCGTAATTTTCCGTGTATTAATGGCATGAGCAATTGGTATGGATGGTTTTTCATTCCCATTATGCAAAAGAAGAGCCTTTAAACTGTACTTAGAGCCATCAATAAATAATCTCCATTCAGCCAGAGATGGGAGTAATTAATTACTTTGTAATGACCATTGCGGGTTTTCATTACCATTAAATCTATAAAAAGAAAATTAAAAAAAATTCATTACCATTACAAAATGTAATTGAAATGAAAAAAATGTTAATTTCATTTGTTTTCTTTACATGTAATGAAACGTTTTTATAATTTTCATTACAAAACGCAATGGTAGTAAAAACAACAAATCATTTTCATTTCTTCTACACTAGGTAAACAAATGAAATTTCATTACCATTACTTAACATAATGATGTAAAGAACGTTTCTTTCTTTGTTCTACACTAAAAAATTTACCTTTAAGGAAATTTTTTTTCGCATTTTTTTTTTTGGCAACTAGCCACCAAACTTTGATGTATTGATCTAGATTATAAATTTAAAAAAAAAACGCACTTAAAAAATAGCAAAATTATGGCGGAACGCGAAAAAAGACTTTATGGCAGAAAATTTCAATTAAAAAACTTAATCAGCGATTAACATTCTTCAAACAAATATACTGATGCAAAAAGTTTCGTTTTGGCAAATTTTTTTCGCGATTTATTTTTGCAACTAACCACTAAACTTTGTTATATGAAATAGGCATTATAGTCCCTAGATTATAAATTTGAAAAAACCGCACTTAAGAAATTGCAAAATAATGGTGGAACGCGAAAAAAGACTTTATGGTACAAAAACTGAATTAAAAAAACCTAATCAGCAATTTATATTCTGCAAACAAATATATTTATGTAAGAAATTTACTTTTTGCAAATTTTTTTATCGATATTTTTTCGATATTTTTTTTTTAACTAGCCACCAAACTTTGTTGTATGAAATGGGCATTATAGTCCCTAGATTACAAATTTTAAGAAACCGCACTTAAAAAATTCAAAAATAATGGTGGGACGCGAAAAAAGACTTTATGGTAAAAAAATCTAATTAAAACACTTATTCAGCGATTTACGTTCTGCAAACAAATCTATTGATGTAAGAATTTTTTTTTTTTGAAATTTTTTTTTCGCGATTTTTTTCGAGGTTTTTTTTTTAACTAGCTCCCAAATTTTGTTGTATGAAACGGGTATTATAGGCACTAGAATATAAGTTTTAAGAAACCGCACTTAAAAAACTCCAAAATAATGGCGGGACGCGAAAAAAGACTTTATGGTAAAAGAATTGAATTAAAACACTTAATCAGCGATTTACATTCTGCAAGCAAATATATTAATGCAAAAATATTCCTTTTTGAATTTTTTTTGTTTGCGATTTTTTTTCGCAAATTTTTGTTTTTCAACTAGCCACCAAACTTTGTTGTACGAAATGAGTCCTTAGATTATAAATTTAAAAAAACCGCACTTACAAAATTGCAAAATAATGGCGGATCGCGGAAAAGACTATGGTACTAGAATTGAATTAAAAAACTTAATCAGCTATTTATGTTCTGCAAACAAATATATTGATGCAAGAATTTTCCTTTATGCAATTTTTTTCGCGATCTTTTTTTGCAACTAGCCACCAAAACTTGGTATCAAATATGGATACCATAGGCCTCGGATTATGAACTTAAAAATGCTTTTAGTAATTTGTAAACCTTATATTTTTAAAATAAAAAACTTCGATAAAAACGGCATGTAATGAAAAACAAATGGGTGTTTCATTACTATAGCTGTATTTTGTCTCATGCCTATCAACGTTAAGTATTTAAAGCAAATCTACGTTAAACAAACTGCAGTAAAAAAAATTTTTAAACAGGTTATGTTCATAATTGTTCGGTTTTAATCGAACGTACGTCAGCAAAATTTTTTAAGATGTAACGCGAATAAGTTACGTTAGATGTGAAAATGTATAAACGTTGAGTTTTCAACGTTGATAATTATCCGTGTTGAAAGTTAACGTGCATACGAAAAGTAATGTGTTAGTTTTTGTCTTAAACGCGTTTTTATGCACTTTGAGTTTTTATATGAGTTAACGGATATAGTTAAGCCGAAAATACAGCTTATGTAAACATTAGGTATAAGTAATGAAAATTAAAAAAAGGTTCATTTTAATTTTCAAAACAAATGAAAATTAAAAACATATTCATTACCATTTTTTAACGCAATGGTAATGAAAAAAAGAAAACATTACCATTTCTTCAAAAAATGGTAATGATAAAAAAAGCTCCATTACACCAAGTAATGGTAATGAAAATGTAATGGTAAAGATTTTAGCCCATCTCTGCATTCAGTTTTGTCATATGACTGAGTTTTGTATCTGTCTTTTGCACATCAGAAAAAAGGACGCCAAAAGATGCGTATGCATACATAAAAATATAACATAATAAGATTACATGTGATTTAAATTATAGAAAAAATAAAATATTAGAAACATTAATTTTTAAATCAGACTAGATCTAGTTTCGGCCTTTTTGTATGGACAGGTTTCATCACTGAAAAAAAAACAAAAAAATTATCACATACAGACAATCTAACAATAACCATATAAACAATTAACTATTTAATGGAAAATCACTGATAAAGCCTGTCCACACAAAAAGGCAGAAACTAGATCAAGTCTGATTTAAAAATTAATATTTATAATTTTTAGAGAAAAATGTCAATTCTTCTTCTTAACCTTAAACCTACTAAAATAAAATATTTTTTATTTGGTAATTTTTTAAAACTCTTCGGTGAAGTGTTGCGTTATTTCTATAGAAATTGTTTTTGTTACAAAAACAATTTACATTGAAAGTGTTTTACTAAATTAGGTAGTAAATTTAATGAAAATTAGAGTTGTGTCGTTCATGAACGAACTAGTTCATTTGAACGGTTCAGTTCATTGAACGATATGACATCGTTCACCATTATTCGTTCTTTTCGTTCATCGTTCATTTCGTTCTTTTTTCTAGTCATAAAAAGTTTGTATACCTTTCTTATTAATTTTATTACAGAATTAAATGTTTTTCTTAATAATTTCAAATTTTTAATAAAATTGTAATTTTCTGACACTATTAGTCTATGCACAATAAAATTAATATAAACATGTAACATGTAGTGCGCCAATAAATTATCGAATGAACGACGCCGTTCACGAATCACTGTTCAGACACTGCTCATGACAAAAAAGAACGATAACAAAAAAGAACGATTGAACGATTTGAACGAACTAGTTCAATGAATTTTATTGAACGATATGACCGAGTCACCAAAAAGAACGATTAAGCCCAACTCTAATGAAAATAAAGATAACATGTAAATGTATAATTAAAATCTTTATAAACAGTGATTATATAAGATACAAAGCAGATATATTTTTTCAGTAGTTTAGGTAATTTTTTTTTTTCCTTTTTTTTATATAAAAACCGTAATTTACATCCTTTTTGTTATTTAGAATTGTTTACTAATGTGGAAGCCTGGATATTTTTATATTTTACTAATTTTCCTAAATAATGTTCGAAAGAATAATAAAAACACAGTTTTTAGACTTTCATCAAATAAATTAACTGAAGTCAGGGGTCTCCCATGGTCCTGATGAATGGCAACACCGGTTTTTAATGCAACAGATGGCGCTGACTGCTGTTTTGTTTTTCTGGCAATACTGTTTCATTTTATTTGGGGAGCAGTGTTGCACAAAAACTTTTAGCTTATACCCATTTTAAATGTTTAAATCCCCAATGTTATACCCAATTCATTTCAATTTAAACAAAAAATCAAAAAAAGGAGCTAAGTTAGCATCGCTCTTAAGTTTAGAAAATTATTAAGAAATATGTGAGCAAATTAAATAAAATTGAATATCTTACGAAGAAATATTTACGTTGTCACTCGAACTTTAAAGGCCTCAAATCTTTGTTAAAATTGTTAAACTAAAAAAATTGTATTATACGAAAGACAAATCACAATTAAGCTGAAATGTCACCGTTTCAAAATAAAAGTCATATATTAAATTTTCTGAAGAAATAATTCTACACAATTTTCACACGAACTTCATTATGGTGAAGTCTTTTTTTCTAAAATTTGTAAATCTAGTAAGGTGTAAGTTCTAGGGCTCGTAAACTCTTTGGAACATTAAGTTTGCGTAAGTCGAGTTTAGACGAATCAGAAGGTACATAAAAGGTTTTATGAAAACCCCTGGTACTTTTGGAGCCTACACAAAATTTATTTTTTCTGAGTCCTTTGCATGTAACAATTTCAGTATTTGGAAAATAGAACATTTGTTGATTAATTATTGAGCTTGGTTGCTTTTCGTTATTTCAAGATTTATAAATATTTGGAGAACTTTGCTTCAATAATTTAAATATTTTGTAGAAATTTTGAAATTCTTTAACAGACCTAATTTGAAATAATATGTATATAATTTATACCAAATTCTTCTTATTTTGGGCCTAAAACTAAATCTTTTAAAATTTACAAATTTTTTAATCTGTCCCCAAAACGAAGTCGAAATCCCTAATTTGGATCCAAATCCCCTTATCTAACTCTGTAAAAGCTCATTTGACATAAAAAATCCTCCCTTGCAAAAATTTACCAAAATTAAATCCTCCTTTGACAAAATTTCCCACATGCTAGCGACATCTACAGTTTGTTAAAAAATTATCCATGTTGCATCTCTATATTATATGTCTCTGACTGAGGTACAATTTCTCTGCAAATTTCTTGAGTTTTTTTCAGTCTACTAATATTTAGCAAAAAGTTTTATTGATTTTAGCAAGGATTTCTTCCACTAGCAATCGACTAAGTGTTAGCAAAGCTTTTGTTGAGATTACTATTTTTTTTTTTTTTTTTGGTAAAAGTCAACTCGCTGATTTTCAGCACACTTCTTTTGGTGAAATTACCAACTTTTTTGCTAGCACTCTGTTGACTAAAAGTTTGCTGACAGCAACATTTTTTTTTTTTTGTTTTGAGGTTAAAAATGATCAAGGTTATCAGAAAAAATAAAAGAGTTGCAATTTTTAAAATGGTATTCAATTTCAAATGGTATTTTAGCCATAGCGGTATTATAGTGATAACTGTAACCAACTTTGAAAAAATGTAACAATCAAATATCTGTGTTTTTGAGAAACTCAAAATGTTATTTTTATAAATAAAAAATCTAAACACAAATTTGATAAATTATAAACTAAGCTAGATACTGCAAAACGGACAAAATTTTTGATTCATCTCTGATAATAAAAATGGGCTAAGTCCGGCAGAAATCCCGGGATCCATTTTAATAAAGCATTTTTAGTAAATCAATTTAAAGATCTGAATTATTTTGTAAACAAATGTTTTTTTTTTTTGTGTAGTTGTACCTAATTTCATTTTAAGTTATTATTAGTTATTATTTCTTTAGTAGGACGAAATCTAACGCCAGAAAATGTCAATGGCATTAATTGTTAATGAAATATTTTTAACACTAGCATTAGTCAATTAGAGCTAATGAAATTGCAATGACAATAAATAACCATTTCATAAAACAATAAAAATTTTAACAAAATACATAAGGAAGATGGTATCTGAGGAATGTCAGAAGAAACTTCGATAAGGTCAGCACTTTATTAATTGGGATCTAAGACAATTTACGACTGGTCACGCTGGAAGAAGTTCTTCATAATGAAATTTATCTTAGAAACGGCGGTAGTTAACAAATGATATTTTCCAGTAAAGGCCAATAAACAAATAATTAGCCCAACAAATCAATATTGTTGTTACGAGTATTTGTTCAAGCTAATCAACCGTATCAGAAATACCTAATTAAATTTTAAAGCATTGTTAAGCTGATTTTGTAAAGAATCTATAAGAGAAAAGAAAATTCAAGTGGTGGAAAGATAAAAAATAACGGAATGATAATAACCTAGTTAACAGATATTATTTTAACAAACACTCATTTTATATAAGCCACCTTAACTCTGAATTAAGGCAGATAGAAACTCATCACAACAAAAAGACTGTTTCAAACATTTTTCCTGCCTATTTGCCACCTAAAAGTACACAACAAAAAAATTCCAACTTATTTGTTTGTATTGCTATGACGTGTTGCCAGAAAATTTTTTACTCTTATCCCAATTTTTAAAGTTGATAACACCAAAAATTTGGAAAAATTGCCTAAGTGTTAAATTTGTGCCCAATTCTATTTTTAATCTAATTAAAATAAAAAAAATTTAAAGAAGAACGACTAAGGGCATGCTGACTATATGATGCCCTACAACAAAGTCAATTAATGTTTTAATCCGAACTCTGAATGGTTTGTCAAAATTAGTAAACAAAACGGTAAAAGTTAAGAGAAAATCGGAAATATGGATTACAGGTGCAAAATCAAAAGGCCTTTTCCTAGGTCCCATATTGTTAGCGTGCGAAATTTCAGTAAAACCTCTTTATATTTGCTTCCTTTAGCAAACGAGAAAATTTTTTGGGTGCTTTCTGATCAAACATTGAACGATTCCCACAAAAATCAAGGGCCCAGGATCATTAATGTGCCACATTTTATTACAAAGTATATCTTTATATTTGCAAACTGTAGCGTGCGAGCAGGCATAAGGCCCCATTTTGGGTTACCTTAATATGGGCAATAGGACTAAACATGCTTTTAGCCAAAATCAATATATTTTATCCATTCTCCGATATAAGTCGGAAAACCGAATTTCATCAACAAACATTAATATTTGCGACCTGTGTAGACAAAAAGAGATACGAACGGACGGTTTTCTCCTAGTCGAATAAAAATGCGGTTCTGAGTAGCTTAGTACTTATACTCAAAAGTGGGACAAGGTCCAATCTTTTGTTGTGTTACAAACATGGTTGGTAACCGGTAACTTTATAATACCCTTATCAGTCTCAAAACCCTTTCTAATTGATAATCGTAACTGATACCAAACGGAAACTCTTTAAAAATTTGTAGCGAAAGCCGAAAATGCGCATTCTGCCTTGCTGGTCTTATCGAATTTTTTCAATAATTTTTATTCTTTGTAATTTACTTGTAAAAATTGTATCATCTTTCTTTGATTTGAAAATAATTTAAACAGAAAGTGATATTAATTTATGATCTTGAGTCAAACTAAAATAACATTCATTTACTTAAATTACATTTTATTAATATAAAGTATCTAAAATTGTGATTTGACTGTGTTTTGTTAATAAAAATTTTTATTCTATAATGATATATTTATTGATCATTGGTGTTTTAATTAAATGCTCTTATACAATATGACTAACAATGCGAAAGATTCAAGACATTGTATACTTCTAGGCTATCTCAAGATAAGACTATCCACAACAAATTAAGAAAGGAGCCTAAGGTCTACTCAAGAAAGACAGGATTGACAGGTATCTTAAGAAGTGATGATGAAAGGTGTTTTAAGAACTGATGATGTGTCCATCATCTACAACCAACAAACTCGTTATTCAAAGCCACAAAAAATCAATAACCGAATTACACTGTGAGACAAATGGTAGGGGTCAGTGATCGGGAAGGGTTCAAACTACCGGGGAAAGTTATATCGGTAAAAAAGAAGTTATACGTGTCCCAGCGTTTCGCTGGGTCACCCCTAGGAATCGAGATATATCGATTTGACCTTTGGTGGTCTTTTTTTTGACATAACTCGAGAACCACTAGTCCGATTTTGCTCAAACAATTTTAAAAAAATTAAGAATTACAATTCCTTTAATCTGTTCATATAACGTTTTTCTATATACTCAACAGTTTTGCCGGTAAAAATAAATGTATGAAGAAAAAAACATTTTTTGCCTAAAATATTAAAAAAAAGTAATAAACAAAAGGTTATTGATTTTTATGGTAGCGGTAACAAACATTTATTTTTACCGGCAAAACTGTTGAGTATATAGAAAAACGTTATATGAACAGATTAAAGGAATTGTAATTTTTAATTTTTTTAAAATTGTTTTAGCAAAATCGGACTAGTGGTTCTCGAGTTATGTCAAAAAAAAGATATATCTCGATTCCTAGGGGTGACCCAGCGAAACGGGACACGTATAACTTTGTTTTTGACCGATATAACATTTCCCGTTGGTTTCATCCCATCCCGATTTTGACTGTCGCATAGTGTTATTAATAATCCGCCTAAACAAAAAACTGATCCCTTTTGGGCACGTACAAACTCTGAATAAGCTACAGCAGTGGGTATCTATCCACCTCACTTAGCTCATTTTATTTGGTCGCATTTTTTATAAATAAGTTTTCTTATGCATTTTTCTCTTTGCCCTAGTTTAGCCCGAGTGCTAATTATCGAGAGAACAGTGAGTAGCATCGTCAATCTATAAAATATATAACTAATCCTATAAACAAAAACATAACATCACTATCAAATGTTTGAAATAGTTAGTGATATAGAAAAGCTAATTCAAAGAAGTACAAATAACATGAAATCTAGGGGTTATGAACAGACTATGGAAAAATTCCTCAAAGACCTTCCAAGAAAAGCATTGGAGTACATAAGAAATATTTTTAATGTAATAATAAGTATGAAATACTTTCCTAATATAAGGTAATTGCAGAAATAATAGCTATTCCTAGCCCAATAAATATGCAACAAAAGCTACTTCATACACTCATAAAAAATTCCGTACAAATAGATCAAAATTGTGCTGGCGCAAATACATGTACCATTTCTCGTTATTTTAGCAGAATTTCGAACTATTTTTACCGACTTTTTTACAGAAAATAACATAAAAATTAGTTCAATTTAATCAGAACGAGTTTAACAGATTTTTGTACTAACTTTTTTTTTGAGTGTACTGATCAATCTGCCTGATGCTATTACTTTCAAAAGTCTTCGAAAAACTTTTCTGCACTCAAAGAAAGAAAACTAATCCAGGATAATAAATTCGATTTAAAATGTATGCGCTCTACAATTCAACAACTCCATTGAGAAGCATCCAGAATTTTAACGCACATTGATAAAATAAACTACTGTGAGGGTACTTATCTGGACGTACCCAAATTATTTGGCAGTGCAACACACCCGAAAAAAAATTATAAGAAAAAACGTTTTTCTCATATTTTGAAGCTACCCAGCCAACAGGAGTTTGTATTTCAAATACAAAGACCAGCCCTCTCACATAACACCAATGAAAGCTGGAGTTCCCCCGGGAAGTGTACTTTGTCCAATACTTTATCTTCTGTTCACATCCGATATTCCAACGCCTCGAGCAAATCATGATATGATTACTACATCCGATAATTACTACGTTCGCCAGTACTTCTGTCAGCTAACACAAATATCACAAGCGTTACTGAAATCTTCAATTAATACTAAACAATAAAATAAACTGATTTCAGGGAGTCAGAGGCATCAATTCGGGACACATTGCTAATCAAAATCTAACAAAATAATATTCCCTATTTGAAAGTACGAAGCAGACTTATGGGGAACTGCAAGTAATTGAAATATAAAACTTATTCAATGTATTCAATTTAAAATTCTAAGAACTTAGTCCTGACTATAACTGTAGCTCTGAGGCTGTAGTGCATAAACATTCTTTAATTTAGCGTAAAAGTATATCATTGTTAAAGTACACATTTTTCCTATTAAACCGTCATACAAAAGTTTGTGCTTAGTCACAAAATGATAGTTTGCTAATTTTTCGTTTAAATCTGGCAACACCCTTCTTTAGTTGTTAGTGATTCATAAATTAACAAAATACATTGATTTACTCGTTAATAGTAGGGAAGTAATATTATTTTGTAGATTTTAATAATAAAAATAGTTTTTGATTAATCCATTTCCGACCGCGAAACATAAAAGTTGTCAGATTTAACGAAATTCGAGTTTTTGACTCATTTGGCACTCCTGAATCCAAATCCGCAGTTAAAATTCACCTAGCCCTTTTAGGATCGCCAGAAAATGGTCTTCGCAAGCCCGAACATTAGCCGTTATCCAACTTAAAAAATATTTTCAAATTCTCAGTAATGAGTGCTCATTACTAATATCTAAATAATAAGCAGTAGAATTAGGGTCTACTGTTTATAATTCGGTGTCAAAACTCATTTTTGTTCGACAAGGTCGATTTTGTAAGTAGTTGTCCATATTCGCTGCATGAAAAAACGCACAAAATTTATGCACCACATACCCGCTGCATTACAAAAGTATATAAAATAAGAAGTTACGAAAATAAATAGTTATTCGTGTGCATATACGAAGATAAGAAATAAGTGGTTACAAGTTATTAAATAATACGACTTACTTATATACTTACTAGTGGTTAAAAAATAAGTAGTTACCAAATTTACATTATCTTTATAAATAAATAACTACACTCACAATATATTTTCCATAACCGATTGTGGTTTATTTAAAAAGTAATAGGTAAAGTTTGTTTTCAATTAAAGTTTCAATTAAAATACACTGAAAGAATTAGCCTTCATGATATTAATGATATAATTTCATCGAATTTTTTTTTTGGTAGAATCAGTGAAGAATTTCATTATGTATATAATATTTAATTAATATTATGAAATTTTTCATAACTTTTCTTTCATAAAATTTCATAATTTCGTTAAAAAAATTCATTGAATTTCATAAATTAGATCTCCATAAATTAAATGAAAATATTCTTTATATATGTATATGAAATTGTTCAATAGTATTTACTTTTTTTAATTTTTTATTGTCATTTCCTGAGAGAATAATCTTTTATAATTTTTATTTTTTTTAATTAATTTTTTATTATTAATTTTGGACTATGAAATTTTTTTATAAATCATATTAATTTTTCTAAACTTTTTTTTATGAAACTTTTGCTACAATTTTATTACGCTTTTTGCATTTGCTAAATAATTTTTATTTATCCACTCCAGCTAAGCAATGACAACAACCAACTATAATAAATAATAGTAAATGAAATTGCTTCATAGGTTTTATGAAGTTCTTCATTGGCTGAATGATTTATTCATTGGACGAGTGGCCTATTAATTTGATGAAGAGTTTCATTAATTTTATTAACTTTTCGTAACCATTGACTTTATTGAAACTTGTTTCATAGATTCTATGAAAATTTTCAATGGACGAGTTCCAGTGACAATTTTCATTGAAACTATGAAGAAATTCATTACCGAAGTGATGATAATTATCTCAGTGTACATTGAAACATATTGTTTACCTTTTTTATCAATAAAAAAAAAACAAACTATAAAAAAATATGTATCATCTGAAGGAGTTGTTATTTTCAGTCAAATATTCTATTTTTAGATTTCTATTTTTATAAAAAATAATTTAAATAATTTCGTTGTTTTCTGTTTTAAAACAAAAAATTCAAATATTTTTGGTTTTCTTTTTTGTTAAAATAGTTTGTTTATATACAAAATTATTTCAATTCAAATTACAAGACATTCTTTATTCATCCACACAAACATAGCCAATAAAAATATGAACGTCTGTGTTTGTGTATGGTGCAGTGTTTTGAAAACTCAAACAAAAAAAAATTTCAAATATGAAAAAACAAACCACAAAATTGTGTTTTTTTTACGTTTTGCCAGTTAAAAATTGATGATTTTTTAATAGACTTTTCAATTATTTTTATTTCTTTTATGGATTGTTTAAACAACCCAAGAAATTTTTTGTTCCAAATAATTGGTTGTATAATAGCTACTTTTCATTTACAACCCCTTCTACTGTCGATTCTAACACCGATTATTTTTGTTTGAAATTGTCCCAAAAGCAACCACTTCTATAGCTCCAAAATGGAACCGGTTGACCTAAAATCAGTTCTAGAACCCGTTCCATGGAATCGGTTGCAGTGGAACCAGTTGCAGAATTGGTGTGGTTGGCAACCGATTGTAAACAATTTTCCTGGGAATGTTTGAAAATAAATAGCAAAATGGTTTGAATATAACGAAAAATCAGTAGTCTTTTTTTTAATTGTGTTTTCAATTAATTTAATATGTATTTTAGGTTGTTTTTAAGGATAAAATACTGTGAGTTTAGTCACGCGTAAGCTAGTCTGCTTATAAAAACGGCTTTGCCTAACAAAAATAACTAGTACTGACGCCGAATTATAAGTAGTATAAAATTTTAGTTTCATTGTATAACCACTTATTTGGTAACGAAAGATTTTGCTGGGTTATGTCAGTCATTTTGTTTTTAACAAAACAATGGTATGCGAGTGCAATTTATCAGCGGGTAATTATCAAGTTTTGGCAATTTAGCTACCGAGATTTTCGTTGAAAAGTTATAGAGTAGCGCTACAGCGCCTTTTACCTATGATTCGAACATTTTGAATTAAATAACCTGAATTTTGGCTCACTTCGAAAAAAAAAATTTTAAAATAGGTGTAAAGACCCAATCTCTCACCATACCGAAATCAAAATTACCAATTTGTTACCAAATCCCCTTATCCGGCAACACTAGTTCTATGTAATGGTATGTGTATTTTCATCTTTTCTATGTTGTACTCTTAAATGGCCAACATTGTTAAATTAACATTAGAACATAAAGTAAACTTGTACTTGTTGTTATTCTTCTCATTTGATAAGTATCAACGTACCGTAAACTGAAACTGTATACACTGATAAGTTACAAATTAGTTTTTATGTAAATACATTCATTCATTTGTTCACTCATTTTCTAAGTTATAAGGAAGGTATACCAAGTGATAGAAAGTATTTGTATCTATGACTGAGGAAAAGTACGAAAGTGGATAATTTATGATGTTCAAGTGTTCCTTAAAAAAGGAATTGACAGATTAAATAAGATAGTCATCAAATAGATTGAAGGTAAGCTTTTTAACAATTGCGAAAAACTTCATCAGTTTTCTTAGTAAAGTGTTTTTTCAAACGCGTCATATAGACCAAATGCAATTAATATTGTAATTAATATGCATTTTTTATTAATTTTTAATTATGTAGGTTTGAGGTTAAGAAGAAGAATAAACATTTTTTCAAAGTTATAAACAAATTATTGATCTGCAAATCAGACTAGATCTAGTTTCTGCCTTTTTCTTTTCGACAGCCGTCATCAGTTTTCGTCAAATGAAACTTTCCGATATACTTAATAATTAATTTGTCATAAATCTAATGAACGATTAAATTATCAAAAAATATTTTATACATATGAGGAAAAATTTCACAAAGAAGATAAACCGTTTTATAATTTAATTCTTTAATTATTTTCTATCTATCTGAAATTGTGTTTCAACCTACATTACAAAATATGTAAGTGCTTACTATTATAACATACTACGAAGCAGCAAACTAAAAGAAAAACTTTTAAATAATTTCCATGTAAAAATAAACAAAACAAATTAAGATCTTTTTTCCCCGTACAAGGATGTAGGTTGTAATGCGGAATATTTGATATCGTTGATTTTATTATTATTATTATTATTTTGTGTGTGTTTGATTATAAAAAAAAAGTGATTAGTTATTAAACTGCTTCTAAAGGGTTATTACGCGGTGCGTTAAAAATGTGAATTTTAGAAAATAAAATAGTATTAATGTGCAAAAAGCTTGAATAAAGAAAAATGCTGTGAGCGACAAAAGAAACTACACTTTGGTTTATTTCATTTCACTGTTTTGCACTTCCACTTTATTTAATACTTTGTTTAATTATATATTTCCTCCTCTCTCAATTCATATAAAAAAACCAACAACAATATTACAATAAACAAAATCATGCAATAAAAACAATCTTCATATGCTTATGAATCAATTGTAGTAAAGAATTTCAATGGTGAAAAATATCATTATTTTTAGTGATTTGTTTTATTATCATATTCTAAATAATATTAACTAATTGTAATAATTATTAGTTGACTTGATGTCGTTACGATCAGTTAAGATCGGAAGATTTCTGACAACTTTATTTTGAAAGTGGGTAAACACACCTCCCTGGATGTTCGTGAACTTATGCTAAATTATTAGAAAGCAGGAGAAATATTGCGTAAAATTGCTTTAGTCATTGAAAGAAGCGACAATACTGTGAAATACATATTTGATAAATCTGGAAGGGCAAAAAAACTAAATGGATTGAAATACGATCCATAGTAGAAAAAGTTAAACAAAATCCAATTGAAAGTGATGTCGAAATATCCTGCAACATTCCAGAATGCTCAGCTCTAAACGTTAGCGCCAGCAAAATACGTAGAGCTCTACATGCAAATGGACAATATGGACTAGTTCCAAGAAGAAAACCATATAACTATATCGAAAATTAATCAACAGCGACGTCGGAATTTTACTATAGAACCACGGTGGTGGTTCAGTTCTGCCAGTGCGATAGGTAACTTAGTTTTCATAGGGAGCACTATAAATAAAACAGATTTCCTCACCATTTTAAAAGATAGTTTGTCACCTAGTGTAGAAAAATTGGGCTCCGATTAAACATGGGTCTTTCAACAAGACAATGATCCCAAGCAGACCGCAGACAACTGGATCATCCCCCCAATCAGCAGATCACAACCCCATTGAACATTTGCGGGAGCATTTAGGCCGGCAAATAAGAAAAATAATGATTACCGGCAAGGACTCTCTCAAATAAGTGATAATGGAGAAATGCACAAAATCTCTCCCGAAGTAACCAGAAACCTAGTGGAATCGATGCACAGAAGATTGCAAGCTGTAATCAGATAAAATGGAAATCAAACCAATTACTAAATTCTTTAAAATTCCTTTAAATTCTTTTGTTATTTTTAATGTGCAATCTCTTTGGCGCTGTAAATATGAAGTATTTCCAAAAATTATTTCCAGCAAGTCATTATTTTGTATTTTAATGTAATGGAAAGATAACAAAATAAAAAATGCGGAATTTTTTGACAAATTTTGGGCATTTACTGTGAAACATTGGTACAATATCTCTCCGGCAACATATGCCAAGCCAATTTCGGATAGCCTGCTCTGAAGTGAAGCGCATTCAAGTGAGAGCGTTCTGCATCGATCGAAACAAATTGTACTCGGACGGGGCATGGTCTGGACTACAAGGCGGGTGCGGAAAAGCTTCCCAACCACTATTGTCTAAATAGTTTTGAACCGGTCTTGCAACATGTGACCGAGCGTTGTCATGATGGAATATTACGTCTCCATGTCTGGTCGCATATTCCTATTGTTTTTTAGCGCTTCAACCGACTCAATTGTGTTTGAAAAAACTCCCCCGTGTTCGCGTGGCCCAAATTGAGCTCTTCATAATTGATGGGATCCCTCTGGTCCCACCAAGTACAGAGGTTTTTCTTGGTGCCATGGATACTCGGTAATGATTCGGTGGAAATGATTCGATGCAAAAATTACTTCGTCTTCAAGTAACATTTCGGACATGCAAAATCGTCTTCTAACGTTTCTTGGCTTCATCTCAGATGGTAGCCAATTTCTTTACTTTTGGATGTATCCTGCTGCTTGCAAACGCTTTAAAATTGCTGCTTGAGTGATTTTGCAAGTTCTTCTTGAGTTTGACAACAATCTTCATCGAGTACCTGGGCGATCGTTCTCTTCCGTGTCAAAATCACCACTTCTGAAGCGCACAAACTATCTTGCGCACGTTGAAATCGATGGAACATATTCAGTATAAGCTTCGGTAAGCAATCGGTGTGCTTCAGCTGCAGTTTTTTTCAAATTCAAGTAAAACTTTCCGCAAATGATGCTTTCTTGGCACAAAATTCGACATTTTTGAAGCCAAAATAAAACGTTGTTTTTTTACGTTATTTCGTTCAACGACTAAGTGAGAGATATTTACCCTCAATAGAAGTTATTAATAATACAAACCATTTGTTAGAGATATGCCATCTGTAGTGAATCCCGCATTTTTAAGTTATACACAACCTCTTATAACCTGTTTTTTTTGCAGATGTCACGGTTTGTAATTTGATTTTTGACAAAAAATGAAAATACTGAAAGCCATTACCGCATTTTACATAAGCCACAACTGAATTCCGTTGGGGCAACCGAATAAATTTGCTTGGGAAAAAATGTTGTAATCACAATTGAATTGAGAGTGTGTAAATGCCTATTTTAACTTTTTCCGTTACAAACCTTCTTACAGGTAAGCACCGTTATTTACTGGGAAAACTTTATTATATATTGGAATTATAATTTAAAAATGCGGTATTCACAACAGATGGCGTATCTTAGACACATGGTATGTGTCTTTAATAACTTATATGACATTTGGAGGTTAAACATCTTATTCTCACGTAGTCATTGAACGGAATAGTGTAAACAGTAAAGTTGATGATGATAAAGATGAATTGGATGCATTACTCGATGTATATGTACAATATTTCAGAATGTTTGCAAGCAGCAGGATTCATCCAAAAGCAAGGAAATATGATAGCACATGAGTTGAAGCCGAAAGACGTTGAAAGAAGCCTTTAATAAAGGCTTCTTTATTAAATATTTTAAAGATTTGTCTACAAGTGAACGACAAACAATAAATTGAAACAAAATCAATTTATATCACTAGGTATACCTTCCTTATTTTTCTGTTGTAATTCATTCATTTGAACAGCCAGAAAAGCATTTTCTTCATACCCTTGATAATGTTTGTTTTTAAAGCAGCTCGCTCATCGTAAATGTACAAAAAAAAATAATACAAATTAGAATTCAAATAATTCTTGATAAGAATTGTTAAGAACTCTACTACTACTACTACTAAATACTATACTAACAATATGTATATAAGTATCAACTATTGTAGCAGCCCAAGCCTGCTGAACTGTGTTATCAAAAATATTCAATGTCCAAGTAAACAAAAAAGAAACAAAGCATAAAAGATTTATGTTCTAGACGTACCCCAAAAATAACAAAACAAAAAACTATATACCTATATCATTCGAAAGAAAACACAAAACTTTTGATATTTTAAATAAAGGACTTTAAAAATTACAAAAAAAATAATGCGTGCAACGCAATTTACTTTTTAACTACAATGGCAACAAAAGGACAGCAAAGAAAAGTCGGAAAACAAATACCGGCAACAACTACATGAAACAACACGTTAAAATTTAAATTTGACGCATTCAACATGCCGTAACATTCACAAGAATCGAAAAAATGTAAATTTTTTTTATTTTAAATACTAATTGGTTTGTAACACTGACTTTAAAGCGCTCTTAAGCAACTAAATACAACAAGTAAAATTGTTCTCAAAATATAAACAAATATCTGAGATTATTGTATTGGGTAAGGACCGACTCTATAGAACGCTTTATTATAAATAATTTTAACAATAATTTCCAGGTTTATTCAAACAATACTTCCAGATATCTCGAACAGTGATGACATATACGAGGGCTGATCAATAAGTCCATGATTTTTGGAATGAAATACAGTTCTTTAGTTCTACAGTAAAACAAAATTTTAGATTTTGGTCTATAGGAAAAAGTTAAGTTTTTTTTTGTAGGAACCATAGAAAGACAGAATTTTTATACAGTAAAACGAAATTAGAATACGAAAAAGTCCACTCCTTGTGACGGCAACAGTCGCACACTTGTTTTTACCAACATGAATTTTTTTTTTATCTATTGAATCAACTTCTTATTTTGTCACTGAATTACATGATTTATTTAAATTCATCCAATTTTCCTTTATTAAAAGAAGTTTATTAATTTAAATTCAAATTTAACGGCCTTATAAATGACAGAACACCCTCTAGCGGGTAGTCGTATAGGTATAATTCGGTACTACGAAAGGAAATTCAACACTGAATACAAGAGAAACTGCTTAATGTTACGTCTTTGTGTTGAAGACATCTGTGTGTTATGTTTGTTCATTTTAATTGTGTGTGCGATCAATCGGTATATAAGCGAGCGTGTTGAATGGTTTTAGTGAGTCAGTCAACGGACAGCGTTGAGGTAAGACATACATTGGTGGTTGGACTGCTGATAATTAAAAGTCTTAAATTAGTGCTGTCTTATATAGGTGGTTGGACTGCCTATATTAAGGCTGTCTTATATTGGTGGTTGGACTGCCAATATATTAAACAGTCTTTGCTTTGGTGGTTGGACTGCCAATATTTAAAAGACTTAGGTTAGTGCTGTCTTATATAGGTGGTTGGACTGCCTATATTAAGGCTGTCTTATATTGGTGGTTGGACTGCCAATATATTAAACAGTGTTTGCTTTGGTGGTTGGACTGCCAATATTTAAAAGACTTAGGTTAGTGCTGTCGTATATTGGTGGTTGGACTGCCAATAAAGTGAACAGTCTTTGCTTTGGTGGTTGGACTGCCAATAGTTTAACCAGTCTTTGCTTGGTGGTTGCACTGCCTAGATCGACTGGTCTAATCTAACGGTTGGACGGCCCTCGTTCAGTCTGTTCTGAGAAATTGTGGTTGGACTGCGTTATTCTCAAATTTACTGAAACAAGGGCGAACCTCGAGCCTTTCATGTAGATTTTCCTCCGATTGTCTTACTCTCCACCAGCGACGAGGATAACCTCCGTGTCGTATATATGTACATCGGTAATAGTGTCATTTTGTGAAAATTGTAATAATAGTAAGAAACCGAAAAGTTATTTTAAATTAAGAATTTTATAACAAAATTTGGTGTTTTCTCTCTCTTGGGAATAAATAAATGGTTTGTAACGAACTCTGGGCGACCGCGAGCTCTGCCCCAGCATAAGGTGGAAAAACACGTCGTTACAACCTTAGTATTCAATGTTTTTTTTCTATATTTACTTAGATTTCTTAGATTTGCTATAGAGAAAGGTTTTTCAGAAGACAAAAATCCTCAGCAAAGAAATAGTTTTTATTTTTCAACATAGTCTCCTTTTAGTGCAATACACTTAGCCCAACGTTTCTCCAATTTTTTTATTTCTTCCAAAAAATAGGATTTCTTGAGGTCCTCAAAATAGGCATTTGTTTGAGCAATAATTTCATCGCTTGAGATAAATCTCTTTCCACCGAGCCATTTCTTTGGGTTTGGAAATAGAAAATAGTCACTGGGTGCTAAATCCGGAGAATATGGTGGATGAGGTACCAGTTCGTAGCCCAATTCATGCAAGTTTGCGATTTAGACTATACACGTGTGCTCCCGTGCATTGTGTTGATGAAAAACAAACTTTTTCTTGGAAAATGGGCCCGTTTTTTTTTAATCGTCATTAGATCTGCCCAATAACTCAGCATAATATTCGCCGTTTATTGTTTTTCCCTTTTGAAGGTAATCGATGTGGATTATCCCGCGTGCATTCCAAAAATCTGTCGCCATAACCTTGTTGGCCGACAAACTTCAGAGCCGGTTCACCCGGAGAAACCCGTTGTTAAGACTGCTGCTTGTCTCTGGTGTACTGTAATGGATATATGAAATGCCTATGACAGCAACAATCTCATGCACCCTCACTATCCGGTCAGCCAGCAACATATCGTGAATTCTTTCAACATTTTCGGGTGTATTGACCTCAATTGGCCGTCCTGAACATTCAGCGTCACTATTGCTTGTGTGCCCACAACGAAACTCAGTAAACAACTTTTTTATCATTGAAGTTGATAGCGCAAAGTTCCCATAGTACTTATCTATCTTTTCCTTGGTGTGAGTGCCGGTTTTTTTCCCAAAAAATAATGTTTCATGAGCACTCCAAATTCACTTTTTTCCATGTTTATAAAAATCCACGAGGTTGTATGCTTTGACTACCTGTTAAACGCAAAGTCAATGATGGAATTTGCTCAAAATTTGACAGTTTGATATTAACAGATGGTACTTGACCGGAGCGAAGCAAATTCGAGAAGTCACGTTCTTATTGATCCGCCCTCGTACATATTACATTCAGGTCACCGATTTCAATTTTGCAACTAAATTTTGAAAATAAAAAATGACGGGCAAAAAATATCTTACGATTCAGTGACCATTATTGCAGTAAATTTTAGGCATTTCTAGGGTCGATTGTTACACCTGGAGCAAAAAAAAACTAATTATTAAGCTATTAATTAATTAATAGCATTACGCTGATTTTAATTTTACAGTTGAATTTCAAAAACTTTTGTAAAAATTTCCCGATCATCATCTCTAAAATGTTCATAAAAACTGCGGATTTTAAAATAGAGGATTCAGTATCGGGGCAAAAAATTAATTATAGACCAATCTGGTTAAAATTTTGCATTAAAGTATTTAAAGTGTCGCCAGATCTAAGAGAGCGAATAAAATTTAAAAAATTCAAAACAGCGAAAAAGGTACACACAGAAAATTTTGCCGCACGAGTTTTAATGAAATTTTTCAGTAAACTAATGAAGTATTCTTCATAAAGTAAATGAAAAGTTTATTAAATTTGATGGGAAAGCTTCATGTCGTCATATGAAATCAAAAAACCCGTAAGTTACATTTGAAAAATTTTACAGGAGAACAAAAAAAACTTTCTAAAATGAAAAATAAACCAAATTTTTTCAATATTTTTTTAGGTTAAGCTCATTTTTTGTTACCGAATTAATATTTGGAGAAAAATTTACAATTTTTGAATTATTTGCAGAGCTATAAAACCTTATAATTTTGCTAATAAAATCGTCGTTTTTAGTCTTAGGATTTTAACAATTTTAGGAGTATTTTGATACGGTGCATCATAATCAATGAAAGAGTCGATTTTGATTTTTTTGTAACTTATGAATCGAGTTTTAATGAAACTTTTCCACAACATTTTGTAAAAATTCTATTGATTCAATTAAAAGTTTCAATGGACGACCGGTTTTATGCAAAAATTCATTAATATCATGCAGATAATTCTATCAGTGTATTCAATATGGTTAAATATGGAGATAAGTAATAAACTCAGTTTATTTTAAGATACGTTAGCAGATCTAGTTCGTATATTTTTTTATTATTTATTCTTCAATTACATAACCGAGCCCAAAGGGCCATATATGGTTAAGAAATAATTACTACACAAAACTACCAAAATAATAAATAAAATATTTTAAAAATTAACAAATTTTAATTCTTCTCCAATCTAGTTACATTTTGTATTGTGATTGCTTTATTCGGATAAAGGGACCTGAATTTCGATTGGAGTTGAAATAATTAAAATGGTATCTTAAAATGTCTTTAGTACGACACTAACCTTAGTATAAAACGTATTTATTTTCATAACTTTTGCAATTGAAAACTTTTTTGCTTGAAATTTTGTAACAACAGTTTTTAGAGGCGACCCCATATTATACTAAAAGTTGGACTTTGGGGACATCTTGGAAAGCTATGCGGCCACACAAAAATTTTGAAAAATCGCGATTTTAACGTACACGCCGCTATAGATAAATTAATTTTTTTTATTGAAATATTTTCCTTTTAATTGCTTCCTTACCAAGGCATTACATTTATTGAGGTCGGTTGTACATTCCGCGACTAAAGACGCTGAAATAACAAAAAACCATAAAAACCTTTATAAAACGCTAAGTAGTGGTTTAAATATCAAGATTAGCACATCGCATTTATAACGTAAATTCGGTCACAGGCCCTATGCTTACATTTTAACACAAAAAAATTCATATTAATTGAATTTCAAAATTTTTTATATAAAAAACTGAATGGACAACCGCCAAACTTTAAAGACATATGGCGAAAAACCTGTACCATTGGTCGAAAAATTAGGTACGCCATTGTAATCAGCAATCAGCATGTCTGAAGTATATAGAACTGATGGTCAGATCTCCATTAATTTTTTGAGTGTCATGCAATGTAATGTGTATTCCAGTGTGTTCAGCTACTAGCGAACAGGGGCCAGATTCCCGCAGTCGTAAGCATTCGAAATTAGCTGTATTTTGCTCATGCCTATCAACGTTAAGTATTTAAAGCAAATATACGTTACACCGATTGTAGTATAAAAATTTTTTAAACGGGTTATGTTTATAACCCGTATGTAAATAAGTTTCGTTAGATGTGAAAATGGATAAACGTTGAGTTTTCAACGTTGAGAATTATCCGTGTTGAAAGTTAACGTGCATACGAAAAGTAATGTGTTAGTTTTCGTCTAAAATGCGTTTTTATGCACTTTGAGTTTTTTTTTATAATTTAACGGATCGAAAACACAGCTATTGTTAAAAAAATCACGTTTTTAAAGTGCAAATAAAAGAACACGACTAACTATTATTACATCTTTAACTCATATTTGTTATAAAGGAACTACACAGGGAAAAAAGTCAGGAAAAAGAATTAGTAAAAACATAACAACAGTTGAATAGGGCGTTGTGAAAATTTGTGGTTTTCACTGATGAATCTAACATTGGCTTGTCATAGGAGGGAAGTTGTTCTTTTTTGAAACAAATTATGTATATTTGAACCAATGAAAAAGAAGTTCTTTTTGACTTGTTTTTATTTTAATTTAATTAAAAAACAAATCGTCATGCATCGTGTGGGGTTTGAACCCACACTCGTTGGCATTTCAAGCAGACTCTCTACCCTCTATGTTATGGCTTGTTATAACTGATAGCTGACTTTTAGCAGTCTTGTTCAGTAAATTGTTATCTTTATTTCTTTCTATTTTTATTAACAAAAATATATAACATATTAGAAAATATATAAAGTTGTTTTTTTTAAGTGTTTTTTTTTTTATAAAAACAATACTCTCAGAAATAAAGCTGTAAAAATAGGAGAAAAAGCTACTAAAAATTATGTAATTAAAAATTACCTTACAAAAAACTGCTGATATTAGCAGATTGTTTTTTGCTAAATACTAGTAAGATAAGAAGGAAAAATAAAACTGTTAAATTTGCAAAATTTTGGTTACATTTAAGTTAACTTTTAATACGAATTACCTTGATAAAATCCGGAAAAAAATTTGCAGTATATTAGTAGATAAAAAATAGTTTTTTTTTCAAGGTAATTTTTAACTTATTTTTACTAGTTCTAACTAAAATGTTTACAAGATTTTTCTTTTTCTGTGATATTTGGTTTCTATTAGTAAAAATTTGATCAAAATGGATTTTTTAAATTACAATTTTTTAAATACAAACAAAATTGTAATATTTACCTTTTTCGTATTTTAACAAAAAATATTTGAAGAATTACATATTTATTTAGAACTTTTATATTTCCATAAAATTTCATTAAAAATTAATAGAAAATTAAAAAAAAATTTTTAAATCTTTACAAAAATTAATTTTTGAGTGTACAAAAATAGAAAAAAAATTAAAATTTTACAGTGATAACTACAAAATATTATTAATTGTGTAAAAAAAGTTACAAAAAATTTCTTTCGACCTGCTGGGATTCGAACCCGCAACCCTCTGATTTCTGTGCCAGCACGTTCCTATGCAACCCCAGTACAAAATATTAACTTCTTATCACCCATGAAAAAGAACTTCTGACTAGCATATATTTATTGCAGCATTAGATGTTGTTTAAAACCCATTCCTAAGGGAGTAATTCATTGTGATGTAATGAAGGAAGTGATTCATTTCGAAGTCATTCCATTTATTTTTGGTGGGTAAATGCTTGACCTCTAACCTAGTTTTATTCTTTGTAATGTTTTAACTAACAGTAATTGCTATCAAATAACACTCGATCACGACTGCAGTAATTTGCCCCCAGGTTTTTTGTACTTCTGCCAGAATCTTGAGGAAAGAAGTCGAATTCTTTGACAAATCGTTAACAAAATTTTATTCCACCACAAAAATTTGGAATAACATTCAAAGTTTTGCAGTGCATTTTTTTAAATTATTTAACAATTTTATAAAATTATTGATGTATAACTTAAAAATGCGGGATCTTTGGCAAAGTGTGAACATTTATTGTGAAACATTGGGCAGGTTTACTAGAGAAAGCCGCTACCGCTACAATTGATATGTAGTGCTTTATGATAACCTTAATCTGGTAAACGATGCTATTTTTGTTTTAAAATTAATTGTAATTTTTTATTCCTTTGTAATTAAATATATTTGTATAAGTTTATTATAACAGTTGAGCGTCTGGTAAACGCACTCATTGGTACAATATAAATTTATTCAAAGTATTGGCCATCGTTAGCTATGACATTTTGCCATCTTTCTGGCAACATATGGATTCCGCGCCAAAAGAACTGCTCACTTTTTGAAAAAAATTTTCTATTTTCCAAATACTGAAATTGTTACATGCAAAGTACAAAAAAAATTATTTTGTGTGGGCTAAAAAGTAATGTAACCTCTTATGTACCTTCTGAATCGTGTAAACTCGACTTATGCAAACTTAATGTTCAAAAGAGTTTACGATCCCTAGTACTTACACCCACTAGATTTACACTTAACCCAAAACTATTAGTTTTTGAAAGCTAACCGTATTTACTTGTCAAATCCCATACAAATTTTAGAAAAAAAAAAAGATTTTTCATCATAATGAACTTCGTGTGAAAATTGTGTAGAATTTTTTCTCTCGAAAATTTAATATACGACTTTTATTTTGAAACGGTGACATTTCAGCTTAATTGTGATTTGTCTTTCGTATAATAAATTTTTTTTAGTTTCACAATTTTAACAAAGATTTGAGACTTTTAAAGTTCGAGTGAAAACGTAAATATTTCTTCGTAAAATATTCGATTTTATTTAATTTGCTCACTCATTTCTTAATAATTTTCTGAACTTAAGAGCGATGCTAACTTAGCTCCTATTTTTTTTTTCTTTTCAGTTTTTGTTTTAATTAAAATGAATTGGGTATACCATTGGGGATTTAAACATTTAAATGGGAATAAGCTAAAACTTCTCAGGCAACACTGCTCCCCAATAAAATGAAACAGTATTGCCAGAAAAAAAAACAAAAAAGCTGTCAGCGCCATCTGTTGCATTAAAAACCGGTATTGCCATTCATCAGGACCATGGGAGACCCCTGGATACAATCATAACATTGACAAATAAAATTTGAATTTTTTGAATTTTATTGTTGTTTTGTATGAAAAGTGATGACTCTCAGTCTTAAAAATAGTCTTAAGACGGTCACAACTAGTCACAAGTAGGAATAGGCACTAGACCGTACCGCAAAAAAAAAGTTCGCCGTACACCCTCCAATATGAAGTATTTTTGCAAGGCAATTTCAAAAAAAATATTTTTTTGCCGAACGTAGGGGTCGCCTTTTTTAATGTTTCGCTATAACTTCGGCATTTAAAGTCAGATTTTAAAGTGTGATATAACAATATTTTTGCCTAGAGGAGACCAGTGTTTTGCTATAAAAGTAAAATCCAATGAAAAAAAAATTAAAAAGGCGACCCCTACGTTCGGCAACCAAAATAATTAAAAATATTTCTATTGGGTTTATCGAAAAACTTCCTTAGCAAAAGTTTAATGATTTTTCCGAGCTGTGTGTACGGCGCACGTTTTTTTTTTGCCTGTAAGGTGGTACGGTCTAATAGGCACCTAAGTTTTTTAAATAAATAAAACTTATATTCAATAAAGAAAGATTCCTTAAAAATCCAAATCAAATCAATGATCCAAATTAAAATCAATCACGTGAGCGAGCGTGATTAAAAAAATTGTTTCATGCGTGAGTCGTTCGTGATTATTTTTCGTTCGTGAGCGTGCGTGAGTCTAGTATTTACCCCCCCTTAAATATGAAAATATTTTTTTTTGCACACCGAGTGGTATTACGTCCAAGATGTTCAAAAGTACATCGATAAATGAAATAATTGCAATTTTGGTAAAAATCACTAAAGTAATAATGAGACAAAAATGTAATTATTATAATTCTTAAAATACTAATAAACGCTTTGTAAAATTATAGGAAGTTTATTGAACGAATTTTACATGAAAATGACGTTTTGTAAACCTGCTATAACTTTACAAAGCATTTATAAATTGCGGGGTAAATCGAGTTTTGTGTTAAAAACGGTTTGTCTGGTCCTCTCTGCAAAGGTCGAAAACTAAAACAAACTAGAGTACACAAGCTTCTGATAAAAAACGAAATGGATGATATCGACTTTCATTATTTACCTCAAGTGCATATGCTGCTTTAAATGCCAACAGCCCGCTCATATATGGGACTTATTAATTAGATGGACTAATTAATTGATGATTTCATTACCATTGCATTGATATCAATTGTAATGAAATTATTTTCATTACCATTTTTTCAATTAATGGTAATGATTTTAAAATTTAATTTCATTGATTAATGCCAATGGTTTTAAATTTCATTACCATTGATAATGCATCAATTAAAAAAAAATAATTGCCATTGACAGAGAAGCGTAAAAATGGAGAAAAACTCGCAGAAATCGGGTATGGAAATTGTTCATTCAGGCTTATGCTCATTTGATATTAAATATTACTTTCCATTCCATTGTTATTTGTATCCATGTAAAATAGAACAGAATGGAATGGAGCCTCCTTGAAAAATTGTATTTTATAACTTCCCTAGCCAAACCCGTTGTTCGTTTTCATTTATCTGAATTTTTTTGTAAACAAATGTTTTCAATCAATTGTAATTAGTTTTTTTTATACATGACAAATATTTCATTACAATTGAAATTTTTTTTTATTGACATTAGTATCAACTAATGGTAATGAAATTCCCAAGTATGGCCCCGCTACACGAAGAAGTATATCGGATGAATATCAAATTAACTGTATATATATATTTTCACTAGAGTTTGCTAAAAACCGAAAAATTTGAAAACCGCTATTTCGGTTTTCTAAAATTATAAAAACCGCGATTTCGGTTATTTTTCGGTTTTCTTGTGATATTAATACAATTGTTTTAAAATAATTAAATGTATATAAGAATTAAATATTTTAACATGTTTAAGATATTTATTGAAGTTCGATTGAATTTCTCACTCGAATAAAGACAATTACTCCGTTTCCAGACCTTTGCGAGAGAAGAAAAAAAAACGGAAAGCCGTTATAAATAAATCTTTTCTATTTTTTTGTCGGCAACTAAAGCTGTATTTTCAAGAGTTTAAATTTTAGCAAATTGTTAAAAATAATATAAATTTAAAATTTTATAAATTTTGCGGACTACGAAAAGGTACTTTTTTAAAAATACCCTCTGAAAAACTGAACTGAATATATGAAACTCAATATCTCTTAAGCTACCTGACTTTTTGGGGACTTGACTTTATGTTATCCGTAATAACAAAAAACACAAAATTCTTTAAACTAATTTTTAATGGAGAAAATGTTCATTACAATTAAATACAAAATTTTGTAAAATAGGAGCTGAGCCCTTTTCGAAATTCAAGATTCAATAATATCGCAGCCAACATTTTTCTGAACGCTCAGAAATTATGACTCGTAAGAGACTCTAAAATAAGATCATTTTCAGAGTGATGAAATTTTCGAGTCATAAATGAAAGATAATAGAATCGGATTTATGACTGTATTCGACATTTTTTTTTTTTTAATTTATCCAATACTCCTAAATAACTCAAAAATTAATCTTAAATGACTCAGCTCAGAAAATTCTAAATTTTGAAATAATGCTCATAATTTAAGGAGTGTAATGTTTCAAATCTGGAAATTTTGTAAGAAAAAAACAATTAAATAAATAGTTATTTTTACTTTTATTATTTTGTCTAATAAATAACAGTATTAAAAGTATATAAGAACAAAAAAATATCCATTTCATTTTGTGGTCCACTCCGATCTTAGCTTTTTTCCGAATGCCTTCCATTAAGTTTTTGACAGTGCTGTTTCTTATTGCTTTGGATACAACTTTCCACTTTTTTCAAAATCTTTTATATAATTAGCAGTCTGTTTGGTCTTCTTTAACTTCGCTTTTATTAGAGTCCAATACCTTTCAATGGGCCGACATTGTGGAACATTTGGTGGGTTCATGTCTTTTTCAACAAATTTAATATTATTAGCTCTGAGCAGATTTAAGGTAATTGAAGCATAGTGAGCTGAGCCAAATCAGGCCAGAATAGAGTAGATCTACCGTGTTTTTTTATAACAGGTATTAATCTTATTTTTAGGCGCTCTTACCCTGTACACATCTCCGTTAATTGTACCTGTTGTTATATATGAAGATGTCTTTTCGCCGCATTGGCAAATTCCATGCCAAACAAGATACTTCAAACCAAACTTTTCAATGCCGATAGATGTTTCAAAATAATGTTTCAGGACTGGATGTACCATACTTCTTGCCATTTTCAAATCTTTTGAAATATAATGTACTGCTCGGTATGGATTTTCTTTCCATTTGTCGATAATTAATTTTCGTCGTTCCAATTGATTCATAATTGCTGAAAAAGTATCACTCAAAGGAATCAAAATGTTATGTTGACAAAATTTTATGACGTTACTGAATATTTTCCTATAAAGTTTTTCATTTTAGTTTTAATGATTTGGAACATAGCCTACTTTAAAATTTCCATATTTGAAACATAACACTCCTTAGTGTCTTTTATAAGTCGTAAAAGTGCGCTCGGAAAGAGGCTTCATCGGTGAAGAAATACTCCCTCATATAGCTATACTTTCAGAAGGTCTTAGGGCACTTTTATGAGTCGGATTCTAATTGCACACCGAGATGCAATCTAGTTAAATACTTTAATTGGTTAAAGTCATTGTTAAAAACCGACTTATTTTTGTCGCCCATTTTACGCCTACTTTTCAAAAAAAAAAAAATATGAATTTGTTATGTAAAAATTGATGTTTGCTATGGAAATTTTTATTCTACAACGGATTTTGCTCAAATTTGGCACACCTGATATTTGAGGTCAGCTCGGGATATACTTTTCATTAGCCATATCCATTTTTTTAATTATGAATTTGTTATATAACAATGGATGTTCGCTAAGGAAATTTCTATTTTTCAGAAGATTTGACTCAAATTTGGTGCCCATGATCGTTGCAGCCTATCCGAGGTTAACATATACTTCTCACTTACCACGCCTACTTTTAAAAAAATTGCAACATTATAGGTATAACAATAGATATTCGCTATGGAAATTTTTATTTTCCAGTGGATTTTGCTCAAATTTGGTACACTAGGCCAGGTCGCGCTTTACTTTTCGTTGACAATGACCACCTTTTTAAAATTGTGAACTTGTTATAAAACAATAAATGTTCGCTATGGAAATTTTTTATTTTCGAACGGATTTTAATCATATTTAATTAGTACGCATGATCCTTATATCATTTATCGCTTTTATAATTTTTGCGACCTTTTTTAATATAAGAGTTCTTTGGGATAAATTTTTGGTTTCTAACAATTAAAATAATTATTTTTTAATAGATGTTGCTGAAATTTTGTACTAACTGTCCTCACGCTATGTGCAAGATCGCTTTTAATGTTCAAATGATCACGCGCTGTTTTACGAGGTATTATTTTACAAATCCGGCACTGCAAGTAGCCTAAAGAAGAAATCCCCTAATCCAAGCGAAAGCATGGCTATATACAAAGAGTTTTTTAAATACCCGACGAAAACGGGACGTCTGCTTACTATAATTGCAGCACACCTATATAGCGTAGGGTAGAAAACAATACATCTAAGCAAGTAAACTTTAGTTCTTTGACGTTTGACTATAAAAGTATAGAAATACAATACTGTTGTACCACCACAATTACAGCAATCAGCACCCATAATGCACTTCCTATTGTCCTTTGTTTTAAGTCCTAACTTTAGTAAGAAGAGTAGCCTTGTAAATTAATACTTTATTTGATATTTAAAATATTGTTTCTCTTGTTATTCTTGAATTTATTTAAAACAAAAAAAGTCCAAAACACTTTAAACACTTTACTTTGAAACTACCACCCACTTCATATGCTTACTCCTGGCTATTAAGCAACACCTTATCTTCTTAAAAATAATTTCCCCAAGGGGTTTTGCAAAAACATATTATATACTACATATTAAATAAGCAAGAAGAGCTTGTTCAGGCTTGTAACTTTAAGCAAGGCAAGCAAACAGTATCGCCCCGTTAAGCACCATCTTCACAGTCACGTCGTGTAAAATGTTTTTCCTACTAAATATAAAAAAACACGCAACGAAAAAAAGCCATATGCATGAATGGCCAAAGTCAGCCCGAAACATTGAAAATTATAAAAAAAAAACAAAAAGAAAACTAGTTGTGCCAACGTACACTCAAGCATTTAATTCATACATCGTTTACTCTAATTTTTCCCACCAGCTACTTTTTTAAATTTCATTCTACCTTTACGAAAGAAAATTTGTGACATTTGTTTATAGTTGTTTTTGTTAAGGAAACCCCTTAACATAAACCCCCAACTTTTAAATTTTGAATAGGTATACAATGTTCGAAAAGTATAAAGAGTTCAATACAGTCCTTTGAAATTAAATTGAGAAGTTTTAGTTATCAGCTTTAAGGTCCACAAAATAGCCTACACAAAGCACTTAAAAAAAATGTTATTTAAGCAATATCAATCCATGATTTACACCACCATATCTAAAAAAAGGTTTCTTTAACATTTCTAAAAAAAATATATGTTTTTTCCCAATATCTTATTTTTGCCTTTATCAAATCTCATAATGGTACCCTTATGGGTTCCTTAGATTTTCATACAAATGTTGTCGTGTGTCTTGGTACTTCTGAAAGTTAGGTCTCAATACCCCTGAGAATAAGATAATAGATTTGAAAAATCTTTAAAAGCAGAAATATTAGTGTTGGTATCTTTATAGATTCCAAATAATAAAAATTTTAATAATTACTACGCGTTTTTATGAAATTATGTTTTTTAAATGAATGTTCTTTAGTTTGACTCTAGATCATAAATTAATATCACTTTCTGTTTTAAAGAAAGATGATACAATTTTTTTTTTTTTACAAGTAAATTATGTTTTTTTTTAGAAAAGTGAAAAAATGTTTCAAATTACAAATTTACGTGTACCATACAATTCGTAAAAAATGAAGGGAATTTCGTAAAAAATATTGCTCTACAATGAAATGTAATGCATTATTTGCAGAATATTTTATATATAGGGGAATGTCATGTACCTTGGTAATTTGGAAAATTCGGTGTCAATATCTCTAAGATTAAGATAGATGCGAAAAATTTTTAAATGCGGAAATATTAGGTTTAGTATTGTTATATATTGCAAATAATAAAAACTTTAATAACTTTTATGTATTTTAAGAAATTATGATTTATTTTAGAAAACCGAAAAAGTGTTCCAAATTACGCATTTTCATTTTAGCAAAAAATATATTTTTTTCTTATTTGTATAATATAGCTAAACTATAACTCGATTTAAGCCCGTAACTTGAAATATCTTGATTATTTAAAAAAAATTGGTTTAAATTTTTTTCAAAAATTTACTTTTGTCGTTCCAAGACTTAAATGGAAGTTTGCGTAGTTTAAAATGATTATTAGGCAAATTAAAAAACTTCATAGAAGAAGACATTGCAATAAAACATTAAGAAATAGGGGATAAAATTCAATGATCCAAGGTACACGCGATCCAAAGTACACGACATTCCTCTACTTGAAATGATTTGATTAATATTTGCATAAAAGAACCATTTCTAAAAAATGGCGAAAATTTTTAATCAAAGGTTATTTCATAGCGAATTAATAGCGAATTAACTTCAAAAAGCACAATTATCTTGTGAAACTTCATGTACTCATGTACTGAAATTTGTTGTATAGATCAAAAAGTTATTTAGCGTGTTTTTAATCACCTGGATTTAGAATTTTTCATACAAAAAATGGATTTATTAAATCCAAAAAAAAGCTGGATTTAATAAATCCACAATAAAAGCACAAATATATGAAAAAGCCTATTAATTTAATGTCAGAAAAAAATAGGAATGCAAATTAAAAGAGAAACAAAAAAATTGAAAAACTAACAAATAAAAGGTTTTTCTTAAATTTTTTCTTATGAAATATGTTTAGAAAAAAAACTACACCTCACCAAATACATATTTTTCATCTTGGACATGGAGAAATAGCTCAAATAGAAATGGCAATTTTTCTTTTAGTGAATATTAAATATTGCAATATTATTATTTTTTTTTAGTGAATATTAAATATTGCAATGGAATTTTTCAATTGTGTAAAAATATAAATTGAGGTGATAAAACTGAAAAGGCAGACTGTTTATCGCTGTTTTATGTAAAATATACTTATAAATTAAAAGTTAAGTAAAATCCTTCATCATCGAATTCGGTATTAAAAATTAGGGTGAACGAAGTGTCGGACAGAAAATTTTTTTAAAATAGGAAGAATCTAACCCCATCTGTTGAGCACTTTTAGAAATACTTTTTGGATTTATTAAATCCAAGTGATTAGAAAAAAAGGCTATTATTATTAATATGAAAATTTGATTTGCTATCGCTGTAATTTATAAGATTTATTCTTGTTGTGATAGCTATTAAAACAATAAATAAACTAAACTAAACTTAAAGTTCCAAGGTACACGCATTTTAATTTTTTCAAAAGAGATATTTTCTTCTTATTATATACACGGAAAAAATAAAAAGTGTATAATTATAGGTCAAATACAACTTCAAAAGTATCAGAAAACTTTTGAAGTTGTATTTTACCGAAGTAATATATTTAGTAAAAAAATTACTGGTTACTGCATTTAGAAAATGACAAACCTTCAAATGATTTAAGCCCGTAAATTGAAATATCTTGACTATTAATTAGAAATTTATGGATTCTGTTCGAGGCCAATTTCCTTATTATGAATTAATATAATAAGTAATTTTTTCAAAATCTGCTATTTTTCTTCATCAGGATACCTCCTGACAAATACATTACAGAGTTTTTGCTTTTAAAAACTTCTACACTTTTGGGAAAGAAAAGACGATCGTTTCGGGGATTTTCCAGGTTCCCTCAATCAGTTTTCTTTAGAAAGTGGTGGCAGTAGTGCAATGCAATTTGAAGCATCAAAATCTCATATTAAATGTAGTCTGCTACATTAACAAAATGGGAATGGAGCAAACAATAAAATATGTTTTCGAAGTTTTCTGCAAAGCATAGCCAACAGTAGAAATATTATGAAAGTTTTTTGTTTTTGTATTTCATACCATCGGTATAAATTAAATACAAATTTTATTTTTACCCTTCTTCTTTGTTAATACAAGAAGAGGCAAAAACATGTTCTCCGTATTTTGAGTGTTGTCAAAGTGTTTGTTTTTAATTTTTATTTAAAAAATAAAAATTGTTTTTTTCGACCTTTTTAATTGATTAATTAGAAATTTATTAATTCAGTTCGAGGCCAATTTCCTTATTATGAATTAACATAATAAGTACTTTTTTCAATAACTGCTATTTTTCTTCTTCAGGATACCTCCTGAAAGTACAGAGGTTTTTGAAAGCAAAAACTCTGTGAAGTATTTATCAGGAGGTATCTTGATTATTTTTAATAAACTAGTTTTACTTTTTTTCAAAAATGTACTTTTGTCTTTCCAAGGTACACGCATCCAAATTTAGGATCTCCTATAGGCTTATCTGAAGCTTTGTGTAGTTTAAAATGATTATTAGGTAAAATAAAAAACCTCATAGAAAAAAAAATTAACAAAAGGGGAAAAACGCAAAGTTCCAAGTTACACGCGATCCAAGGTACACGACATTCTCCTACTTTTGTTATCTAGAATTTCTAGAACCCTCCATTCTAAACAATCTACGAAAAATATACATTAGAGCGACTCACCTTATATGGACAGAAAAAAAGGGCCCCCCTCAAAATAAACCTTGGTTTGTTTTATGATGATTCCCAAAATATTTCGGTCTAGCAATGAGATCTCACGAGCTGGACCATTTTTAAAAAAGTTCTATATGGATACCCAAACTTTTCTTTTGACAAGTAAATCCATCGCTGAGTGGATATAGTTTAGAATTTTGCAAATTTAATACATTTTTCTAAGTGCTCTGTACCAAATTTAGAAAAATTTTAATGTGCTAATTAATAAAAAAATTTATTTGGAACTTGCTATAGTTAAAGTAGATATTTCGCTTAATAAAGAGTTATTAGAAATCTTGATTCATAATCGTATTTTAACTATAAATTAATTTTTCGATTTGATATTGTCAACACTATTGTTTATTTTCTCTATTCTGCCAAATAAGCCGTAAGTGATGTACAAATTTAGTAAACGATTGACTTGGTAATCGGAAATAAAAATGTATTTTCTTAAATTAGATAACTAATGATGTGCTAAAATAAATTAGAAAGCCATTAAAAATATTTTTTTTACTTATAAAGCAAATCAATGGAAATGTGTGTAAAAAAGTAATTTTTTAGAACATATTATTCGAAGCATACAAAAGTAATCGAATTTCGAATAATGTTTTGACAGTCTGTACATCACTATTGTTTTGTTTTTCTTTTTAATTTTATTTTTAAATTTTTTCGAAAAAGGTCATTTGCTACGCAATTGTTGTAGCTTTTTTCAGTTTGATGGATGCAGACATTCTAGGGATGGGATGGCTTTAATAAATCATTTCATGCCTGAAAATGAAATAATTAACAATTAAATAGTGGCTTCCTCACTCCAAACTTTATAAAATGTTTAAAGTTAATGAGTATCGACTATAAACCTATATTATTTTTTTCGTTATTAAGGCCCCGTTTAGATTATCACACAAGGGTGTTATACATGTCAGAAATGTGTTGTATAAAGAAAAAAAGCGGTCACACTTTTTTGACAAGATTTTTTTTTTTAATATTTTATACGGTTACCACTTGTCTCAACACAATATTGATAAATAAATGTAAACAAAGATTAAAAACAACTAATGGTGAAAAAAGTAATAACAGAAGAAAAAATAACTGTTTTAATTTATTTGTTGTATATGTCGATAACAGTCTGAACACTGAAAAGATTTTCTTTTGTACTTTTTTGACAACCAGACAATTTCAGCATACTTTTTGTCATACATGTGTGAAGAAAAGTATAAGCACTTGTGTGATAATGTGAACGGGGCTTAAAGAATACATATTAAAATTTTTAAATTAGAAAAATGTAAAAGCGATGGCAAGGTACTTTAACAGGTGGCACAAGTACTGGCAAAAGTGCTTTCCCATTCCCAAAATGATAAAAGTTGAAAAAGCGCCGGAAAACCACGGGAGAAGCAAAATTTTCATCGTTGGCAAAACCAATAAAAAGGTGGTCTGGCAAAACATTTTCCAAAATAAAATTTAAAAAAAGTTCATATATTTTTGTTTTGGTCCTGCCGTAATTGGAACCCAGACCATCTGATTCGCAGCCGACAGCTAACGGAACATATTATATTTTGTGGCTAAAAACCTAAATGAATGATAAAAGCTGCACAACAACGGGCTGTGCTATATACCAGCGTTGGGAAAACAAAAAAAATTGATCTAGAAGGAGCTTTTACACAAACAAAAAAAATTTATCTCATAAAAAAAAAAAATTTTAAATTAAAAGGAAATTTAGCTTGCAACCGGATTTGAACTCGGAACCTTCTGACTCTAAAACTTTTTTAACGAAGCGCCACCATTTTTATAAAATCATACCAGTGAATTAATTTTTTTAGCGCTACAATTTCTGACTAGTTAGCACTGGATAAATAGAAATATCGTCGGCATTTCACTCTAAGCCCATTGTTTGACAATGGGTTTTTTATAATCCCCCGAAATTTTTGTAAAACAAATATTGGCAGAACACTTTTTGCAAACGCTAGAAAAGCATTCCATATGAGTGTTCTGCCAATCATTTACTTTTAACACCGCGGTTACACAGTGGTAAGCCAGTACTTGATTTTTTGTACCACTGGCAATTTCTGACTGGGATGTTTCAATATTCAAAAAATACCCAGCAAAAAAGGAGATGCCGAACAGCAGAAAAATCACAACAATTGATGATCTAGATGTATTTCTTTTTTTAACATAAACGCTAATGATTCTAACATTGAGTTGTCATAAAAAAAATACTTCGCGAAAAAAATTATATTTTATATTTTATAAAAGTTTTTTATTGCCGCCACCGGGTATCGGGCTTGCGACCTCATGATTGCTTGTCTAGCTCTCTACCGCTGACATATTATTTGATATGAAAGTTGACTGGCATAAAAACACCACATTGTTATTGCGAGATATGGTGCTTTATTCTTTTCAATAAGAGTCCTTTCAAAATTACTGCAGAAGGTGCACTGCAATTCAGCATTGTTTTCAGTACTTTCATAAGCGCATAAAAAGCAATTTTTCATCATTTTTATTTTATATAATCTTATAAATTGAAAAATTTATGGAATTTAAGGAAATATTAAAAAAATATTGGTCCCCCCAGGAATCGAATCCGCGGTCATCTGTTTACAAATACCAAATGATACCAAAATCACTTTTTAGGATCACTTTTACAGCAATTATGTTTTAAAGCAATACCTAAGTAATTTTTTGGAAGTAGTTCAGAAGTAATTATAAAAAGCCGTAAAAGTATACTAACGGATATTTTGGAAGCAATGAAAGAATTGATTTTTTGAAGTGATTCAGAATTAATTCTAAAAAAGCAGTTAAAACACATTAACGGATACTTGTGAAGCAGTGAAAGAAGTAGTTTGTAAAGCACTACTTCCAATTTTGTTTGCTGGGTAATTATAAGATGCTTTACTATATAAAAAGAAAATTAGTTATATAACATAAAAATTTTTAGAAACAAGAGAAAATCGAAATCCTGGAATCCCGAAAAATCTTTTAGTCCCGAAAATTCCGGGATTTATGGATCGCGATTTTCAAAATTACGAATCCCGGGATTTTTAAATATCAGTACCGACTGGCATCCCTAGTATCAAATGAAAGCTTTTTGGAAGCGAATTTTTATTTTACCGAGTACCCGAGTAAAAAAGTTTTGATATAATCATATATTATTTTATGTAATTGCATATAGTAACTTATAGTTACATATGGCCACATATGCTTTTAAATTCAAGCAGATATACTTTTATATAGTCATATGTTAGATATTTTTTCCTCAAAGGTTTTAATATGGAGACATATGTGATTTTATATTATTACATATTGGCCTACATATATATGTATGTGCTATATATAAGTACATAAAGTAACATATAAAAGATATAATTACATGTACGTTTATATATAATTTAGTATGACACTATACATAATAATATAAAACTATGTGGATCCATATAAGAAATATTTTATAATTTGTGTTAGTTATTATTATATTTTTTTGAACCCATATATAACTTATAACGTTCTTTATAAAATCATCTATAATTATATATCATCCCACATAGGCAATTTTTTCAAAGTGATTTTATATACAAATATATAAGGTCCATATAAAACCGTATTGTATTATATTTGGTTCCATGTTATCAATGATTTTGAACTAGTTTTAGATTTAGTAATTACTAGGGATTGGCGCGTGACACGAAATGTTCGTGAGTCACGTTATTCACACGTGATCGTGAGTAATAATTACCATACTTAAGTGATTCGTGCGTGAGCGTGAGTAAGAATAACCCGTACATGATTCGTGTGTGAGTTTATTTTTTGCATCATATGTTTTTAGTAATTTTTACTGTTTTGCGTGAGAATTTTCTGATTGTAAGTTTTTAATATACTCATGTGTGCTAAGTAAGAAACGAAATGCTCGTGCGTGAGTAATTTGTTTTTTTTTTTGTTTTTTTTTTGAGCATGATTCCAAAATGACTTACGCACCGCACCCATAACATTAACAACACTGAATCTTTAATACGAAATTCTCTATACTATAACGTTTACTGATTTCTTATATCTTGGTTGTAGATCATAATCCTATTAACTTTAAAATTTCAGTGTTGTTAACTTTATTTTAAAATTACAAAATAAAAGAAATTTTTTTTCATGTTTATTGCACTGTCATGATAAATCTGGATAAAAGTAATGGAAGATTTATCGAAATTATAAGATCTCCAGCAGGCCTGGGGTTAATCATTACATTTTGTAATTAATTACACATGCAATTACACAATTACATGTAATTGTAATTGAAAAAAAACTCATCTATAATTAAATATTATTTGTAATTGCAATTCAAAAAAGAACAATTACAATTACAAGTAATAGAAAATTTTTTTTATTTAAAAAAATAATTTTTGTATGTATATTGTTAGATATGGTCCTATATAATATGATAAAAAGTATAAGGTTAATATTTAGATATAATTGTATCAAACTATGTCCACTTTTATAACATTTTATATAATATTATACAAAAAGATATAATTTGATGTAATTGGATGAGGACAAAATTCGGATACAATTGTATCGAATTGCATAAAATTGTATCAAATTGTACCAAATTGTATACAATTGTATACAATTCGATACAATATGATACAATAAGACGTTCTCATTTTTCGGATATAATTATATCTAATTACATAAAAGATAATATATAATTAAATATAACTTCATATGGCTCCATATCATTTTTTTTTACTTGGGTATACAAAGAAACCTAAATTTATTAAATTTTAGATATGTTTTCATAAAAAAATAAGTCAGTTTTTCATCTCACTTTTTAGCCCTTAAGCGTGAGATTGGGCCGCAAAAATACTTGTCTCTTATTTTTTATTTTCGATCACATATCCAAATTTAATTGAAATCGGAGAGAACACATTCGAATAGAACATATTTCAAAACATTGTTTAAGCGATTCAAATGACTTTCGACTGACTGAAAATTACCCACTTTCGTTAGACTTTTATGGCAGTTGCATTGTCCTGTACGGAGCAGATGTAAAACTATGAATTCCACGTTCCAACCTAATATTTACCATGTTTTTAAAACAATATTAAGTATACATGCGTATAAGAAGTATTGAAACAATTAACTTGTTTACATGTTTATTTAATACTTATAAAGTGCAGCAGTGAAGGATGATGGTGTAATTATCTCAAACCCCCTAATTAAACAAAAAAAATAATAAATAAATAAAATAATAAGAACAAGCGAAAAACAAAAATTTTAGATGCCTGAATAAGTGCTCAAGCTTGCGTAAAAAATACTCACGTTTAAAAAGAAATCAAATAATTTTGTAATAATATATATTTATATTTAAATATATATTATTACAAAATTTATTATTATATATTGCGTTGCATAAATATTAAATTTGAATAACACGGTCCCGGGTAAAAATCTTAATATGGTGTCATACATAATTATATCTTTTTTGATAAATCCCCATATACAATGACATACTAATTGATCCGAAAAATGGGTCATCTACATGTGTCAAATTATATCAAATTAGATATAATTTGATACAGTTTGATCAGAGATTTGTCCATATCCAGGACATCAAATTATATCTAATTCGATATAAAAATATCTGATTTTATAAAATTTTGTCTGATAGTAGGCATACTTTTTATCCATACCAGCTATTAAATTGAGATTGAAATGTCTATGGTTTTAACAATTTTGAAGACCCAAATTTTAAAACATAAAATAAAAATTTATTTGAATACTTTTGTCTTCTAAATCGTACGCATCATTTTTTAATATGATTTTACATGCAAAAACATCACGTGGAAATTATTTGGCTATGGAATAATTAACTCTGAATTTGCAGATAACTAAATTTGATGTTAAACTATATATTAATTTGTATGCGATTATATAGAAAGTTATATAAAATTAAAATATATTGTTGGGTTTTAATTTTTATTCAAAAAATAAAAATTGTTTTTTCGACCTTTTTATTAATTAATTAGAAATTTATTAATTCAGTTCGAGACCAATTTCCTTATTATGAATTAACATAATACCTAAGTACTTTTTTTTTCCAAAAACTGCTATTTTTCTTCATCAGGATATTCTCCTAACAAATACTTCACAGAGTTTTTGCTTTCAAAAACCTCTAACACTTTCAGGAATGAAAAGACGATCGTTTCGGGGATTTTCCAAGTCCCCTTCTTCAGTTTTCTTTAGAAAGTGGTGGCAATAGTGCAATGCAAATTGAAACATCAAAATTTCATATTAAACGTAGTCTACTACATCAACGAAATGAGAATGGAGTAAATAATAAAATATGTTTTCGAAGTCTCTGCAAAGACATAACCAACAATAGAAATATTATGAAAGTTTTTGTTTTTGTATTTCGTACCATCGGTACAAATAAAATACAAATTTTATTTTTACCACTTCTTTGTCAATTACAAGGTAGGGGCAAAAAACATTTCTCCGTACTGCGAGTGTTGTCAAAATGTTGGGTTTTAATTTTTATTCAAAAAATAAAAATTGTTTTTTCGACCTTTTTATTAATTAATTAGAAATTTATTAATTCAGTTCGAGGCCAATTTCCTTATTATGAATTAACATAATAAGTACTTTTTTTTCCAAAAACTGCTATTTTTCTTCATCAGGATATTCTCCTAACAAATACTTATAAATTATTCCCGGTAAATTCAAAAAAACTCATGTTTTTTGTGGTATTTTCCCAATTACCTGTAAATGGTGTTAAATAAATTTTCATAGTGGTAAATATAAGAAAACATCCTGATCAATATTGAACATTTTCGTATGAAATTTTCAATTTCGCGAAATCCGCAACTCCGATTTAAATTTTGATTTCATATTCGTAATATATAGGGAGCATAGGGCCATTACAAATGTATTCCATTGAGATCTGTTATAAGCTATTAGTTTATTCTCATTCCAGGACTTCCTTGTGATTGTTATTTCGGAGTTCAACTGTCTTCTCCAAGTCTGGAGCCCTGTGGATTCCATTCGTAATGTACACCTAAAAATATATTCGATTTGATATGTCGCGATCGTAATATTTATCTTTAATTTTTCTCATTATTTTTAATTAAAAATAATAGAACAAGTACAGCCTCGAAACTTTAATTGCGATGTGAGAATTCCAACTTTGTTTTTGGACCAGTCTAGGGTACATAATATGGCCGATTATTTTTGAAAAATATTCTTTTTATTTTCAAAAATATGCAAAGCTAAATTAAAAAAAAAATAAAAACAATCACTACAAAATTTTATTGGAGTCAGAAATGGCACCAGTTCAAATTAAAAAAAAGCAATGGCACCAGTTGAAAGCTCAAATTAAAAAAAAAAAATTTTTTTTTGTTTTTCCAAAAAAGGTACCAACATTCTTTAGCCACCAAAAAAGTTATTTCAGAGCATGTAAAATATTTATAGTATTCCGATAGGGAGCTCAATAAGGAATTTATTTATGCGCATTCTTCCAGCCAGTACCGAAAATGACCAATTTTAAATTTGACTAGCTACCAAAATCTGTGCAAAGCTAACTTTTACAAAATAAAAGACGATTTATATAGTTTATTATACATCGCCGTGATCTGACCAATAAATGTGGACTTGACAGCTAAATATAAAAATATATAATCTTTGAAATTTTTAACTTCATTTTGAGGATTGCAGGATTTCCAATAACAATTGAAATTTTTTCCGGTCTGCTCTTGTTTGATACAATAGAAGGGCCTATTGAAATCTAAAATTTCATTACAATTAGTTTATTAACAAAAGTTTTATACCATATTGAAAATACAATCCTAAAAACAAATCTATATATGTTATATAAATAAATAACGTGACTGACTGACTCGCTCACTCAACATCGCCCAGCAGAAACCGCTGAAGATAGGAAGTTGAAATTTGGTTCCAGGTTCACCCTCCGGTATAGACACACGCTAAGAAAAGTCTCCCCATTGTCTGCCTACGAGGTTAATACGAAATGTTCTTAGTCTGACATAGAGATGGCGGTATAAACAACGAAAAGCTTTGTCATATGAACACATGTTAAATTTCATTTTGATCTGTCAACTCATTCGTATAGTAACAGGTGTTCAAAAGCGGCGCCTCAGTAATTTTTTTGTAATGAAAAAATTAGAAATTCGTGGTGTGATTAAATATTTACATAAGAAAAGTTTATCGGGACAAGAAATTCATAATGATATGGTGAATGTGTCAGGTAAAACTGCTCCTTCATATGCAACAGTAAAAAGTTGGATTGCTGAATTTAAACGTGCAACAACGCCAAAAACTGCAACAACGCCAGAAATCATAGCTATAGTCCACGATATGATATTAGACGATCGACGAGTGAAAGTGCGTGAAATAGAGAATGCCATAGGCATCTCAAATGATCGAGTACCTTTTATTTTGCATCAAGAATTACAGATGAAATAGCTTTCTGCAAGATGGATGCCGCATTTGTTAACAGTTGACCAAAAACACATTCGAATGTAAATTTATCATTTCTCATAATTTCTCTGATTTAGCTCCCTCTACCTGTTCTCAAATCTAAAAAATCCTTGCTGGCAAACATTTTACCTCGAATGCAGATGCAATGGCAGCTGTAAACGATTATTTTGGGGAACTTCAGGAAAATTATTTTAACCAAGGGATAGAATTGCTAGAAAAACGTTGGACAAGTGTATTGAATTTTCAGGAGATTATATTGAAAAATAAAATAATTTTACAAATTTAGCTCTTGTTTTTCATTGTTAGGCTAAGAACATTTCGAAATGCCCTCGTACCAAAACCATTGTAGCTAGAAACCTGAAATTTAAAATATGTATTTCTCAGAGTAATTTAATTTTGAACAGGGATTTTGTAAAAATGAGGATTCGGAAAGGAAAAACAGCCCACTTTACGGGCTGCCCAAACCGCTGGAGCTGGGAAGTTGAAATTTGGTCCGAAGGCTCCTCCTCTATCGTAGAAACCAACTGAGACGTCATTTTTGGAAATTCTTACAGCGAGGGTCAAAAAGGGGGAAAAGTTTCCCCCTTGACGGCCTGCTCAAACTGCTGGAGCTATGAAGTGTTTTTCATGTTAACGACCTGTTACAATAATATCATCAAGGTAAACGGCACAACAAGGTATTCCTGCCACCACCTCTTCCATGAACCTTTGAAAGATCGCAGGTGCGCCCGCGATTCCAAAAGGCATTCTTTGATACTGATATAATCCGAACGGGGTGTTAATAACCATATATTTCTTAGCAGCTGACTGACACACACTTGCAATGTGACCCAATTTAATGCATTTCTTACATTTTATTTTTAAAATTGTGAAAATCTATTCTTTATTGCAACTTACCACATGCAGGACAGGATTGAAAATTCTGAACTGCATTAACTTCTGTTAAAGTAGCCGTTGCACCTTCCATTTCCTTAGATTCATTCGTGGTAGCTTCATAAATTCAAACTTGCAAAACTTCCTCCAATGTTCGATTTGACTTTTGCAGACAAGTCGACCGCACCTTCTCGTGAGGTGTATGTATAACAATCATATCTCCTATTTTATTGTCAATATAGGATTCTTTGCAATTTATATTTTCACATATAAAATTACAATCTCTGGCTGCTCCACGTAAATCTGCTACCCACTCAGAGTATGCTTGGTTCTCTTTCATCATTGTATGATTGTAAAATTTGAATGTAGCTGCCAAAACGTGCTGTTTCTTTATAAAATGATCATTCAGAGCGACAATTATATCTTTGTATCGAACTTCCTCAGCTGTACCATTAAAAACTTTCTGCAATTTTTCTAGTATGTTACCGCCAATCCAATTCAAAAAACAAGAACGCTTTGTTTCTTCAGAAGAAATTGAATTTGCTTTAAAAAATTGCTCCATTTGGCGGTGGTAAGTTAGATAGTCTGTTTCAACATTAAACTTTCCAAATGTGGGTATTGGAAGACTCTGCTTGTTTGTTGAAACCACATTTTCTAAAACGACTTTGTATTGGGCCAGAATTTGGCTGATAAACTGATTATTAGATTCTTGAAATTGCTGTAAAACTTGTGTTAGCACGTTGATGTCCATCCTCGTCGCCAAATGTTGTAATGTGATTATTTAGGAATTAAACGAATGTATTAAAAAATAACGAACAATACTTATTCAATAATTATAGAAAACTACTTCTAACAAATTATGTGAAAAATCCAAACTTAATTTTCAAAGCAAGACCGATATCATTTTCCACTATGAAAAGTAACAATGAACCGAGTTGCAACAGATAGATAATTGAAATTTGTCATATACATAGCTTCATTTTATGACGAGGAGAAAACCAACCAAAGGATTTCGAATGCTTAAGGGGTAAAACGGGGCCCAGAAGTTTGAAAAAATCGATTTTCGAACGTCATTTTTGGTGGGTAGGAGGGGGAGGGCGAAAATATGTTACATATTTTTTTCTAATTTGAGGACTCTTAACAAGAATCTGAAGTCGAAATAACGATACATCCGCTAACAAAAAGTCGGTAGTGAAAGGGTTAAAAAACTTTATCTAAAAAAAAATCCTTTTTCGAAAAAGTAACTTCTTTCAACAAAAAGTACCTTTCTCCAAAAAGTACGTTTTTCTAAAGAAGTACATTTTTCCAAAAAAAAAAAAAACTTCTTAGAATAGAAGTAACTTTTTGAAAAAAAGTGCAAAGTACCTTTTTGTTTTTCCAAAAAAGTACTTTTTCCGAAAAAGTATCACTTTCCAAAAACAATAAGTTAGTAAAAATAATCACTTTTACAAAAATAAATATCTTTTTTTAAAAATAGGTAATTTTTTCTCAAAAAAAAAAAAAAAATTCCAAAAAGACCTTCCCACAATATAACCTTTAAAAAAAATTGCCATACATTTTTCTGGAGTTTTGAGTATTTGAACAATGTGTCCCAAAAGGAGCACAATGTCCACCTTTTTCCAAAACACGACCATATTCCACAAAAAAGTACCTTTGTTCAAAAAAGTATTATATCGAAAATAGTACTTTTTCCAAGATACTTCTTCAAAAATGTGTCTTTTTCCAAAACAAAGTATCTTTAAAAAAACTTAAAGTGTAACTCAAAAAAGCAACTTTTTCAAAAAGTAGAGTTTCTAAAAAAAATTAAAAAAATAACCTTTTCAAAAAATTTTATTTTTCTAAAAAAAGTACCATTTTCCAAAAAAAAGTACTTTATCAAAAAATACTGTTTTTTAAAGTTCTTTTTTCAAAGCTCTGAATGTGAACACAAATTTTTGTGAAAAATACCATATCCATGGAAATGTTGGGACATTCCCAATGCTAACTTTTTAAATACTATTCTGATAGCATTTCCTTTTTAGAGTCAACAGATACCTCCAAAATAAAGCCTCTTTGTTATAACACCTGCTTCTTTAAATAATCTCAGGATGCTCTTAATCATTCTAAACAAGCAATTTATAAACAAATAAAGTCGACTTAATTTGAAATTTAGCTGAAAAACAGCTCTGATAAAAAATTAGGAAATATATTTTTTTACATTAAACGATTAATCGAATAATCACCAACTTTGTATAACCGGCTAGTCAATTTTTGTGATTTTTGGAATTATGAGTTAACCCGTTAACCGCCCAGGTCGAATAATGGGAGCACTATATAAATCTGACAAATTTGGTTCTTGCATTTTGTACGGCCCTAACAAATATGTTTATGCACTTACTTTCTCATGAATGATGTTTGTATGAACTTTTTAAAGCAAACATACAATATTACACTCTACATCCACTATGTAAAATGATGGTCATAAACTGAAAGCACTTGGCTGGCATATTTTTAATTTTTGATTACGAATAATTGTCAAAAAATTTTTTAAAATATATAAAAGTAAAATTATTGAATTAACACAATTAAGAATTATCAATTTATGACCATCAATATATCACTCATACATAACAAAGTTTGCTGCTTCCAAGAAGAACTGTTGAAAGTTAAATATTGCACATACATAGTTGAGTGTGAATGAAAATGCAATTAAAGTGAAATCGTGAAAATTTCAAATTGCTTTTCAAACTTATTGATAAACAAATGATTTCATTTTTAAGTGTTAACTATTAAAAACCCATTACAAATTACTATATATTGCAGAAGTAGGTAGATACTGATTATTTTCAATTAAATAGTTGTTAACAAAAAACTCATTAATACCTAAGACGATCTAGAAACGATAGAAATCTAAAATTTTTTATGTGGATTCCTTTGAGGTGAACTCCGGCAACACTGAAATTGAACGGATGTAAAACTTAGTGCTGTGCAAAGAAAAAATATAAAAAAATTAAGTATTTGACAAATAAAGTTAAAAGAAACATAATATAATAACCCAGTAGCAAATGGTCGAACTAGTTATAAAAACTACTGGTTTTTTGACTAGAAACTACAGAACTAGTTCTCACAATAATCATTTTGAACCAGTTGTGTACTAGGTAAATACGATTTATATAGATACTTGGGGTTTTTACATAAACTCCTTAATTCCTTGTAAACCTTGTATAAATACAAACATTTTTTATGTATAAAGTTGACATTCAACTCATAAACATTACACCGTTTACGAGTAGAATACCAGTTTATATGAAAACACCTACTGTTAAAAAAAAATACCTAAATTAAATATGAGATTTGAAATTTTTTTCCATTTATATTTAATACAAAAATCAGAGTTTGCAAATAAACACTTACAATTTTTTATTGTGAATTGAATTGAGGTGTAAATCAACTGCTACAATACTGGTGCCAAAGAGTCACTCCATAACTAGTTTAGTAAATTTCTTAAAAGTACCAGGATAGTTTCCTGTTTTTCTTCCTAAAAAATAATCTTTAATAATTTGTGTACCTAATAGTTTCATTGAAACTATGCAGAGACTGTTTCCAAAATTTTATTTAAATACGGGTTTTGAAATACTAGTTTTGGTTACATTTGCTTTTTAATAATACATTCTGAGTTTGCAAATAAACACTAAAATATTTTATTGTCATTACCAGGGCAAGTCTAAAATGGCACAAAAAGAGTTGAAATTTGGCAACAAAATGGCACCAAAAATAGTAAAATTGGCACAAAAACGCAAAAATGGCATGCTTATTCCAAAAATTTTAAAGTATAATAGGTGATTTAAGTGTTTTTCTGAACGTTTTTAACAAAAATTCAATAATGAAGGAATTAACCGTTGAACTGCAAAAGTGCATTCGCCGTATATTAGTATGATTAAAAAAAAATTTATTAAATAATGAAAAAAATTACCTTTTTTTTGTAAATTTTTTCCAAAAATTATTTACAAAGATTGAGTTTTTACTGAATTTTATAGCATTTTTTTAATGAAAAGTCTAAAAAAACAAGACAAAATGGTTTTTTTTTAGCAAGGATTTGTAAAAATTGCATTTTCACAAAATAAGTGAAAAAATGGCAAAAATGCTATTTAATGGCAAATGCCAAAAAAAACTTGGCCCTGGTCATTACAAATCATAAACACAAAATATTTTAAATTTCAATAAATATAATTATCTCAGTAAGAGGAAACTATCGGCCTAATCTGCGTTTTATCAAAGGAAAACCTTTGTTGTTATCTATATAATTCAGGTAGCAAGCAACTGGTACAGTACTATTTCCAAAGAGTCACTTCGGAACTGGTTCCGCAAGTGTCACATTAGTACCAGTTTCGGTCCCTATTTTTCGTTCTTAATTTGCAATTTCCAATCTAGTTCTACAACTAGTAACAAATTGGCAGTTTGGCGACAATTGCCCCCATCCCTATGACATCTCCATGTTAAATTCTACAGTTGTTTGTATGGAGAGGCAGTAGAACTCGTACTAGTTTCCTGGTTCAAATAAACTAGTACATAACTGGTTCTAAACTAGTATTTTTTGCTACTGGGATATATATTCTAACTAAATATATGGAAACATAATAGGGGTTTTCATATAAACTCGTAAATTCCTTGTAAACTTTGTATAAATACAAACCATATTTTTTATATATGGAGTTTGTCATTAAATTCATAAACATACCAGGTGTTTGTCGTTTACGAACAGAATATGAGTTTATATGAAAACCCCTAATATATATATTTTTTTTTTTTTTTTGAAGAGAAGCAACACTCAGGAAATTCTTCCTATTAATTAACGTGTTGCTTCCTTTGGAAAGGGGATAGAGAAGAATTCACTTCTGGTGGTGAAAGAAGAAGGGCTTCAAATATGGCAACACTGTAATTGCGCGAGATGTTGATTTTTAGAACAGTTGTTGCGCGCCATCTGATGGTGAGTTGGCGAACTTTGTTGAAGCTTTTTAGTTCATAGCCCTGTTATATTATTTTACTTCGGTGGGGTTAAGTGCAATGGGAACAACGAAGGAGGACGCTGCCATATGTATGAGGGATAGAAAAAACTCAAACATATTATTTTTCATAAATTGATGTTGCCTTGGCTGGGACTCGAACCGCAACCTCACGTGTTACAGTCCAACGCGCTAACCATTACACCACAGCGCCCATACTTACACTTAACCCAAAACTAGTAGTTTTTAAATATAGACCAAACCAGATAAACGCAGTGTCGGAAGTGTTTTACCGCAATACGACATTTTGCGGATAAAACAGGTTTTATAATTTTATTTATTTCTCGCAGTCGAGAAATTAGTCAAAACAAATTTCAATAACAAATATAGTAAATTGTTTTCGCGAAATTCGAATCTGACAGCACTGCAGAAGTTCCTATGCTCAGCCAACAACAAACAAGCAAAAGACAAAATTTTAAACAACTCAAAAGTAAGTACCAGAGAGCTTGTTTTCTACCTAAAAAAATAAGGAAAACAAGAAAACCGGTGCTGCTGATCCAAGAGAAGACCATCGCCACCACACAATGAAACGAGGGTAAGTCGGACAAGTTTGCCCACTTACAATATGTAAAACGTAATCGGCAGAAAATAAGCAAACAGTACACAGAGCCTACGCAGAAGTGGGTAGAGATCGAGTCAAGACAGTCGGAAATGGTAACGAATTACCTTTTTGGCAATGCTGGTGGTCCCCTGCCCTAATTTGACTCCTCTGTGGTAATCAGGGGATGCAGGGTAATCCCATGTGAGCACAAATTCTCAATGGATTTTCTTGAAAAATGCATACATTGAGGATCAGGCCTATGCATGCTAAGGATATACTTAGGGCACGCATTTGGTTACCAAAGATACCAGGTTTGAGTTTAGGTAAGTTACTCCAGGTTCTAAAACTACACAACCCAGTTATATCCATGGATAACTGGCAAGTTATCAGAGATGACTGTCCAATAAGGTTTGGGGTTTGGGAATGCCCGGGCGGGAAATCCCGGGAAAAGTTTTCCGGGAAAACGGGAAATTTTCAAAATATTAATTTTTTTAAATTGTTTTTGTTTAGAATAGGATTTTTAATTTTAGTCATAAAAAACATTAAATACCAAAACAAAAATGTCATTGTTAAAATTTTTTAAAAGGGAATCAATTTATTTGACACACAAAAAAAATCGACTTTAAATTTAAAATACTCCTTTATATTAAGGGCCAATAATTTTATAAGTAACGTTTTCATTAATATACAGTGATGTGCAATTTTTTTCTAATTTTATTCTCGTTCAAGTTTTTTTCTAATTTTATTCCCGTTGCCTTTATTTTTAAAGATCAAAATAGTGGATAGATTCGCCCAAAAATGCGAGGAGATAGTTCAGAAAGTTATGTAGAATTTTAACGTGACGTCTGTCTTTTATTTTGTTACTTGTTTTAAGTAGGCGTGGCTTTTAATGAAAAATAAGCGATATCGATCTTCTATCAAATTACATAGTAAAATTTTGCGAGTATTGATCAGTTCTGAAAAAACTGTATATTTTTGGAATTCCTATAAAATTTCCTTAAGTCTTGCATTATTTTCTTCTACAAATGGTCGCCAGACTTAAAATGGCAGTGCCTTAAACATGATCATATTTTTTATTGTTTTTAGCGATTTTAGAATAAAGTTAATAAAATGAAGTTGTAGTGCAAAGTTAACTTAAGTATCACAATATTACTTTTTTTTAATATCAATTAATCCTGTGTTTTTGGTTTGGAAAAATGTCTACTGGTTTCCTAGGCAGATAATTTGTTGAAATCTAAGGGTCAGTTCTAAGATCGATTTTTGTTTCTTAAATAAGAAATGTTGTTTGAAAAATTCTTACCTAAGAAATATTTAAGAAACAAATCGATCTTTGTTCTGATTCTACATAAAATTGACTACAAGAGTTTTTCTTTAAGAAAAATTATTACAATCGCAAAGTTGTTCAATAATAGAAAAATAATGCAGAATCTTTTTTGGTGAGTTAAATATCTTAGATTTCATAGTTTTCTAAATGAATAATTACCCAGGAAAATTTTCTGTTCCAAAGAATCGGTTGCAGAATATCTACTTTTCATTTACAACCCCTTCTACTGTCGATTCTAACACCGATTATTTTTGTTTGAAATTGTCCCAAAAGCAACCACTTCTATATCTCGAAAGTGGAACCGGTTCCCATAGAATCAGTTATGTAACCAGTTCTAGAACTGATTCTACTTCAGTCATACCTTCCATATGGGATCCCAGGAACTGGTTCCGGAACCAGTTGCATGGAATCGGTTGCAATAGAACCTGTTGTAGAATAGATGTGGTTAGCTACCGATTGTAAAAAATTTTCCTGGGTAGTTAACATCTCACAAGGAAGTTACTTCAAACTAAACACTACTATGTTATTTTAATGAAATTTCAATATTTTGTAGAAACAAAAATTGTAAGATGAACATCTCACTGTTTTTGACCACCTCGGTAATTTAAGTGGTCAGAATATGGGGTTAGATAGGGTTCGTCCGAGTTGGACGAATTAGACAGGTTGATCTTAGATTTCTTTTCTCTATTAAATATCAAAATTTCATAATAGTCTGAGAATATAGCTTGGAATACATTCCTTGTACGAGGATTTCTTCAGAAAAGTAGATGCACTATTCAGAGTTTTGTATAAAAACATGGTGATTTTGATAGGATGAGCTACCAGGATTATTTAATTTTGAAAATCATGAAAATTTTATTAGAAGGCAAGGAATCATTTTTAATTTGTTTTTTTGTGTTAAAATAATTGTAAGCATAATGCCGAAAGTGTTTTTTATGATTAAGAGTGTGAGAATGGGCAAATAAACAGCAGAATTTATGTAATTTTTCATAAAAAGTTTGAAAAATTTCCTTTTATTTATTAAAGGTATCATACACTCAATGAAAAAGTTTCATGAAATATATGAAGCTTTTTCATAAATTTTAAGATTTTTTTATATTTATTTTGTTGAGAAAACTTCATTAGTTTAATGAAAAATTTCAACAAAACTCATCGAGCAAAATTCTCTGTGGGCAGCGCTAATAAGTGTTTTGTAGGGAGTTACATCAGTCGATATGTCATTGCTAAAAGAGTACGTTTTATAATAGAAAATTAGGAGGTTACGTACGTTAACTTCTTCTTACAAAACTCATTAGCAGTAAAAATAGAAGGTTTTATTGAGATTCGGCTACTTTTGACGCAGAACTCTATCACATATCCGAATTTCATTAAGATCGGAAGGAATCCATTGGGATGGTTTAATCGTTAGTTGTTTATTTATTTTATTTTTTTTAAATTAAAGGTTTTGTTTCCAAATTTTTGTATTCAAAACCTTTCAAATTTTAGGTCATTCTTCTTGTAAAATATTTTTTTTTTATTCAAAAGTTGTAAAAATTGGGGCCAGTTTCATAGTCTGAGGAAAGATTGATTTTTTCTTATATATTTTTAAGTGAGAAATTTTGTTTTTCTTAAATATTTCTCAATAAGAAATTTTCAAAAAAAACTGACTATAAAACTGCCCGTTAGGCACTTCTTCTATATTAAACCTATTAGATTAGGAAACATTGTTGTATTCGAAAAACTTTTGACACTGGAAAGTTTTTTATATTCTAGGTTTTATATGAAAGTTGTAGGAGTAATTTTCTTATAAAAGGATCAAAGACACTGCAAAAAATTTAAAAATTTACTGCATATTCCTATTATCATATTCTGAGAATTTTTTTTCGTATCAGAATCTCCATTGTGTTTCCCATGAAAACATGAAAATATTACTTAATTTTTAAATGATTTTTACACGTATTAAGTTTGCGATTTTAGAGCTATTTTCTCTTAAAAATAGTTCGGATTCTGTACTGCGATTTCTTAACTTAGTTATGACAAAATTGGATACACTCTAATTAAATTCTGTTGAAATTTACCCAACTTATAGTAGGAAACTGAACTCCTACTATAAATTGGGTAAATTTACTCTATGTGCGTAATTGAAAAAAAATACGCACATTGTGTTTAAGTTGGTGCACAAATAATTTGTAATTTTACATTGAAAGTGCGTAAAAATTAAATGAAGTTTTTAAATTAGTGTGTTAATTTACTAAATTTGTGTGTAAAAAAGCACGTTTCACGTGTAAATGTACGCATAAAATGCGTAAAAATCCACAACAAATGCGCAAAAATCCACAGAAAGTGCGTAAAAATAAAATATAATGCGTACAATTACAACAGGTGTGCTAACTTTAAGCACCACCCAAAAATTTTTTTAAATAAAATAACAAATTAATTTTTATTACGTATTTTATTAATAATAATATCCGAGTCATTCTCTCATAATCGTTTATGTCCAAATTAGTCGTTTTGGGATCTTAAGGCATTTGTATAAAATTCATATAAAAATTTGTTATAACTATTGAATGGGTGCGATGACTCCTGCTCAACAAAATGCCTTCTTTGAAAGGGGGCAGTAACCGTCAACAATAATGGGAGAAAACGCCTTAAGAGAGATATGGCCTACGCAGGAACAACTGAGTGCAATGACTCCTGCTCAACAAAGTCAGTATTCATTGAGTACTGCCTAACTTGCAAAGAAAGCATTTTGTTGAGCAGGAGTCATTGCACTTAGTTGTTCCTGCGTAGGCCATATCTCTCTTAAGGCGTTTTCTCCCGTTATTGTTGACGGTTACTGCCTCCCTTTCAAAGAAGGCATTTTGTTGAGCAGGAGTCATCGCACCCAGTTGTTTTACCTAGGCCGTATCTCTATTACGGCGTGTTCTCCCGTTATTATTGACGGTTGTTGGTTGACTGGCTCCCTTGCAAAGAAGGCATTTTGTTGAGCAGGAGTTATTGCACCCAGTAGTTCCTGCGTAGGCCGTGCCTCTCTTACGGCGTTTTCAATTTTGAAATGAGGTTTAGACTACCACATGCGTTAATATAATTACCAAAAACAATTTCATGCTTATGTTGCTATTTCCAGACTCTAATATGTTTGTGGAAATGTTGTAATTCACAAAAAATTCTTCCGTTTTCGCTTTTTCTTTTTATTATTTATAATTTTTTTTCAATTTTTTCCAATTTAAAATGTCAGAGTATTTATTACTATTATTGGATAGTATATTTACCAACTTTGTGCGTAAAAATTTTATTTAACAAAACAATAGTAATTTTAGGCACAATGCGTTTATTTATAAGCACATAATGTCTAAAAATACTTTGTGTGTGTATTATTGCGTATGAAAGTGTGTACAAAAAAAGTTTACGCATTTTTTGTTTATATTTACCGAAGTTTCGTAAAATTAAACAAAATTTTACCCATTATAGTAGTAAATTTACAAACATTTTTTAGAGTGTAGTTAAGGAAAAAATTGTTGAATATAGAAAAATAGATCGTTAACTTATTACAATAGCAAATTTTTCTAAACTTATATTAACAATTTTTTGGTTAAATTTTACATTTTCATAACAACTGAAATTCAAATTAATTTTGTTGGTTCTTATAAAAAATTACAGAATAAACTTTACTTTGACTCAACCGACAGTTTTCTTAAGTTAAAAAGAAGCTATATTGATAAAATCGTTAACGAAGATAGAGGACCGCACTACTGAATCAGATTTTTACTGACAAAAAATTAACTGAACATTAAAAAATGCCGAAATGGGGTTAAACAGATTTTCCCCAACCCTTGTTTGGTACTTTTTGGAACAACTTGGCAAACCTATGCGAAAACATGTATCCGCGCCTGGTGTTACCCAGTGGTATAACAGTTAAAAATGATTTGTAGTCGGAAGGTTAGCAAACTTTTTTTTGGTTTATTTTAATTTTTCCATCCATTTCCATTATTCTTTCGAAATGACCATTTACGTAATAATACAAATTGACTCACTTCAATTATATTAATTTAGTCCTCAATTCTATTTAATTTCGTTCTCTGTATTAAGTGCTACAATTACACCCGTTCTATTCCATATCGATTTTTTGTGCCCCTTTGAGAGCTTTGCTTTTTAGCATTTTGTAGCGACCACATACATTAATTGAAAAAGTTCATATTTGATCACCGGCACAAGTGTAGACAAATGTACAATTAAAAAATTTTTTTAAAAATTATTACACTAAAAAAAAAAAGTTAGTATAAAAATTAGTAAAACGGTTTCCAATTTTATTATACTAGTACTATACTAATTTTTAGTATAAAGTTGTTTTTTAGTAAAATAATTTGGTATTCTCATTTTACAAATTACAGAATTTTTTACTAATTTGAGTTGCTAAATCTACAAATTTAATTTTACTAAATTTTGAAACCCGAGTAGCTAAAATTAGGAAAAAAAAATTACTAATCTTTTTTATTTTGGAAGTTTAAAAAATTTTTTTTTCAAATACACAGAACCCGATAGAAATTTCTCTTACAATATTACCAGAAAGACCAAGTGGTTTTTAAGCGTTTTTTTCCATTTATAATAAAAATAGATTTGTTCTCTAAATTTTTTTGTTGTTTTTTAATGTTTATATTTCCAGTTTTTTTTTGCCTATTTCGAATATTTCTTTGCTATAAATACAATTAGTTTTGAAATTTTTTCAATATGTATTTTTATCATCTATATTCGTACACTTGGTGAAAAAAGAGTTATCATATTGATGAAAAAACTGCTTCATAAGTCGTTTCATAAAGCGGATGATGTTTTTTATACGAAAATTGATGCCAAAACGTCTATGAAATTAGTTCGTATTAACAGATAAATCGTCCTAACCAAGTTCAGCTTAAAAGAATTTTACTGTAAATGGTACAATTATTTTCTATTCTAAAGCTGCTTACACACGGAGGAACATTCGTCACAAAATGCCCTTCGTGTATGCCGTACACTGTATGGCAATGTATAGTGTTTACATTCGCGTTATCAACATTTTTTGATATTTTGTGTTTCCAAACTCAATTTTCCATCGTGTGTATCGATGTTACTGTTTTTGCTGTGTTAGTTCATTGAGAGCAGTCGTAATGTGAGGTGCTTTTTTAATTGCGCATTATGGGGACAATTACAAATAATGAAAACTGCATTAATTTTATAAATGAATATAAAAATTTTCGACAATTATGGGACATAAAATGTGTACTAAAAAAAGTAAAAAAAAAATGAAACATGCTCTGTGACGAATGTTTTATCGTGTGTAGGCAACAAAAAATTTTGATAACACGATACATTGATATATACGAAAGTAGAATAGATTCTATTACGACAACAAATCGCCGGACGACATGGCGACATTTTGCTTCCCATACAAAATATATGAAAAAGCACATGTCGTCGACCCAGTTCTGATTAATGTCTTAAACACATTAACGACTGCAGCCACACGACTACAGCCTGTCAAAAATAAAATACACACGTTTATATGAAAACGATTATTTTGACACCAACACAGAATTTTTTGATATTTTTTGTTTCCAAACTCAATTTTTCATCGTGTGTATCGATGTTACTGTTTTTGCTGTATTTAGTTCATTGATAGCAGTCACGCTATCAGGAGCTTTTGTAATTACGCATTTGAGAAAATGAAAATGACGACAATTATAAAAAATGAAAACTGTTTTAATTTTATAAATGAATATATTTACGAGAATTATGGGACATAAAATGTGATAACTAAAAAAATAAAACTAAAAAACAGCAGCATATGGAAAACTAACAATTAACAAATTAATTAATTAATTAATTTGATTTTCTTCCGACCATATTTCATGTGATCAGTTCTACAAACAAACAAAAATGATGTTTCGTTTGACGTTTTGTTGTCGTGTGTGCATCGTCTGTATAAAAAAAGAAAAAAAGTAGAAACACATGTTCTGTCACGAATGTTCCCCAGTGTGTAGGCAGCTTTAGGATAATTTCTATTTTTGTTGGCCACAAAACAATAATAGTGTTGACAATATAACAAAATATGTAAAACAATGCAACTTTTCCCGCTAGAGGCGAAATAAAATCGCTAGTTCTGACTCGAAAATCACCGTTATGGGAACACTGAAGAAACAGCTGTTTATATTTTACAATTGCTTGAAGGTTTCTGAATCTGCTTTTTGATTGATAAGTTGTAAAAAATAATTCATTGTAGTTGTTAACAAGCCTAGACCAAAGAAGAAGCCAGTGAATAAGAAGGTTGCTCCTTTGGCTGTCAAAAAGCCTGTAGTCAAGAAAGTTGTAAATCAACTTTTCGAAAAGCGTCCCAAGAATTGTTGTTGTTTTACAAAAACGTTTGAAGGTGCCACTACCAATTCAGCCAAACTTTGGACAAGACCACCGCCGTCAAAATGTTAAGTTGTTGGAAAAGTACCGTCCTGAATCGGCCATTGCAAAAAAGCAACGCATGAAGAAGATTGCTAAGGCTAAGGGCAAAGATGTCCAACCCAAAAAGAAGCCCAGTTTCATTCGTGCTGGTACCAACACCGTCACTAAATTGATTGAACAAAAGAAAGCTCAATTGGTAGTTATCGCTCATGATGTTGTTGGTGTTGTTCTTGCCTGCTTTGTGCCGCAAAATGGGCGTACCATACTATATTGTTAAAGGCAAAGCCCGTCTTGGTTTGTTGGTACGTCGCAAGACCTGCACCGCTTTGGCTTTGACCAATGTTGAGGCTAACGATAAGGCCAACTTCAGCAAGGTCGTTGAAGTTATCAAGACCAACTATAATGATCGTCACGATTAAATCCGCAGACACTGGAGTGGTTGTATTTTGGGTTCGAAGAGTTTGGCTCGTGTTGCTAAATTGGAACGCGCCAAGGCAGGGTGAACTCGCCCAAAAACAAGGTTAATCAATTGACTTTGTCGTACGTTTTATTTAATATGGCTGCATACCATGGTATAACAATACCAGGTAAAGTCAGCAATAATTTGGGGTTTTTAGCATTCTAGGTCTTTTTTCTTAATTATACCCTACACCACTATGTGGTCAGGGTATTAAAAGTTTGTGCTGATGTTTGTAACACCAAAAAATATTGATCCCAGACCCACCCTATAGTATACCGATCGACTCAGATTTTTTTTATTTCGATTTAACGATGTCCGTCTGTCCGTCCGTCCGTCTTTCTGTCCATGCATTCTTGTGCGCACTATACAGGTCGCAAATATTAAGATATTTTGATGAAACTTGGTACACCGACTTATGTCGGCCCAAGGACGAAGCCTATTGATTTTGGTTAAAATCGGTACATGTTTAGACCTAGTGCCCATATAAGGGTCCCCCCAAAATTATATTGTTTATACGCTGCAGGTCGCAAATATTAAGATATTTTGATGAAATTTGGTACACCGATTTATATCAGCCCAAGGACGAAGCCTATTGATTTTGGTTAACACTGGACCATGTTTAGACCTAGTGCCCATATAAGGGTCCCCCCAAAATTGGCTTGGTTACAAACTGCAGGTCGCAAATATTAAGATATTTTAATGAAATTTGGTTCGCTGACTCACATTATAGAAAATTTTGACACAAGTCCCATTTTAACCCATACGAATTTCGGATCCAAACATTAGTTGGCTTTTAATCAGACTCGTGTAGGGTATTGTATAGTCGGCATGCCCGACTTTAACCTTTTTACTCGTTTTTTGTATGAATTTTAAAACTTTTAAACTTTTGTATGAATTTTAAACATATTTGAACATTAAACAAAATTCCTTGACTAATATTTGAGACAAAAGTAGTACTATAAAACTGGTCCTTAAAGTTTGATTCAAAAAAATAATAAAACTAAAATTTAGTTTAACATAAAAAAAAAAATTAATTTATATTTGGAAAGAATTTTATTGTGATGTTTTGTAAAAAAATGGATCTTACAAAATTAACAAAATATTCCTCAGCCATTATTTTAGAAGCACAAACAAAAAAAGATTAATATTTATCAAAACGTCAAATTTTTGGAGAATAATAAAATCAAATACTGATATAACCACTTGTTGTCTATGCCCTGGGATATTTTAACAAACTGTCACCGAACTGGCCCCTTTATATGAAATAGACTGGTCACTTTTACATGGCGTTGTCATAGAAGGGGGGAATTGACCCCTTGTGACATGTCACAAGACAAATCCTAGGACAGGTCCCTGAACTTTGTTTTTTATGAGAGTTCAGTAACCTGTCCCAGGATTTGACTTGTGACATGTCACAAGGGGTCAATTTCCACCTCATATGACAACGCCATGTAAAAGTGACCAGTCTATTTCATATAAAGGGGCCAGTTCGGTGAAAGTTTGTTGATATTTCCCGTAGGGTGGTTATCCCAATATTGGTACCATACGTGAATTGGTATTTAAAACAAGGTTTTGCTAGTATCAATGGCAAAAAATCACCCATACAATAGAATACGATGATTGAAGAGCAATTGGGCGATTATTTGTTTGGAAGATATTCATTAGATATTTACAGGGGGTACAAATGTTCAAGCTGTTAATGAATTTATGTGTGCATTTTTAGTAAGTTTATTATCTTAATATTAATTTATATGTAGCAAAAATTAACTTCTATTTTGTTATCTACAGTTTTGTAGCCCACGCGAAGCTTGGAAGAATAAAGTGTCGGTATCCTTTAAGCGTGGAGGCGAATACGGCGATCTTGGTAATGGTATCAATGATTTAATAGCACGCAGTTTATAAATATATTTTTGTAAAATTTGACACTGTTACTTATAAACTAGAAAGTATTTTAGAGGCTTTGACATGTCTTTTTCATATTTATGTGGTTTTTCATTTTAAATATCCGATTGAATGTAAACATGTATGGCTCTTCAATCACATATTTTTGGAATCAATTTTCCTAAAGACAAGTTATCAACAGCAATCATTAGCCTGACAACTTATCTAAAAAATATAAATGAAGAGAAAAATTTATAAATTTTACTCCTATGTTAGTTAATTTGATAATTTCACGTTTTAAGTCGTTTAAAACATGTTATTTTTCGCTGTTTTCGCATCAATTTATTAATTAAAGGAAATAACAATTTTTTTTTTTTTTTTTTTTTTTTTTTGAGAAGCAACACTCAGGAAATTCTTCCTATTAATTAACGTGTTGCTTCCTTTGGAAAGGGGATAGAGAAGAAGTGAAAGGTGGTGAAAGATGAAGGGCTTCAAATATGGCAACACTGTAATTGCGCGAGATGCTGAATTTTAGAACAGTTGTTGCGCGCCTTCTGATGGTGAGTTGGCGAACTTTGTTGAAGCTTTTTAGTTCATAGCCCTGTTATATTATTTTACTTCGGTGGGGTTAAGTGCTATGGGAACACCGAAGGAGGACGCTGCGATATGTATGAGGGATAAAAAAAACTCATACATATTACCATTTTCCATAAATTGATGTTGCCTTGGTTGGGGCTCAAACCCACAACCTCACGTGTAACAGTCCAACGCGCTAACCATTACACCACAGCGCCCACTAGTTTTGTTAACTTTGAAACTCTTAATTTCTAATTATAATCTTTACAGCTGAGTTTCATACAGAAGACTTTAACTTCACTATTAAACAAAAGAAAATGTCAAGAAATTTGTGTACGAAACAACAAAAAATTATGAATTAACTTAAAGTAAACTCAAAAACCTACATGGTGGTTTTCACACTGAATGTTTTGAGTTAACCATTAGTTATTTAATTTGTTATTTCGTATATAATTTTTGACATTTTATCTTTCAATATCGTTAGTTCAAGTTAACTTTAAATATGAAACCGAGCGTAATAGATAAATAACAAAATGTATATACATTAATTTGGAATAAATGTGGCCATTTTGTTAATACTTTTAAAACTGAATACTTATAAAAATTTGCATTAAATGAATGTGTGACTTTCTTTTAAATACTTATATATGTATATTAATACTCCAAAAATTAATTTAAATGTGAATATCAATTTGACATTGTTATCAAAACCCTATTATTAGTACATATATTTATAATAAATCTTTTTATCTTTTTATATACATACATTCAATGTATCATTCATCTAAAAGTTATTTAAATTTTAAAACTTTACTTATAATTAAATCGTATTTAAAATTACATTTCATTTTATAACTAAAAAGAAATAAATGTTTACAAAATTTTACTATTCGTAAGCATTTTTTATGGATTTTATTTTAGATTTTTTGGAAATAAAATACAGTATGCATACTAATATTTAGTACTTATAAGTACTATTTTATTTCCATTTTAAATTTATAGAAATTTTAGTAATATATAGTAAAATTACTAATTTTTGCTTCTAAATGAATTTCACTAATATTTAGTAAGAAATTTGGCTAATTTTAGCAAATTGATCTCCATTATGAATATACTAAAATTATACTAAATTTTAGTAACTATTACAAATTTTTTCCACAACTTTGACTTTACTAATAATAACAGACACATTTTGCTAAAATTAGCTAATCGGTCTGCTGGCCTAATATTGGTTAATTTTTCTGTAATATTACACTTTTTTCTGTAACTTTTACAGCCTTTTTTATTTGAGTGTAGAAACCAATAAGAATTATAGAACCTTTAGCAGGTCAAAGTCCGACAATGGTGAATAAAATCGGGAGTTCATGGAATTTGTATGGAACTAAAATTGATTTGTCCAAATGGCTCTACAGAATACTGAATGCAAACTATTAGAAAATCGGAACATCCTCGTTTTATTTTTTAAACCCCGTATAATTTGTGATATATTATATATAGAAGCACGTCTTAAATTTGTGAAATAAAAAATAAAATGTAATTATTGTTAGTGTTAATGTACTCATAAAAATGTGAAATTTGATATGCATATTGCCTATATGTATCTGAAACACAAATATTTTTTGGTCTGCTCTTGTTGTAAGAGATAACAACAAAAACATATTTTTTCGTTAACTTGAAAAACATATTTTTTCGTTAACTTGAAGTAAATTTAATATATTTTAATTGAAAGCTTATATTTTTGGAAAATATGAAGAAAAATAGTTGTTGCATATGAAGAAAAATAGTTTTATGGGAAAACCCGATTTTTTTACAGTTTTTGTATGGGAACATATCTCAAATCTACAAAATAAAAATGTGTATAATTTTAAATTACTCTTAAAAATATGAAGTTTTATATACATAAGTATTACCTATATTTTGTTCTCGCAAGGAGGTACCAAAAATAGTTCTTCGAAAAAAATCCGATGAAATTCAAAATAGTACGACTAAAAAGAAAAAATACGTGTCCACTTAAAGTTAATAAGGATTAATACAAGTATATAAATTTGATCGTGATCCTAGACTAGGATTCCTAGTATACCTCTCCATATAAACTACCTAAAAATTAATTAATTTTTTACAACAACAACAAACTAAAATATAAATTTTGGTCCAACAATATGTCCACGGTTTCACATCCATTTGCATATAATTCCTTTGTGGGCGCTGTGGTGTAATGGTTAGCGCGTTGGACTGTTACACGTGAGGTTGCGGGTTCGAGCCCCAACCAAGGCAACATCAATTTATGAAAAATAATAATATGTATGAGTTTTTTCTATCCCTCATACATATCGCAGCGTCCTCCTTCGGTGTTCCCATAGCACTTAACCCCACCGAAGTAAAATAATATAACAGGGCTATGAACTAAAAAGCTTCAACAAAGTTCGCCAACTCACCATCAGATGGCGCGCAACAACTGTTCTAAAATTCAACATCTCGCGCAATTACAGTGTTGCCATATTTGAAGCCCTTCATCTTTCACCACCTTTCACTTCTTCTCTATCCCCTTTCCAAAGGAAGCAACACGTTAATTAATAGGAAGAATTTCCTGAGTGTTGCTTCTCTTAAAAAAAAAAAAAAAAAAAAAAAAATGTGTAAAAGATCCACAAAACTAAAAGTGTATAATTTTTTACCCCAATTTTAGACCCCTTCCTTCACGGTTGCACATTTAAAAAATAGGTCAACATTAGATTTTTATTCCCTATCAGATATCTACAGATATACGAGTTTCATTCAAATCAGCATTTACCACTTAGGGTGCATTCCTTGTAAGTTTGTTTAATTAGTACCGTTTGTGTTTTAAAAGACTTACAAAAAATTTTTGCTAGGAGCCAAACATTTTGGCTGTCTCCTTCTGTTAATATTTGAAAGCTTTAATATTTTGAGCAGCTCTCTTGTGCGTTTATTCTTTCTAAACTGAGCCTTGGCAGTTGCTGGGCATACCTAAAATGCTACGAGCATTTTGAATAAAATAATTTGAGTTATAGCTCGTTTGGTAGCTTTCACCAGCCTTGGGATTATTTCCCAAATTAAATTGCATGTATTCTTAACGATTTTTGCTACCACTATACAAAGAGCAGACATTTTGATGATGATAATAAAAAAACTGTTAAATAAAAAATGCTTTAACAAACTCTCGATGTTCATTATGTTTTTTTTCCAAAAACAATAAAACCGACAAAATGAATAAAAAAAGAGGAGCAGTAACAAATATAATGACAATATTTTGCATCTTTATTAGCAGAGTATTTAATAGTGGATTGTTAAAAAATTATACTCTGCTACCATTGTATTTGATAAATATCAGAACTAAAACAAATGTAAATGAAAGTTCTTGACTACCCAGGAAAAATGTTTACAATCGGTTGCCAACCATACCAGTTCTACAACTGGCTCCACTGCAACCGATTCCATGTAACTAGTTCCGGAATCAGCTCCACGGATCCGATATGGAAGGTATGACTGACGTAGAATCAGTTCTAGAACTAGTTCCAGAACTGATTCTAGGACAACCGGTTCCACTTCGGATCTAGCGATTGCTTTTGGGACAATTTCAAACAAAAATAATCGGTGTTAGAATTGACGGTAGAAGGGGTTGTACAGGAAAAGCAGCTATTGTACAACCGATTCTTTGGAATAGAAAATTTTCCTGGGTATTGTAGCGAAAACCACGCTGTGTATAGCTCTGCCTCATCACAATTAATTTTTATTTAACCAAATGCGTCCAAGTGCTGGGTCGATGCTTTAAAGTTAAAAGATTAAAAATTTTAATTAAATATCAGCAGTAAAGCCTTAATTCTCATTAATTTTGGTTTGTTGGTTGAAAATATGATAAACAACTTTTGTTTGAAATTTTAAATAATTTTTTTTGTCTTTTAATAAAACAAACGATAACTGTCTGTTTGCAGAAAGCCTACAAAAATATAATTTTTTTCAAGCATTCTTGCGGGGTTTGACTACCTTATTTGGAGGCATGATTAATAGCTCTATATTACTTTATGTCCCAGGCAAAATTTCTTTTCCAAGGAATCGGTTGTGGAATAGCTACTTTTCCTTTACAACTTCTTCTACTGTCAATTCCAACATCGATAAATTTTGCTTGATATTGTCCCAAAAACAACCGCTTTTATAGCACCAACTTGGAACCGGTTGAATTGGAATCGGTTCTGTAACTAGTTCTAGAACTGATTCCCAGTCAGTCATTCCTTCTATATAAGACCCGTGACTCTGGCTATGGAACTAGTTCCATAGAATCGGTTGGAGTGGTACCAGTTGCAGAATTGGTGTGGTTGGCAATCGATTGTAAAACCTTTTCCTGGGGTAGTTTTTTTTGTGTTATATGTAAAATAATTTGTTTTATAAAAAAATTTCTAACAGTCACAATTCATCACAACTGTGAATTATGGTTCGAGCCAAAACGATTTGACAAATTTTAAAACGTAACAAAATACGTCGAATGTTTTTTAGAAATTTTATAAAAAAATATTTAGTTTTTGTTGAAAGCAAATGGCCAAGTTTCTGAAGTTTTCATAAACTAGACTACGACTAAACTACAAATGCAATTATGAAAACTGTTTCTAAATATTTTTTTAAGCTGTTTGGTGCCCACAGAAACTGTTTTTGTTTATGGTTTTTTTTGTAAAAGTCCTCAATGGTTATGTGTGCTACGCATAATCAAAGAGCTTAGAAAATAAAGAGAATGCAATCCTCTCGTTTATTGAGAAAAATAAAATAAAAAGTGGGTGGAAATAGGTTACTGAAATTTTTTCCCCACCTTTTCATTGAGAAGTGACTATGTTCTATTGTTACTACTAATAGTTTTCGTCATATTTATTTTAATGGCTGGGAATTTTCCGACCAAACTTCGTGGAAATGTAGACCAAAAAATCTATGACCAAGAAATATTGTTCATTACTTTTATGGCTTTGCAGCACCCCTTAGCGGATATATTTGGAATTAAAGTTCAAACATTTACATACTCCCGACCCCGAGCGGGTTAAAATTTTCTTAAAATTTTAATTTTATATTTTTTTTCTATTACTAGTCTCTGCATAAAATCTTTTGAGTTTTTCAATTTTATTCATCACACAATTTTTGAGACTAAACTTTAGCTTTTTTTCAACTTTTAACACATTCTCAGCAGCGTTGATGATCACACGACAAAATGTACTCTAAATTTTAATAAGAACAAAATAACAAACCGATAACAGTAAACGAATAGCGCTTTGGTTAAAATTCAAATCAGTGACGAGTTGATGAAGCCGACGTACATTATAATGTACACCACTCGCCAAAGGGTTAAACATAAAATTGATAAATTAACATTTGGGTTTTCTTAAAAATGACCGGTTTTCTGCTTGCAAGCACAATCTGTTACTATTTGATGATAATTTGGCATAATTCGACATTTTACAATTTTGTTTCCTCCCTAGGTTAAGCATTGTAATGCTGGCTTTTCATAATTTTTTAAAATTAAAATTATTAACTGCCCATGAGAAAGCGTACTTTAGGATAAATATGAAATTTATTCTGGAAGTGACTGTAAATTAAACATATATAAATTCGGATTTGTCCCAATAAGATTCTTGCAGTATATTTAACAAAAACAGATTTTGCGGCTTCAGAAGACCTTCCAAAATTATCATCGCGCTCAACCTCAATATTTCTAATGCGAAATTAAAGTACACTGTTGCTAAAACAAAATCCTCAAGGGGTTTTGCAAATCGACCTCGGTTTTTAATTTGATGGCCTCTTGAAACATGTGTCTATTTTAAACACGTTCAAGTCACAAAGACGCACTATCAGTTGCTTATTTTTATTCAAATTGACTGTTTCTAGCAGTTTGATGTTAAAAATTGTGGAAATCGGTTTAGAAATTGTGAGTAAAACTGTGATGACACTCGGACATTTCTCTACAAAATTAAACATTTTTTACAAAAAGAATTGGGTATTATAGTTCACAGTTTATTCCAATTAATTTTGTTTTTGAACCAGTTTCTTCTTCTAGTTCACTCGTTCATTCGAGAATTTTTTTCAATTGTTCATACACAATATAAGTCCTTAAAAATTTTTCATGAAAATCAGCTGAAATTAGCATAATCCGCGGCTAAACATTAAAAAGATACAAACAGTAAGAAAAAATCTATTAAATTTACACAATTTCAGCTATATTGTAGTTAATCGGAATTGACAAAATCTAAAATGCTAAAATTGGCAAACATTTTCCTGGATATTAGTCCACTAAAACATCACAAACAATTATTGTCATTTATTTAGCCTTCTTTTTCTATTTTTAACTGCACAATTTTCTTGAGCTTAAGGTTTCTTTTTTATATATAAAAAGTTTTTTTTTTCAATATTTCGCTACTCCAATGTGTAGCATCTTCAAGAAATAACAATTAAATTAACAAATTATGAACAATTTGAAAGTTTTTTTTTTTCAAATTGTTCATAATTTGTTAACTTAGGTAATTGTTTTCCCAATCCCATTTTATCGGGATATACATTAATTGCGTCAAAGGAATTAAATATGCTAAAAATCCCAAACGTATTTAACAAATTTTGAAAAATAATCCGCTGCAGGCATGTCCCTATCCGGATTTCATTCTTGCCTAAGGAAATCGTCAGGAGACGACGTTTTTAGTATTTCTGGAAATATTTGTTAAGTTAAATTACAAACTCAATGAGAATTTTTGTTCTCGTCTAGGAGCGTTATTAAACATTTAAAATATCAAAGAAAAAACAAAAACAACATCAGAAAATTTTCCACAATTTGTTTTGTCATCTTCCAATGTACTACTTTGTTGTTTTGACAGATCTAGCAATGTAGTGACATCCATTCATGTAGAAACAACAATAGAGAACAATGTTTTCTAAAGTGTCAGTAACATTTAAATTTGCACAAGCACTTGCATATTAGTTTCCCCAATCCTATTTTATCGGGATATACATTAATTGCATCAAAGGAATTAAATATGCTAAAAATCCCAAACGTATTTAACAAATTGTGAAAAATAATCCGCTGCAGGCATGTCCCTATCCGGATTTCATTCTTGCCTAAGGAAATCGTTATTTGTTATTTCCTGAAGATGCTACACATTGGAGTAGCGAAATAATGAAAATGAAAAAGCTTTTATACATAAAAACAAACATTAAGCTCAAGAAAATTATGCAGTTAAAAACATCACAAACAATTTTAAATTTTTAGTTTTATTTTGTATTTTGTTAATGCGAATAAAAATCTACACTGCAGAAAGCAGTCTACTATTTTGTAGGAAATATTTCTGTTTATTATTGCAAGAGAGGTCGTTATTTGTGTTCAACTCAATTAAATTTAAAGATAAATACATTTTTAAATATATAACAATAGCCGTTTTTCTAATCACTTGGATTTAATAAATCCAAACGGTATTTCTAAAAGTGCTCAACAGATGGGGTTAGATTCTCTCTATTTTAAAAAGAATTTTTTGTCCGACACTTCTTTCACCCTAATTTTTAATACCGAATTCGATGGTGAAGGATTTTACTTTAACTTTTAATTTTTAATTATATTTTATATAAACAGCGATAAAAAGTCTGCCTTTTCAGTTTTATCACTTCAATTTATATTTTTACACAATTGAAAAATTCCATTGCAATATTTAATATTCACTAATTGGATTTAATTAAATTACTTACTGTAGAGTGAAAAATTGCCATTTCTATTTCAGGTATTTCTCCATGTCCAAGATTAAAAATATGTATTTGGTGAGGTGTAGTTTTTTTTCTAAACATATTTTATAAAAAAAAATTTAATAAAAACCTTTAATTTGTTAGTTTTTCAATTTTTTGTTTCTCTTTTAATTGTTATTCGTATTTTTTTCTGACATTAAATTAATAGGCTGTTTCATATATTTGTGCTTTTATTATGGATTTATTAAATCCAGCTTTTTTTTGGATTTAATAAATCCACTTTTTGTATGAAAAATTCTAAATCCAGGTGATTAAAAAAACGCTAAATATCTTTAATGCTTTTTGTCTAATAACACCCAAGAACATTTTTTTGCCGATATTAGCAAGGTAAATTTGCAGTTCAATTAACTAAAATTTAACTCAAATGTTATTAAAATTTCGCACATTTAACAGTTGCATTTTTGCTGTTCTTATCTTACTAATATTTAGCAAAAATGATTTACTAATTTAAAAAGCTTTTTGTTAGCTTTAACTAATTTTGAGTACCCGTTTTTGTTTGCTATTTTTACAGGAGTTTTTCTATCAATATTATGAGATAACTTCCTTTAATTTGGGTACCTACACTTAAATATATGTTACTATGTTCCCTTGTTTTTTGTACCCTACGGGCGTACCGAGTCCGACTCCTCCTAAAATAATTTCGGTTTTTTCTTTTTTTTTTTGACGAAACACCATAAACTGCCATATTTGAAGCCCTTCATCTTTCACCACCTTTCACTTCTTCTCTATCCCATTTCCAAAGGAAGCAACACGTTAATTAGTAGGAAGAATTTCCTGAGTGTTGCTTCTCTTAAAAAAAAAAAAAAATAAAACTGCAGTTTAGCCTAAAATTTTAAAGAAGACGAGAGCAATAAAACGAATATGCTGATTTCGATAGAACATGTGAACAAATATATAAGTGAAGAAAAATTCTTCGTTCAATACATATTTTAAGAAATAAATTGCCTGATCGAATCAAGGGATTTCCGTATTTGTAAAATTATAAGTAAGTATGCAGAAAATGAATCCGTTTTTCATCAAAATTGGGATAGTTTCTCTCAACTATAAAAGAATCATACAAATTTGAGCAACCAGAGAAAAAACTATTAAAAATATTACAAAGGAAATTATTCCAATTTTTGTATTTTTTCACAGAAATATTTGTTATCAAAATAGAAAAATTAAGTTTTCTTTCATGAAATATTAACACCTTAAGTGCGTACAAAGTTTCAAGTTTCCAATTTAAATTTATTGTATCACTTGGGGGCGCGACCACGATATAAATAACACAAAAAATGCTTCCTGCGGAACCGACTTATCCTTCTACCAAGTTTTGTTAGAAAATTGGCAAGGAATCCGTGTTTGGCAAAAAATGGGTAAAACAACATACTTTTAATCAGAAACGGATTAAATATTGACAGAAAACTACAATTTTTGAAAATTGAAATCACTTAGTTATCAAATTACACTTGAAATATATAATTTAGTTTAAAACTTAGAAAATGCGTTAAAAATTAAATTTCCTTTTATGGTTATTAGCCATTAATTAGTAGTTAGTATTTAATTGTAGTATTTAAAAACTTCCAAAAATCTTTACCTCTTTGCGCCCTTTTAGATATTTTTTAAAATTTTGCACATCTGATTATTTTATAAAAATCCGTTACCGTGGGAACCATTCTTACCATTCGAGCCTTCACGTACTCGAAAATTGGGTAAACGAGAGCGCTTGAAAGAGTGTATTTGTGTTCCTCTATTTACTAATAACTTCGAAAAATTGTAAAAGGGACATCTGGTGCAATGATAAACAAAGAACACCATTGTGAAGAATTTTCTAAATTTTAATTAAGCAAAGAAATACGCAAAATAAAACTTCTATATATAAAAATTAACTGAACAAAGTTGAAGATCTTTTAAATGCAAAAGATATGTGTATCTGTGCTATTTTTCAGACTAAAACAGTACGCATTTTAATTTTTTCTTTTAAATAAAGTTTTGGGCTAGAAAAGTGGTTTTGTGCGTTTCCGTCAGTGTTGCCACTTTTTGAATAATTATTCAAAAATGGGACTGTTTACACATTCGTTGGATAATTTTTGAATAATGACATTTTTGTGTAGTTTTTGTGTAACTTCACTTTTTATCGAAATTTCCGTAAATTTTTAAAAGTCCCGGAGCTTTTTAATAAATTAATAAATATTAGTTGATATTTAGACGAAACAAGTTTGTCAGTGAAACATTTACCACAAATCTCCATTTTCTGGTGAATTACTTTTGTAGATTTTTTCAACACTAAACCCAATTTAGAAGAAATCAAAAATGGTGTTATGAATTTTTTTTGTTTTATTTAAAGCACCGCCTTTTCTTTATTTTTTGCGAAAATAATTGTCAAGCTTCTTTTAAAAATTCTCTTGGTTTCCATGAACACTTAAAAATTCAGCGAAAGAGTGGGAAATTTGAGTTTGTTATGATTGTGACTTTCTAATATCTGAAAATTGTTTCGCTGTAGTTATCATGATACTGGACTTTGGCCAGGCAAAAATTTTGCTAACGCAGCAAGGTGGAGCAGAATCAGAATATTTTAGAATTCTGTAAATCCAACATGTTTCAGATTTCAACAGAATCGTATGAAATTTTTGAAATAATGTTATATTTTTATTTTTAAAAAGAAAATTTGTTGATACATATACTGCAAAGAAATTTCATATTAAGGTCTGCCTTGCTACCATTAACATAAAACATTTAAAGCTAGGGTTGAACAGGGCTTATGCCATCACATTACGGACGCCTTGGAGGATCTACTCCAACTTTTTTTTTTAAACTCCAGCTTTGTGCTCAGAGAAAAATTGGTTTAATTTAAATATAAACGGTTAAATTTTGAGGAGTATGGGAGAGAATAATTAGCAAGTAAGTAATATTTTTGCATGCAATGCATCTGAATGAAGTAGCCTTTCTGAAAAACAAAAATACTTTGTTCTGAAAGAAAATTTTAATATGGATAAAATATCATTTTTTAATATTCAAATTTAAAAGAACGCTATTTTAATCCTTAAAAATATATTGCATTCCCTTTAGTTAATAGAATAATTTGTTATATTTTCTGAGAAATTGGCCCGGATTTGCTTTTGCAGAAGTCAAAAACACTGAACAGGTTATGGCAAAAATGCTAAATTTTAGTTTTAAAATGCAAATAACTTTTGCACTTTGTAGATGATAGAAATGTTACGCCTTTAAAAATCGGTTTGTGAATAGAAAAATGGCAAAACTTTGGAATCGAATGGCATAGCTCCCGCAGTTTTGGCCATCCAAAATTAAGTGTGAAATTTCATATCAGTCGGTAACAAATGGCGAAATTCTTCCCAATATATTTTTATTCTTCTCCACTGTGTACAGGAGAGTTTATTTTGAAATAATACGAAAAATATATTTATTGTGGAATTTCATACGGTTTTGGATAATTTTTGATCTACAGCTGTGTAATTTTTTGTTTTACTGGTGGCAACACTGGTTTCCGTACTTTTCGTAAATTTTGTTATTTAGAGAGAGGATTTTCTGCTTACTCTCATTTTACTGAACTTTACACTAAAAGTAAAGAAGCACACTGAACTTTTGTAACGGTTATACATTTTTTCCGTGTACATTGTTTTATAAGTTTCCCCAGTATACAAAAAAAAAAAGAAGGAAAAATTAAACTAAAAAAAAGATCCCTGCCCTCCATCCCCTAAAAGAAATTCCTAGCTACGTGCCTGCAGTAGTGAGAGGGCCAATCAAAAGAAACGAAAGCCCTTTTGATAGCATTACTTACGCGCAGTATTAAATTCAATATTAAAAATCATAGAAATGAATGAATTCTTTCAATATTCTCTGTGTAGTATATTAATATTGAATGTTATGCTAACAAAGCAAATTTTGCCATGAAAAGAAATTTTAAATAAAAACACTTTCGGTTTTGAAGACTTTGCAAAATGTTAATTTCTCTGAAGATGATTACGATGATGATGACAATATTATACTACTAAATATGATTGGATGATGTTAATGGGGTAGATGGTGGTTATTGTTTTGTTCTTTCTTTTTATTATTGTCACATCTTTACTATGTATGCCATAAAATAAGACACAGTTGTGTGACTCCATTCTTGCTATCATTCAGTTTTGTTTTTTCTTTAATTGGATGATGACTTAAATAATGTTAAAATATCATGAGGTTGTTATTGTCTTTGTTAAGTTTTAGTCTATTAAAATAAAATTTTTTATAACAACTTAAAGATAATTTTGAAATTGGGAAAACAGCAGGAAGGAGATAGATACAAATATAATATACTTCAATGTAGTTCAGAAGGCTATGAAATGGCATTATCATTAACACCTGTATGCCTGAATCAGTGATGGTATTTGAGAATTTTCGTTTAGTGCCTCAATGATGCTAAAAAAGTGCCAAAAAAGCTTTAAAAGTGCCAAAAAAAATTACTATCTAATTTCGTAAAACACTTGGGTGAAGTTAAGGAAACTTTCAATGTAAATTGTTTTTGTAATAAAAACAATTTCTATAGAAATAACGCAACACTTCACCGAAGTGTTTTAGAAAATTACCCCCTTTGTTACTTTAACTCTTAAATACATGGTGTAGCCATTTGGCATTTCTGCACAAAGTGCTCTTATAAACTATAACTCAGATTTTTTAAACAGTTATAGGAAAAATCTTGGTTTTGCTTCGTATGTTTGTGAAAAATCTAAAACACGTGTTGTTTTACAAAAAGTGTAATATTAAAAAATGTTTGTTTAAATATTTAAAGTGGTATTCTCGCAATAAAATTAATTTTGGCAACAATAAATGTATAATTCATATTTCATATATTTTTGTTTATTTTTTTTTCATACACGTTAAAATAATCACAATTTAGCTATTTGGCAAAAAAAACCATATTTTTCAATAAAAATCAACTTTTATTAAATAAATTTTTTTTGGTATTTTTCTTGAAATGTACACGTCTTTAGAAATCATATAAAAAAAGGTTAAAATTGTAGAGATCATGCATTTAAGGGTTAAGAATGAAAAGACAAAAAAATAAAAAGGCGGGCAACTTATCTAAAAAGTAACCCGAGTTTAACGTTACCTACCACAAATATTTTCATATAAAAATGCCATTCTTAACTATAGTAAAGCACTAAACTTACGTTATTTTAAGATAAGTTAGCAGGTCCAAATCTTTAAAAAAATTTTACAATTAAATTTGACAATATAATAGAATCAATTAAAGTTTTTTCTAATTTTATCCCCGCTGCTTTTATTTTTAAATACCAAAATAATGATAAAATTGTCCCCGAAGAACTGGAAGGTCGTCCAAAAAATTGTAGATATTTTTAGTGTAGCATTTGTTTTTTTAATTTTGCTACCCCTTCTTAATAGGCGTGGCTTTTAATGAAAAACCAGCGATATCGACCTTTTATCAAATTATATAGAAATTTTCGTAAAAAGTGCCAAAATTCTATGCCAAGGTGCCATTGAACATTCAATAGTGCCACAAATGGCACTTTTGTGCCACTTTTACCAACAGTGGCCTGAATCCTTAAAGTAGATACAGCATACATATACAAAACCAGTTGTGAGTGACATTCTATGTTAAATTGTGTGTATGTTTATATATATGTATGAAATAAAAACAAAATTTATGTTCCATACCAAATTAGTAATATGAGCGTTGTAGGGCGGATCGAAATCAAACTTTTGAGGAATTTCACTTAGGGCTGATGAAGACAAATTGTGGGTAGGTGTGTTCGCATTCGATCGAGACCAGGGATGATAAAGTTAGTACTATAGTACTTTTTGTGGTACTATTTGAACCTCAAAAGTACTATGGTACTCCTCTGACTCATTTAGTACTATTTAAACATTTTTCGATTTTTTAATTTTTTGCGTTTTTATAATTTTATTGTGTTTATAGCGAACATATCAAATATCGGAGTTTTAAATAAAAATACTTATGTTGAAAATATTTAAAATATTGGATGTTACTATTGAAAACTCAAGTTAAACACATAAAAAATGTTCTTTCGCATTTTTTTTATTAAAATATGTATGTATACAAAAAAAAAATATTAAAAGTTAGGAGAATTAAGAAATCTAGAAATTTCTGTATTTTTTGAAAGGAGCAAACAGTTTTTCCCCATCAGAGCTCCTAAAAAATTCACTCATTCGATTTTCATTTCTGAATGATTAAATACTTAAAACCTATTTCGAAGAATCGAATGAATTCTTAATGCACCTAATGCAGTCATTAATAAACCTGTAAAAATAGCAGAAAAAGCTACTAAAAATTAGACCAAAATGGCCTTACAAAAGAAACTGCTGAGATTGGAAGATTTTTATATATATTTTTATATATATTTTTATATATTTTTTATATTTAACTTTTAGTTCATTGAAAATAACAAATTATACTGTAAAATCTGCAGAAAATATTAATATTAGTTGTTTAGGGCTTGCCTAAATTAAAACACGGTCCTTTTTTTGTTAATTTAATTTTTAGCGTTAAGTTTTATTGTAATTTAAATTTTTGGTTTTATTTAGTTTTACAATTTTAATTTGTGTATAATGTTAATTTTGTGTTTGAGTTTTCTAATTAATTGTATCACTGTTTTGTCACTTTTAATTTTGTAGTTTGTCTTAAATGTTTTTATTCAATTTTAATGTAACGTTGTAGGATTAAATTTAATTGTTAATAGTTTTTTATTTATTGTATGTTTCAAAAATCTGTTTTTTCTTTACTGTTCACTGTTTGCTTGTTTATTGTTCAATTGTTAAAGTTAGAGTGTTTTTAAAATAATTTGGTTTACGTATTGATGCTTAACAATGCATCAATACGCATTTTTTTCAACAACAATAACAATATGTAAAAGGAGATTCAGCAAAACAGTTAGTTGCAGTGCAGTTGATTAGTTTAGGGGTACACTACGGTGTATTAGTTTAGGGGCATCTCTAAACATTCTCCCCCCCATGATTGGTGCAATGCTGATGTCATCTTTTGGGTTTACAAGTTGAAGCATTTGATTGTTTTGAGTTTCTTGGGACTTCTTTTGTAGACATCATTCCTTTTAGATTTGTGATAAAGATTTCTAAGAAGGTCATGCTAGTTTGTGTATAACACAACTATTTTTGTAATAGGTCTAGTGCATATTCCATTAGCGGTTCGTATGTCAGCTACTCGACTGTTTTGATCGGGTCCTAGGTAGGTTTTAACAATACGGCCTAATTTCCATTCGTTGGGTGGAAGATTATTGTCTTTGATGACGACCAGATCATTGACTTTAACGTTTTCTCGTTGATTTTTCCATTTATATCTGCGATGAAGTTCAGTCAAATATTCAGATTTCCATCTTTGGCAAAAAGATTGATAGATGACCTTGATGCGTTTCCAGCGGTTGATTAACGTCAGATTTTCAGTGCATAATTCAGGTTCAGCTGGGGTCATTAATGGAGCGCCAATGAGAAAGTGTCCAGGGGTCAATGGAGATAGGTCATTAGGGTCATCGCTAGCAGGACTTAAAGGTCTAGAGTTTAAACAGGACTCAATTCGAGTCAAAATTGTAGACAGCTCTTCAAAAGTAAATTTCATATTGGGAATCATTTTTCTTAAATGGGTTTTGAAAGATTTTACGCCTGCCTCCCAAAGTCCGCCCATGTGAGGGGCACCGGGAGGAATAAATTTCCAGTCAAGATTTTGATGGCTATAATGATGAATCACCTGGGTTTTCAGATTTTTTATAAACTCTAGGCGGTCTTTTTTGATAAGTTCTGCTGCACCAACGAAATTTGTTCCATTGTCGGAATAGACTAGAGCTGGGCATCCACGTATTCCAATAAAACGTGCAAATGCGGCTAAAAACGCTTGAGAAGACAGATCACTTACTGCTTCGAGATGTACGGCTTTTGTAGTAAAACACACGAAAATGCAGACGTATCCCTTTGTGATGAGACATGCTCGGCCAGTGAAATTTCGTATGTCAAAGGGGCCTCCGTAATCGACTCCCGTAGTTTCGAAAGGTCGGGAGATATTCGTTCTTTCCGGCGGCAATGAAGCCATGATTTGATTTTGTGTCTGTTTTTTGTATAAGACACAAGTTTTGCAATTGTGTATCACACTTTTAACTAGGGGCCTCAATCTAAATATCCAGAATTCAGTTCTTAGAACTCGAATCATGAGTTGATTTCCACCATGTAACGTAATTTTATGGGTAAATTCGGTAATCAATCGAGTGAATTTAGAGTTATGAGGCAGCAAAATTGGATGACGTTCGTTATACGTTAGGGCTGGCGATTGAACAAGACGCCCATTTGCTCGAATGATACCTTGTCCATCTATGAACGGATTTAGGGTCAAAAGGCTGCTGCTGGATGAAATTTTGACTTTTTGTGATAACTTTTGATAGTCATCTGAAAAACAATGCTTCTGAGTCAAAATTATAAGGCGATTTTTGACCTCTCTAATTTCATCCGGTGTGATGTCTATCGAGGAAATTCGAAGATGAGACCGATTTGCGCCCGTATTTCGCCATAATCGTAAAACGTATGCGATTACCCTATAAGCACGGGGTAGTGATGAAAAGCGTACCAGTGGGTCTTCATAAACGGTGTTTATTAAAACTTTTGTAGGTTTTGCTTCAACTTTTGTATCTGTCGGAGAAATTGGTATGGGCCATTGATTTTTTTGTAATTTTAACCAGGGAGGTCCAAACCACCATAAGTTATGGGTTTCCAATTCTTTTGGTGTACACCCGCGGCTAGCGACATCTGCTGGATTTTCTTTGGATTCGACATGTTGCCAATTTTGAGTTCCAACTTTTTCCGATATTTCAGAAACTCGATTTCCCACAAATGTATTCCACGAACAAGGCGGTTTATTTAACCAGGCGAGTACAATTGTAGAGTCAGTCCAGAAAAAGGCATTAAAATTTTGTACCTGAAGATTTGGTAAGATTCCAAAGGTTAAATTTGCTAACAATAGGGCTCCACATAGCTCTAAACGGGGTAAAGATACTTTCTTGATAGGGGCAACACGGGTTTTGGCGGCCAAAAGAAAAGTGCGAACGGAGTTTTGAAGTTGAATTCTGATGTATAATGTTGCAGAATAAGCTTTTTCTGAGGCGTCGCAAAATCCATGGATCTCCACGTCACAAGAGGGGCTATAGTGAATCCAACGTGGTATCTTCAGGGTATTGATTAAAGGACAATTTTGTACGAATTTTTGCCATTTCATGTAGGTGAGAGTTTTCAAGATGTCATCCCAGTCGATTTTATCTAACCAAATTTGTTGCATGATTAATTTGGCATCGACAATGATTGGGGCCAGCCATCCGCATGGGTCAAAGAATTTTGCAATTGTTGATAACACTTCGCGTTTAGTGTACGATTGTTTTATTTCGACTTCTGGGGCTGTGAAAGTGAAAGAGTCTGAAGAAATGTTCCACTTTATCCCAAGGGTCTTTGTTCCAGCATTTTCGGATAAGTTTAACCAATCAAGAGGTAATAGTGTCTCGTTTGGCAAATCCTGGATGACTCGTGGGTCGTTTGAAGTCCATTTCATCAGGTCAAAACCGGCAGATTTTAGAACACTAGATAGTTCTTTTCGGGATTCAATGGCATCGTTTAAAGTGTGCCCTCCGGCTAAGACGTCATCTACGTACATATTTTGCTTCAAAATATGTGATGCTAAGGGGTGTGTATGTTTGAAATCTTCTGCTATTTGGAGCAGCGTTCTAATGGCCAGGAACGGGGCACAATTAACTCCAAACGTCACTGTTAGGAGTTCAAAATCTTCAATTGGATCATTTGGAGATTTCCTAAATAATATCCTTTGATATTTGGTTTGAGTGGGGTGAACTAGTATTTGCCGATACATTTTTGTGATGTCGGCATTGAAGACAAATCGGAAGAATCTCCACTTCAGTATTTGGAGCACTAGGTCCTGTTGAAGTATGGGTCCTGGATGTAAAATGTCGTTCAAACTTCTCTTATTTGAAGACGGGCTGGAGGCGTTGAAAACTACTCTAAGTTTTGTGGTTAGCCTATCAGGTTTTATTACTGCGTGATGCGGCAGGTAATAATTTGGGGTACTATTTATATCCAGGGGAGAAACTTTCCGCATATGTCCCAGCTCAAGGTATTCCAAAATTACCTGATCATACTGTTTCTTAATGTCAGGCTTTTGGCTAAGAATCCGTTCCATTCTTAAAAATTGGGCCACGGCGATATTTCTTGAATTCCCTAACTCTTTATCATTTTTAAAGGGCAGGGTAACTAAGTATCTTCCATTTTGGATTCTACGGGTTGTAGATTGGAAGTTATTTTCGCATAATGTGTCCTCTTCTGACCTCAAAATCTTTTTTGGGGTTTCCTCCACCTCCCAAAAGCGTGTGAGAATTTGGTCAAGGGACTTTGTATTGACTAGCGATGTAGCACTCGTTAATTGAGTCGATGTATTTGCTGGTCCCCCTACTACCCAGCCAAATACTGTTTTTTGCGCCAACAACGATCCTACATTACGAATAGGTGTTTTGCGGCAAAATATTAATGGGCCTATATCGAGGCCGATTACTAAGTCAACAGGCCGACTCTGAGTAAAATGAGGGTCTGCAAGTTCCAATTCTGCAGTCTCACTAAGTTGTGGAGGAATCAATGTTTGTGTTGGCAAAAGTAGAGACATGTTCTTTACTACTTGTGCCCAGACCTCTAACTTGAAATTAGGGTCTATTCTGGAGCAGAGGTTAAACAAACAGGCTTTTGTAGAATTACCCGAACCATCAGTCATACCGCTAAACTGAATTGGGTTTTGTGTCGAAGGCAACTTCAATCTGTTTCTTAACTTGTCTGATATGAATGTTGTTTGTGATCCAGGATCGATGATCGCTCTTGCCTGGTATCTTTCGCCTCTAGTTTCGATTTCTACTATTGCAGTGAACAGTAAAGTTTCAATATTGCTTGGGGGTTTTGCACGAAGGGTCAGTGTTGTAGTCGTGGGGATTGCAAAATTTGAAGCGGACTGTAAGTTATAAGAGAGGGCTGCGGCGCTTGTGCTTGGACGCACCGTACCGTTGTCGTAAATCGGGGCTGTAGATTGTTGTTCTGTCCCTTTGTGCAACAAAGTATTATGTTTTTGGCGACAGATTCTACAACTGTATTTGCTTTTGCAATCTTTTGCGCTGTGACTAACACCAAGACAATTGTAACAAGCATTTGTGATCCTTACGATTTGAATTTTGTCATTCACGTTTTTTCCCAAAAATTTTGGGCAAATTCTTAAGGCATGCGACTCTTTACAATGTGGGCAAGTGAGGTTAGGGTCATTTCGTGAGCCCTTGTTTGGTTTCGCGTTATTCTTTGGTCTTGACCCGTTTTCAATTTGTGCTGTATTTATTTGTAGTGAGTGAGTTTTCTTTGCCCTGTTAGAAGATTTGTCCTCAGATTGAGATTGTACACCTGGTAATTTTGTAGCCTTAATATTTACACTTGAATGAAGTGTCTTAAATTTCTTTGTTAAAAATTTGTCAAATTGGGTCCACGTTGGAATCTCCGCACAGTCCTCAAGAGAATTTTCAAATTCTTCTACAAATGGTCGCGGCAGTTTAATTTGGCAAATGAAAACCATAATTGGGTCCCAACAACAATAACTAATGTCTAAAGTTCGAAGGGTCTCTAACACCCCATTAGCAGCGCTTTGTAGTTTCTGAACAGATGCAGCGGAGTCCATTGAAACGTTTGGAAGATCAAAAAGAATTCGAAGTTGTGCATTAACTTGTTCTCTTTTATTATCGAATCTATTCAATAATCTTTCCCACGCGATATCGAAGCCTGCATTGGTCATAGGGACGTTTCCTAGAACTGTGGAAGCGTCGCCACCAATTTTCTGTTTTAGGTAGATAAGTTTTTCCACCTTCCCCATTTTTTCACTCCTTATGCATATAGCAGTGAAGAGATCTCTGAAAGTGGGCCATTTTGTGGGGTCACCAAGGAATGGGTCCATATCGCATACGGGCAATCTCATATAAGAGACAGAATTATTATCTAATCTGGGAGATTCGTTGACCGATTGTTTTTCCGAGTTGTTGCCTGTTACGTTTGTATCTGACAGTGCTTGAATTTCAGCATTTATGGAAGCAGCACAACTTTTATATGCAGTGAGGGCCTTTTTGTACCGATTCCGGAGTTTAGTTTTGTCAATTGGTTTTTCGTCTGGTTCCTGCTTTAAGTCTCGGCACTCTTCATAAGTTCTTTTGACTTGGGTCCAAAGAGAGTCGAGTTCGACGCGAAGAATTTCTAGAGCGTGAATATTATCTTCGGCCCCGGTCTCAGAATGAAAGCTTTCAAAATCCAGCAAGTCATTTGTGCAGTTAACGAATTTCTCTAGAGGCATTTTGAATTTGATGGCTTAGAAAAGGTAGGGGCAGACAAAAAAGGCGATAAACTTGGGTAAAGGGGCTAAAACTTTCAATGAAAGGAAATTTTTTCCCAATAAAATGTCTTCAGAAAGTTTATAAAAATTCGGCAAAAAAATTTTTTATTTTCAGGAACGATTTAATTTAGATGGGTGAAAAAGTACCTGCTAGCGATATAATGGGGTCTTCTAACAAATTGGGAAAAAATTTTCAATCCCGATTTGTTATTATAAATGTCCCCGGAAAATTGACAAAATGTCGACAAGCGGCAACTCTATTTTTTATTTCAACAAAAGCAGTAGCAACAAGTCGGTTAGTAACACTAACAAGAAACAAGCAAGTTTTTTTTCTTTTATTTTCGAGGAATTTATGCTGTATTGAAAGAACTGTATTCGTTTGTTCTTCTCCCCTTGTTATTTTCAGTACAATGTATTTTTCTTGTTTACTTACTTGCTTTGTTGACGATGACGTTGTTTTCTGTTGTGGCTCTGTTGCAGTCGCTGTCGATGATGCTGCTGATCTGTTTTACGTTGTGTTTTGTTGCAGCTGGCCTGATATTGTCGCTGTTTTTCACTACACTTTTTTGTTGTTGTTGTTTTTTAAATTTTTTGTTGTTCACCAAGGGCAAATTAAGGTGACCTCTTAGCAAAGGTTTAAAAGGCTTAATTTGTTACACAAATATGTAGGTCAGTTTTTTTTGTTTTTAAAGTTATAAATTTTTTTAAAATTTTAATTTAATTTTTTCCCATACACTACTACACTCACTTTGATAATCACTTTTTACACTCACTTTTACTATCCGGTTCGTGAGGACCAAAATGTTTAGGGCTTGCCTAAATTAAAACACGGTCCTTTTTTTGTTAATTTAATTTTTAGCGTTAAGTTTTATTGTAATTTAAATTTTTGGTTTTATTTAGTTTTACAATTTTAATTTGTGTATAATGTTAATTTTGTGTTTGAGTTTTCTAATTAATTGTATCACTGTTTTGTCACTTTTAATTTTGTAGTTTGTCTTAAATGTTTTTATTCAATTTTAATGTAACGTTGTAGGATTAAATTTAATTGTTAATAGTTTTTTATTTATTGTATGTTTCAAAAATCTGTTTTTTCTTTACTGTTCACTGTTTGCTTGTTTATTGTTCAATTGTTAAAGTTAGAGTGTTTTTAAAATAATTTGGTTTACGTATTGATGCTTAACAATGCATCAATACGCATTTTTTTCAACAACAATAACAATATGTAAAAGGAGATTCAGCAAAACAGTTAGTTGCAGTGCAGTTGATTAGTTTAGGGGTACACTACGGTGTATTAGTTTAGGGGCATCTCTAAACATTAGTAGATTAAAAATAGCAAAAATAAATTGTTATATTTACAAAATTTTTGTTACTTTTAAGTTAAATTTAGTTGAATGAAAATAGCAGTCTATCCCGCTAAAATCAATGGAAATGGTTGCTAAAAATCGCAAACTGCTGATTTCAGAAGACTAGATTTTTATTCGTATTAAAAGAAATAGAAAAAAGCTCTCTAGGTTTTAAATTTTTGGTGATTTTTAGTCTACTAATTATTATTTATTAATTTGTTATTTTCTGTTAACTAAAATTTATTCAAATATAACTTAAATTTTGTTTATGTATTTAACATTTTGGTTTTTGCTGTTCTTATCTTATACCGAATTTAGACTGTGCAAAAACTACATAATTTTTGTAAAAAAAAATAGTTTTTGGATGTTTTTTTATATGTATTTTGATAAGTAAAAACTAGATAGAGCCTAAAACTAGGTAGTTTTTGTTCAGTCTAAATTCCGTATTACTAATATTTTACAAAAGAAATCTGATAGAATTTTTATGCAACGTAATTTTTAACAAGTTTTTAATAGTTTTAACAAAAAATGTTTACGTTTTTCTATTGCTGTATGAATTAGATAAAACAGAACTCTTTATTTTTTATGAGTTTTTATTTGTTAATTTATAATGATAAAAAATTAAATGAAAAAAAATTTTTGCTACTATAGAGGTCGAAAAAGTAATATTTTTAAGCTGGTTAGTACTATTTTAAAAATCCCATTTATCATCCCTGATTGAGACTAATGTATATGTTATCAATTCGATTTGGCTGAAATTTACAAATATACTCTCATAACAATTTCATTGTGACAACCAAATTTTCACCCTATTTCGGTTGTGACCACTGAGAATAGTAGTTTTTACATCTATCTACAACTAAAGGCCGAATTCGATCCACCTCAATGCACATATCCTCATATGTATGTATGTGTGCAGGAGGAACGTGTACTTTATTGAACGATAAAATATCATGAGTGTCTTAATTTTTGGTGGTTTAACAAGAAAACAATATAAAAAATACATTGAAGTGTTACTTAAAAATACTTTAAATTAAATTGTTCGAGATAGTTTTATAGTCAGAAGTACAATTTTTTTCTACAATTTTAAGAAATATTTAAGACAAAAATCGTTCTCAGTTTAGGCTATAAAAATTTCAATTGACAGTTGACGAGTTTTTGTATTCCTTCACTTAATTATTCAGGCATATACTTGAAGATCACAAAATATATGTTCTTAAATATCATAAATCTACATAAACTTGCCCTTCATTTGACATTTCAAGGACATTTTACTGATGAAAATTAGCGTTTTTTACTTTAATCCTTACAAATTTTATATTTCCTCATCAAGTTTGTCATTCTCTTCTGATAGGTGAACTAGACACTTGAACTAAGAACATTTTTTATTAAACTTCATATTCCATGCAATGGATGACAGAAAAAATAATTAATCTAAAATATTGAATTAAATATATGATAAAAATAAAAAAAAATTTTTATCAAATATTTAATTGAATCAATTAATATTTTAATTGTTTCAATTAATCGTATACACTTTTTAGTAATTAATAGTATCACTTGGGTGATAGGTGCAAAATCAATTAAAATTTTAATTAATATAATCAATTTCGTAATTAAAACTCGTTTTTAGTTTTTTCTGTGTTCCAAAAATATGTGATCTAATATGTATATCAAAATTTAAAACTAATTTTGGGTAAAAAAAGCAGTAAAATTAAGTGCTTCTGAAGAGATATTTTAGCTTTACCCGCCCCAAAATGGATAACACTTGGCCTGCCTTAATATTAGATTTAAAAATTTGAGGGGGCCAAGGGTGGTCGTTTTATGAAGCATTTCAAATTAAAATATAATTTAGATAGTGCAGTGAATGTAATTTAATATTTTCATTATAAATTCATTATAAATTAACAACAGAAATCGTCGGCTTGCCTGCAAGTAGTGCTATGTGTTTTTGAACAAGTTTTGAGGAGAGTGAAAAAACTGTTAAAAAATAGCCTTTTAAGATATTTTATTGGCATCATATGCCTTAATGATTCACAACCTCATTTACTAAAATCATCATTAAGGCATAAGATGTCAATAAAATATCTTATAAGGCTAATTTTTTAATAGTTTTCTCGCTCTCCTGAAGATCTATTAAAAAACACATAGCACTACTTGCAGGCAAGCCGACGAAATATAAAAGTGATGAAAAAATTGTATTAAGTAAGTACATTATACCGTACCACCTTACAGGCAAAAAAAAAGTGCGCGGTACAACTTCAAATATAAAATATTTTTGCAAGGCAATTTAAAAAAAAATAAAAAAAATTTACCGAACATATGGGTTGCCTTTTTTAAATTTTTTGTTATAACTTCGGCATTTACAGTCGAATTTTGAAGTGGGATATATCGATTTTTTTGCCTCGAGGATACCAGTGATTTGCTATAAAAAAAATCCAATAAAAAAATTTAAAAAGGCAACCCTAAGTTCGGCAACAAAAAAAATATAAAAATGTCTGCTGGATTTATCAAAAAACTTCCTTAGCAAAAGTTTAATGATTTTTTGCGAGCTTTAATTTTCTAACATTGTGGTGGTGCATTAGGGTGGTAGCAACTGAGATCTGGTGGGTAAATACTAGAACGGGATACTTGAGGTCAACGGCCCTTAGAGCAAAACATTGGTCCCCTCGAGAGAAAAACATCGAACGAAAAATTTAAAATGGCGTAGGGGTCGGCAAAAAAAATTTTTTTTAAACCTCCTTGCAAAAATAATTAAATTGGATGGTGTACGGCGAACTTTTTTTTGAGGTACGGTCTAAAGTACATGCCAATCTAGTTTCAAATTATGATTTTTTTTGTTCAAACATTTTCAAATCCACCCAGCAAAACTTTGATAATATTTCTGTATTACTATGCTATTACCTGGTAATATATCAAACCGCTTACCCTTGCATTACTTTGGACCCTTAGGTATATCTTACCATTGCATTACTTGTAATACCAAATTCATAAGTTTGAATGTTTTACTGGTATAAATAAATCGTTTTTCTATAAAATTTTATAACTAAATTTTTTGTTAAAAACCGGTGAATTTAAAATAAATATTCAGTTTAAAAAATTAAAATACAAACAACATGTTTTTGAAAACTCACTACCCAATAAACAATTTCGCTGGAATTGAAGTTGAAATAAAGCATTATTCCAGTCCAACTTTCAAATTTCAAGCCTTGAATTATACTTGAATTTGACTATAATTCAATAGTGCATTCCAGCAAAAGGGATACTTGAATTCAAGTCGAACATAACACTGAAAATATACTTGAATTCAAGCATTGAATTACACTTTAATTCTGGTCGAACTATATGGATATAACACTTGAATGCAAGCCCTATATTCCAGTTTAAATCAAGCCTTCTTAGTACTCTAATTCTGTTTATAAAAACGCGATGTAATTATTTTTTCTAACTTTATTTTTATCTGCAATAAATAGGTTTTGACAAAATTATAAATATATTTGAACTTCCATTTTATCTCAGCGGAGTTTTGTTTTTTATGCGAATATTTCATCTTAGCTTCTTGTGGAGTGCAATATGTAACAACATCTGGAAAAATAAAAGTAATATTAAGATGTTAATATTTTAAAGCGTATAGACTTACGTTTTAATTTAAATCCTGTTAAGCCATTTGGTTGTTGCAGAAATACAGATATTTGGAAATAACTTTTGTTTTTAATATTAGCTGTATTTTGTCTCGTGCCTATCAACGTTAAGTATTTAAAGCAAATCTACGTTAAACCGATTGTAGTACAAAAAAATTTTAAAAACGTTTTGTTCATAATTGTTTCGTTATAATCGAACGTACCTCAGCAAAAGTTTTTATGAAGTAACGCGAATAAGTTACGTTAGATGTGAAATTGTATAAACGTTGAGTTTTCAACGTTGATAATTATCCGTGTTGAAAGTTAACGTGCATACGAAAAGTCATATGTTAGTTTTCGTCTTAAACGCGTTTTTACGCACTTTAAATTTTTTTATGAGTTAACGGATATAGTTAAGTCGAAAACACGGCTATTAAAATTGTTGTTTATTTTTTTATATTTTATTTTGTATTGACAAAAAAAGAAAATACTCAAATTTGTATGAACTTGGTTTCAGCTTGAATATGAAACCTAAAATCAAGTTGCATTCCAGCGGAATTTCAAACACTTGAATTTTTAGTTTTTCAGTGTTTATTGGGTACCTGTAAGATCAGAATATCATGTTGCTATGTAAAATAATAGGTCTTCCCAGCAAAACCTTGGTAATAAATGGGTACTACACTCAAAAAAAAGTCAGTAGAGTCAGCAAAAAATATTGCTGTGTCAGCAAATTTTTAGTCAGGAGCGTGCTTGCAAAAAAGTTGGTAATTTCAGCAAAAGGCTTGCTGAAAATCAGCGAGCTGATTTTTAGCAAAAAAATAGTAATCTTCAGCAAAAATTTTGCTAACACTTAGTAGACTGCAAATGAAAAAAATCCTTGCTAAAATCACTAAACTTTTTGCTGAATATTAGTAGACTGAAAAAAACTCAAATAACTTGTAGCGAAATTTTACTTTAGTTAATTTATTTGCTGAAAATTTAAATATAGAATATGTGTAGAGTTGTTTTTCTTTTTTTGTCATTTCCGTTTCCAGACAAGCTGCGACATCTACATCTTGTCTATCTGGTTGTCGTCCACGCTATGAATGCGGTTATCAGCACAATTTTTGTAGCAAAATAAATTAGTAAAACATTAGTTCAAAATTAGTTTAGTGCTAAAAAAATATAACTAAAATTATTGCTGAAAACGGAATTTCAGCAAAAAAATTGCTAAAAACTAGTACACTTGATATACAAGACGTTTTACTAATTTTTCTACTAACTTATTTTTTTGAGTGTACTACCCATATTACCTGGTAATATATCAAACCGCCTTGGACCTTTGGTAATAGAAAAGTAAGAGGTTACCTACCCTTATTTCTTCTTACCAAAGTCTTTACCGGTTAATTGAAGGTTTTGCTGGGTTAAAATAGAAAAGTACAAAATGTTTATTTTTATAACCAAAACTTATAAAAAAAATTTTATTTTAAATATATAAATTTTAATTTAATACTCAACATAAAACAAATTGAAATTTTAAGAAAAAAAAAACACATATTAAGTTTGTTCGTTTACTTACTACAAGTTACTACTTTTACTACAGCTGGAAAAATTCAATACAAGAAGTAAACAAAATTTTCCAATTGTAGTAAAAGTAGTAAGAATTTCGAGTAAACGAACACAGTGATTATTTTAAGGTTATTTGTTAGCTAGAGGTAATAGGTAAGCGTAACATGTAAGTTCGGAATAACATATTACTACCCAGTGTAGAAAATCATTACCAGATATGTGGTTATGTAACTACATACTTGGTAATGGTAACTAGTTACTTTTGTTATTACATTTCTTATGTATAAGTTCGGAATAACATATTACTACCCAGTGTAGAAAATCATTACCAGATATGTGGTTATGTAACTACATACTTGGTAATGGTAACTAGTTACTTTTGTTATTACATTTCTTATTACCTTTATATGGCGATGTCGCGAAAAATAATGAGTTATGGTTACAAACCAGCATACGAAAAATCAAAAAATATATCGTTACCTATGTGCTTACCAGTACTGACAAAAATAATGAGTCTAAAAATAGATTTTCAAAAATATAAATTATATAAAAAAAGTATTTTTTATTGTATTTTTTTTTTTAATAAAATTTGCTGGTGCGGGAATCGAACCTGGGTCTACAGATTGCCAGTCAATAGCTCTACCATTTGAGCCATATCGACATATAATATTTAATAGATAAAAACATAATTGACCTGCTGCACACAAGTAAGCTTATTCGTCAACATACAAAAAATAAAAAAATATGTGGTTACTTATATCCTTACCAGTGTTTAAAAAATATGGAGTCTAAAAATAGATTTCAAAAAATTTTCAAAAAAATCTAGAAAATTATTTTCTATTTAAAATAATGATAAAAATAAGTCATTATCAGTAACTCATTATTATATGTTTTAAAATAATGCAGAAGGTAAGTGGGTGTCATTACTGGTAGTCCAAAAAATAATGATATGTCATTACCGTTTCTACACTGGGTAGGTAAGGAGTTACCTCGATGTACATGCCCTTGTTAAAATAATAGCTTTTGTAATAGAAAAGTAAGAGATAACCTGCCTTTATTTCTTCTTACCAAGATCATTAGCGGGTAATAGAAGGTTTTGCTAGGCATTCCGCTAAATGGAAATTTTGTGTGTTAGTGTACATTTTGAGGGTGGCAAATTTATTAGCAACTGTTATATTTCTAAGGATAAACTTAAGAAAATTAAAATATCTCTGCAGAGTCAGTCAAATATCCTTCAATATCTGCCGGCATGGTTATACCCAAATGAAAGGTAAATTTTTGTCCATTAACCCTCTAACCGGCCTAAGCTTTTTTGTAATGAAATTTATACCATGTGTTACTCACGAAAAATAAACAATAAGTTCTTTTACAAATTTTTTTTTCGTCGCCTACTTTAGGCGATATGGGCCAAAATAGTTTAAGGGTGAATCTCGAAAACTAGCACATAAAAATTACTAGGCTTAGGCACAAATTACTCCTCTTACCAAGATGTAATTGCAATAAAAAAATTACATTTTTTGTGCTGTTACTTAAGAGGATGTAGCGATTTTCGTTTTTCGAAAAACGCGAAATTGAGCGAAAATGCACCAAAACTTCTATATATATTATTCAAACTTTTAAACTTTGCTACCTATACCAAATATTATCTTTTTACCAAATTTCAGAAAAATCCGTCCATTCGTTTTGAAGTTAAGGCGATGTCCTTTAAAGGTATCCTTATGGAATCCTATGCGTCCTTGGACCAAAGTAAGGAACTTTTTGCATAAACTAAGCTCCAATCTTACTTCATGGTCACTATCAATTGTTTTAGTCAATTTAAATATGTTTTTAAGATTTTTGAAAATTTTGGTTGTTTTAAAATATTTAATTTTTGAAATTTTACGAAATTTTATCTTTGACACTTTCTCGCTACCAAACCGTGCATTGTATACAAAAAAAATTTTCATTAAAATTTAATAAATTTAGTTTTATGTTGAAAAAGGATAATTTCTTATTATTAAATACTTCTTTGGCGAATTTCTGGTCAATTTAATATACCCCGCCTGGAGGCGGGCTTGCCGGTTAGAGGGTTAATAATTTTTAAAGAAACAGTATGGCCGCACTAATGATTTTAACACTAATGATTTTAACATTGAGTTGTCATAGGAGAGGAGTGCTCCCACTGTAAAGGAAAGTCTTTTTCACCAATTAAAAGTTAAAGAAAAATACTTTAAAAAAATTATGTTTTTTATTTTACAATATTTTTTTATTGTCGATACCGCTTATTGAACTTCCGACCTCAAGACTGCTAGCCAATCTCTGTATCCCTGAGCTATTCTTTGATATAGCTCACAATAACTACAATCTCTTCATTTATTTTTCATTTATTTTTATTAACAAATATTAATTAAAAACTCTTATAATAAGTTAATACTTTAATATACACAATTAAATAATTTTTTTTTCTTTTTAACACAATTTTATGTTTTATTTATACTAATTTATTTTATTTTTTCACATATTTCACAATAAAATTAATAAATAAAAGAAAAATGTCACTAAATTTTCTGACTAGATGCATTCTAGCCAGAGCTTTGAAGAATTAATTCCTTTTTGAATGAATTCACTACCAATCGAATTCAATTTTCTCTAGAATTGAATGAATTCCTTTTCTTAAGTAATTCACTGAATTCGTTCAACTGAACGCGTTCATCAAACAACAAATTCAAAGAATTAATTCAATTGCAATAGTTCTTTTTATTAAATCAAATGAATTAATTCACCGGTGAACGCGTTCAATTTTATAAATCGAACGGAAAAAAAGTGAATTAATTCCTTACTGAATTAATTCACTACTGAATTCGTTCAATTTCATTTTCGTTCAGTGAATTGAAAAAAATAAAATTAAGTTCAGTGAATTAAAAAAAAATAATAATAAGTTCACTGAATTGAAAAAAAATAAAATAAGTTCACTGAATTGAAAAAAAATAAAATAAGTTCACTGAATTCAAAGCCTGTTTTCTGCCGTTCAGTAGAAGAAAACAATAATGTACAAATAAAATTTTTAAATAAGCAATTTTACAGCGTGTGCTAGTAAAACTGAACAAATTAGAAACCGGATGCTGTTTATCAACCTACATGATTCAAAAATAAAGCCTTTTACTATTAAAAATAAAAACTTTACAGATATAGATAAATTTGGAAAAAAATATAACTATATTACTATATAACTACCCGAGTAAAAAAAATTGATCTCGCGCAATATCTAATTATATCCAATTTGATATTGTTTAAGATCTGCTGTAATATCTAGCTGATCCAATTAGATCTCAAAATTGGGTGTATCCAATCATATCGTATTAGATCCCATTGTATATATGGGGATAAACTAAGATCAAATTATATCTCAAAATTGGGAGGTCCAGTGATATCTTTGGGGATAAACCTAGATCTATTTTGATCCGAAAATTGGCGGATCCAGCTATATATTTGCGGATATTTTTAGATCTAATTTGATCCGAAAAATGGCGGATCCAATTAGATCCAGCTATATATTTGGGGATAAACTTAGATCTAATTTGATCTCAATTTTGGCAGATCAAATTAGATCCCGCAATATATTTGTGGATAAACGTATATCTAATTTGATCCGAAAAAGTGGCAGATCGAATTAGATGTAGCTATATATTTGGGGATAAACTTAGATCTAATTTGATCCAAAAAATGGCACATCGAATTAGATCCAGCAATATATTTGTGGATAAACTTAGATATAAATTGATCTGAAAAATGGGAGATCAAATAAGATCCAGCAATATATTTGTGGATTAACTTAGATCTAAATTTATCTGAAAAATGGCAGATCGAATTAGATCCAGCAATATATTTGTGGATAAACTTGGATATAAATTGAATAGAAAATTGGCAGATCAAATTAGATCCAGCAATATATTTGGGGATTAAGTAAGATCTAAATTTATCCAAAAAATTACAGATAAAATTAGATCCAGTAATATACTTCGGGATTGCGTAAGATCTTAACTTTTCCGATAAATTGCAGATCGAATTAAATCCAGTGATATATTTGGGGATTTGGTAGGATCTTAATTTATCCCATTAATTGCAGATCGAATTAGAAACAGCAATATATTTGGAGATTGACATCTAAAACTATCCAGAAAAATGACAGCTAAAATTAGATCCCGCATTATATTTGGGTACTACGTAAGATCTCCATTTATTTGGGATTAAATAAGATCCCAGACAGATATTGACAATAGTTCAAAAAATAATACACTGGAAGAGCACTGATTTTATAAAAATTACAATATTTTGTTAAAATAAGGTTTAAACTCAGAAGGTCTCGCGTTCGATACCTTTCACGGCTGTGCATTTTTTTTATAAAAATGCGCATTCTCCTTGCTGGTCTTATCGAAATTTTTTCAATAATTTTTATTCTTTGTAATTTACTTGTAAAAATTTTATCATCTTTCTTTGATTTGAAAATAATTTAAACAGAAAATGATATTAATTTATGATCTTGAGTCAAACTAAAATAACATTTATTTACTTAAAAATAACAGATCAACTAAAAACATTTTCCCCATTCAAAAGAATTTCTTTTTATAAAATTATAATTTTATTTTCTATAAATGTTTTTATAAAATTATATTTTTTTTATTAAATTGAATTTTTTTTAAAAAATACTTTTATTTACATATTTTTAACGTTCTACACCATTTCCAATTGTATCAATTGTTTATAAGATTTATCAATTGTATTTCAGAAATAATCAATTGAATTTCAGTTTTATCAATTGTATTTCAGAACTTATCAATTATTTTTCAGATTTATGAATTGTATTTCAGAACTAGTCAATTGAATTTCAGTTTTATCAATTGTATTTCAGAAATTATTAATTGTATTTCCGAAATTCACAACTGTATTTCAGAAATTATCAAACTATATTTCAGAAATTATCAATTGTATTTCAGAAATTATGAAATGTAATTTAGAAATTTTTCTCTATTAACTATGATAAACCATCAACAAGTTCTGAAATAGATTTGATTATTTCTGAAATACAATTAATAAATTTCTGAAATACATTCCATAATTTCTAAAACACATTTAAAATTTCTGAAATACAATTAATAGCTTCTGAAATACAGTTAATATTGTAGTTGCTGATCAGTTACCATATATGATGGCACCATATATGACAATATATTGTTTAAATGGCACCAATATGGAGCTTTATATGGTAATATATAACTTAGATTATTTGATTTGATCCGAAAAATGGCCCGATAAAATTCTATCAGTTCTTATTTGTATCAGTTGTTATCTAATTGCATCAGTTTAGATCTGACCTGATTAAATTATGTGTTAATCAGATGAAATTGTATCAGATTTTTGACCTGATACAATTTTATTGGTTTATATTACGGTATCAGTTTAGGTCCAAATAGATATATTTGTATACAAAATTATATAGTTATATCCCAATTTTGACCTGACATCAGTTTAAAACTTTGATACAATTGTATAAGGTAAATGTCGGATACAATTATATTTTATTTATATAAAATTGAACCAATTACGATCAAACCGATAAAATTGTATCAAATCAAATATCTGATACAATTTCATCTGATTAACACATAATTCAATCAGGTCAGATCTAAACTGATACATTTAGATTAACAATTGATAAAAATATATCGGGCCATTCTTCGGATGAAACTGTATATTTATACAGATATAACTTAATCACATATATGACTATATGTAACTATTTTTCCTCGGGTTGTTTAAATGATACGATATATAAAAGTATATGGTACAATATATGGTAGCATATATTATCATATCTGGAACTGTATTAAAAATGTTGTTCATGAGGTACCATATATGAGCATATATTGTTGAAATGGCACCATATAAGATAATATATGGTTTAAATGGCACCATATATGGTAATATATTGCTTAAATAACACCATATATAAATATATATCGCACTATATATAGTACCATATATTATCATATCTGGAACTGAATTAAAGATTTTGTTTATGAGGTACCATATATGACCATGTATTGTTTAAATGGCACCATATATGATAATATCTAGTTTAACTGTCACCATATATAATTATATATTGTTTAAATGATACCATATATAATTATATATTGCTAAAATGCCACCATATATATTAAGATATAGTTCTATATATAACTATATATGCAATAAGATCAACCATGTTATCTAATATATAATTATATATGCCATATCTAATATTATGAAGGCCGATATCTAATTAGATGAAATTATATATGGCATAATATAAGGAAAATTTTTCGGAAAAAACGTCATATATAATTATTTATGGATATACATAACCACATGTCTAATTATATATTGTAATATATGCCACATATGATTATATATAATTTTTTTTACTCGGGTAGTTTGTAAAATTAATAGTAATATTTTTTTCCAAATTTATCTATATCTGTAAAGTTTTTATTTTTAATAGTAAAAGGCTTTATTTTTGAATCATGTTGGTTGATACACAGCATCCGGTTTCTAATTTGCTTATTTTTACTAGCACAAGCTGTAAAATTGCTTATTTAAAATTTTTTATTGTTTTCTTCTACTGAACGGCAGAAAACAGGCTTTGAATTCAGTGAACTTATTTTATTTTTTTTTCAATTCAGTGAACTTATTTTATTTTTTTTTCAATTCACTGAACTTATTATTTTTTTTTTTAATTCACTGAACGTAATTTTATTTTTTTTAATTCACTGAACGTAATTTTATCTTTTTTTAATTCACTGAACGAAAATGAAATTGAACGAATTCAGTAAGGAATTAATTCACTTTTTTCCGTTTGATTTATAAAATTGAACGCGTTCACCAGTGAATTAATTCATTTGATTTAATAAAAAGAACTATTGCAATTGAATTAATTCGTCACAAAATAAATCGAACGAAAGCAATTATGAATTAATTCCATTCAATATATGGTGCTTAGTGAATTAATTCATCGAAGTTTTAATTCAGAATTGAAAAATTGAATTAAGGAATTAATTCTTCAAAGCTATGATTCTAGCTAAACTAAACGATTAGTACCAACTACAAAAGTTATAATGGCTACATACAACTTTATATGTATTAAGAATGGAAATTCGCCGTTTTTCCAAATATATGTTCATTTTATCCCACGAATATAATTATTATAAAGTTAAAAATGCAAAAATATGTATTCTTAGATGACAAAATATGACTAATTTACAAACAAACCCATGTTTACCAGGAAATATATGTATAGTAACTATAAAAACAATAATAATTGGAAGCATACTTCAAATACATATATGGTAGTTTGTAACATACATATAATTACCTCCAAATATATACAAAAACGTCTTTTTCCTCCGTGTAGTGTCAACTTGAACAAAATGGTTGCAGATTCGAAATCAGCACTCCATAGTTAACCAAATCAATAGCATTCACCTTCTTTTTTTGAAATATTCGCAAAGAACGGTGTCGAAAAGTGGCGATTTTTGTCGACGGAGGAAGAAGTATAAGTTGGCTGCCGTTTTAATAACTCGACTCCGCCGAAATCAAATATGGCGACGTTAATTCTCTAAACCAATGGGAAATATATAGAAATCGGTTATATTCGAGAAAATTATCCTTAACTTTCTCATACGACAGCTTATTTTTAAACAGCTGCCTTTTTCAAACCGCTTTTTATATTTTCAAAATTCCTTTTGACCTAGGTCGTGAATAAGTTCATAGTTTCAAATTATGTTTATCTTTAAAGTTTGTGGCAAAAATGGACCTGGAATTTACGAAAACGTGTCAAAGTTTTACGAATTATCGTTAATTATTGAAGATAATATTAAAGAATTATTTTATTGTTCTTCATAAATAATATAAAAAAATATCAACCCTCTTTAGCCCAACGTTAATTTTTATATTACGCTCTACCCCCTATGCTATCGCTTGTCATACATGATAGCTGACATTTAGCATTGTCGTTCGGTAAAGTGTTGTTATCTTCATTTCTTTACTTTTTTAATGCCAAAAATATATAATATATTTTAACCCCTGAATTCATGAATGCTTTGTAAAGTTAAAGCAGGTTTACAAAACGTCATTTTCATACAAAATTTGTTTAATAAACCTCCTATAATTTTACAAAGCGTTTATGAATTTAGGGGTAAAAATATATAAAGCTGTATTTTTTAATGTGTTATTTTTTATAAAAATATTAATAAACTCATAGAAAGAAATAAAACCTTAAAAATAGGAGAAAAGGCTACTAAAAATTAATTAAAAAAGACCTGAAAAATGAAAAAATCTGCTGATATTAGCAATTTTAGTTATATTTAAGTTAACTTTTAGTTAATTAAAAATAACAAATTACATTGATAAACTGCGCAAAAAATTTTGCAGCATATTAGTGGAAATAAAGTAGTTTATTCTGCAAGGTAATTTATAATTCTAACTAAAAGGTTTAATAAATAACATAACATATTTATTTTTAAATACAAACAAAATTGTAATATTTATCTTTTTTGTATTTTAACAAAAAGTATTTGAAGAATTACATTTTTATTCCCGAGTAAAACGGAATTATTTAATACAATTAGTCTCGTTATATATTGCTTTATATGGCAATATATATATTAAAATATAATTTTCGTCTTTCGAACAAATTTTATATGACCCAATATCTAAATATATCTTATTACATATGTTGTCATATTTAATCAGATCTCGTCCACGGAATTGAAATTGTAAGATCAAATATAGCCCAGTTTCATGTTTAATTTAAATTTAAGATTTTATCGAAAACAATTACAATCCATTTTTAATTGGAAAATATTTTTTTATAAAAACAAATTTTGATATAAAGTTCAAGTGATTTAAAAAATAATAACATGAAAACGAAGAACAGGTAAAATATTTTTGTATAGAATCTGAGTGAGAATATCTGACAGTTACCCACACATTATCGACGTTGAAAATATTATGTTGAAAGAGTTAATACTTAACATACGCAGTCAGACTTTGTATGGGATTTCGTACCACATACATATGTATAGCAAGAAAACAAGCCTACTGATTTAAAAAAGAAACATTTATTTTCCCTATGTAATCTATAGTATATTCTTATTTCAAATGAACTCTTAATATCTTAGTAAATTCAAATTGAAGTTCATTTTCATTTAAAATGTTATAAATTTACATCGAAACAACAGAATCTTTTATTTTTAAATTGAATATTGGGTCATATGAATAAAAGTTAGCCAATCCTTCGAAGTAATTATTTTGGTTTAGGAATAACGACGTATCACCAAATTTATCCATAGGCTTGAAGGATACCATAAAATTTAAATGAAAATTAAAACAAACAAATTGTCACCCGCAAGCAAACTAAAATTGTGTAATAATAACTTAGAAACCTAATAAATAATTCCCGCTATTAGTGAAACCTAGTTTTTTATTCATACAATACATTATTTACAAATTTCAAACATTTTTAAACGATTATTTCATGATATTTAATTTTATTAAAAACTGTTTCATGTCAAATTTGTTATCATAATTTTAATGTATTTTTCTAGTTTTAAAATGAATAGCCTAAAAATTAAAGATTAATTTGAACTTCTCTCACTTTCAATATGAAAAACATAAACACACTAAAAGAATTATCTGCATGATATTAATGAATTTTTGCATAAAACCAATGACGTTTCACTGAAACTCATCCATTGAAACTTTTCATTGAATTAATGGAATTTTTCATAAAATGTTGTATACATTTTCATTTCATTTATTAAAAGTTTCATACACGCTATGAAAAAGTTTCATTAAAACTAGATTCATAAAATATACGAAGATGTTTCATCAAATTTAAGAAATTTTTCATTTACTTTGTGGAGAAAACTTCATTAGTTTAGAAAAATTTCATTAAAGCTCGTCCAGCAAAATTCTCTCTGGTAATGATATTCTAAACTGTGGTGTAAAATTTAAATTAATGAGATAAAAATTTAAGTAAGCTAACTAGTGTACCAGAGGGGCAATTCTGTAACTTTTTAACGACAAAATTCTGTAATTAATTTGACTAGTATTCACAGTAAACTGACAACTTAACTACCGAATTTTGTCGTTAAAAAGTTAGAGAATCCCACTACAGACCTTTCAACACTCATTAAAATCGGTCCACTAGTTTTTATAACACAACAAAGATTTTCAGTTTTTTTACATTTTCAAACACAAATAGGTACATATATCCTTTAATATATTTTTTTATTTTTTTCAAAAACATGTGTAAAATATTTTTCAAAAGATAAATATCGAAGAAAACAAAAATCGCGGTGCAAACAATTGTTCTGTTTAACATGTAATGACTCATATAAAAGATTTTGTTGATGATTATAATATAGTAACTTGAAAAGAACATTAATGTAAATATTAAATTTATCTACAATAAATTCAACTTCATTTAACATGTTTAAAATATAAAAAATATAAACGATGAAATGATAAAGTTTTAATGATTTTCTTTAAATAAAATTATGGTATGGAAAAAAAGCTTAGTTTTTTATCTCATTCATTGAGGCAAATCATCAGTTTATTTCTACAAACATTCAAAAATCTTTAGCAACTCTTTGACAACAAAAATATATACTACATAAATGAAATCTCAACAAAGTTTGTTTCCCTAACTCTATCTTACAAAGCAAAATTAAATCTTAAAGTTACTTCTTTCTTTAATATTACTTCAAGTGTTTTTTGGTTATCAAGTTTATATACATAAGAAAAATTTTCCTTCAAGAGCATTCATTCAACAGACAATGATGCCCTGTTGAAATGATAAAAATATTATCAATCTTAACACTTAAATAACTTTCAAAAAACAGGCAACACCTGTTACCTAAAGATTAACATCAGGAACAAGAACACCATCAAAAACAAACAAAAAAATAACCACAAAGCATGGTCGTAACACAGTAAATAATTTCATTATATAATAAACACGCTTTCGGAAACATACAATTTTTTTATCACGGAAATTTTGTATTTGTTTCCAACAAAAATTCTCACAAGGAATGTCCACCACAAAATCCTATAAAATTTGATGTTCCACAGAAAAATTTTGTTTCAATTTTGAATATACTTTTTAACATGAAAATATAAAAATCTTCAAGTTTAAGGTACTAAAGCCTTTCGGAGGAAGTATTAACCCTTTCACGACCGAACATAAACTGCTGGAAATTTTGTATTCGTGATAATCGACCCAACATTTCTAAACAAAAGTGTCGTCAAAAATATTTTTTTTCAACTCCTTCATCGAAAAAATCCATGGGACATATATATCCCATTGGTCGTCAACGGTAAAAATTTGTAAACAACTAACTTACTCTGCTTGTAGCGAGTATAATGTATTTTGTTTTAGTTTTTGCAGAAGTAGTTGTATTTCTGGTTTTGATGTTGTAAATTTTTACATAGAGTGTAGATTATTACTCTTTTTGTTTTTCTTTTCATGCGAAGTAGTTTGCATATCGCGTTTTGTGCTTAAAGTCGAGTGTTTTAACGTTTTTTCAAAATAATTTTGCTCATTTGGAAAAATCGATTAACAAGTGAATGAAGAAACCACGTTTAATAAAACTGCGTACTCAGTGTTTCATGATCACCTCAGTAGTCCTTATAAAAGGACTTTAAATTGTCAACGCATGGTTTTTGGCAAACCCTTTTTTAAGGATATTTTGTACATTCCATACTACTGATATGGGAACAAATGAAAGAGGAGAATTTCTACATTTTAATAAAAGCTTTTCTTTTTTTTTCTACTGAAAATTTTCCAAAAATATTTTCTTCGTCATTTTTTGTCAAAATTTACATTATCACTGAACTGGCGAGATTATCCTTTCTTATTTGATGCCCATTTTGGAGAGAAGTGAGAAAGAAATATATTGCCATTTTAGTATGCATTATTATTTCGAACTCCTTTAAAAAGGACATCTGACGTAATGGGTATATGTATATATTGATTCCTTTCGTTCCTATAAGGATCATAGGGCCTCGACGTGGTGGGTATGCATTTCATCTATAAATGATGACACCTTCACATATATGTATTCTTCCATGGGTGGGAGCAAAATTTGAAAATGTTGCACGGTGTAATATATAAAAGAACTAATCAGCGTCTATTTTATGCAGCGGATAAAGTTGTGGAATTGCTTAACGCATGTGAAAATGATGAAACCCACCAATTAATATCACCAGTATACTCTGTGCCTCTTGTATCAATAATTAGGGTTCCGCCACGATTTGAAGAAATTCGGATATCACGAACAATGTTCGGCAACCCAGCCGTCACGATCCATCATATCATCGAGCATATAAAATGCAACCAACTTTGAACAATTACAATTTGTCATTTGGTTGAGCTATGAGTGAAACCAAACGAAAGTCAATCGATATATCTTCACCTAAATTGCAAAAGGGCGTAACAACACTTTTTTTGCATTAAATTAAAGGATATATTTATTCTCTTGACTATAGAATTTTTTCTGTATATAAGTTTAAATTTTAGTAGGGACATGTATTTAGTCTAGTGCATCATAATCAACCAAAAACCCGATTTCGATTTTTTTTGTTGTTACGCCCTTCTGCATTTTAGGCGACGATATGTATACTTAAAACAAATATCTTAGTCTTTTTACGTTTGGTCAATGAATAGTTCATTTAATTTTATTAATTTTTTTGTTTAATTTAATGAAAAAAAGAAAACTATAAAACTTCTTCTTTGTTTACCTTTGACGACCAATGGGACACATATGTCCCATGCTGAATTTGCGCCCTGTAAGCAAGAAAACAAAACTATTCCTAATATTCTGGTATCTCTGAAAACAGGAGGCACAGGTCCATGCTAGACTGTTTACAAAAACTATTTCGTCTAACAAAAATAGCCAGTACTGACGCCTTATTATAAGTAGTAAAAAATTTAAGTTTCATCATATTTGGTAATGAAAGATTTTGCTGGGATATTATATAACTTAGAAACTATGTGCTGAAAACATATAAAATTAGCAACTGAAATGTACGTAGCTTATCTGAATTGGACCTAATTTGGTATAACTAAATGTACGTTGTATAACTAAGCCCTAAAAAATTTGACTATTAGCCTCAACGATTCCCAAACGATGTGGTATTAAATTTGGGGAAAATTATGAAATTTGCTAAAAACTTTCCTTATATAATTGGGACTAATGCTTAATCTGCTATATATAACAAACTATTTTATCTGAAAGGTCTTATGGATTTTTTTAGAATCCGCGGCGGTTCAGGAAGCTGTATTTAAAAAAGCTGTATTTTTAATTTATTGGTTTCCATCTCATTATTTACATTGTACCGTGGTGCCTTTTACTGAAAAGCGTTGCAAAAATCAAAAATTTCGCAGTAACATTTGGTAAAATGAATGATCGCATTGGGTATAGAATTCCTCCCAGATTAAGAATCCAAAATCCTTTTGAAATTGGATAAAAATTTATGAATGGTAGAGCCGCTCAAAGTTGCAAATTTTTCAGTCTGGTGGAAAAGACTCAAATTAAAAAAATATATCCTCTTTTCAGTTGAAATGTACACTCATAAAAAAAGTTAGTACAACATTTTGCTAAACGCGTTCTGATTAAGTTAAACTAATTTTTCTGTTATTTTCTCTAAAAAAAGCCCGTACAAATACACTCAAAAAAAGTCAGTAAAGTCAGCAAAAAATGTTGCTGTGTCAGCAAATTTTTAGTCAGGAGCGTGCTTGCGAAAAAGTTGGTAATGTCAGCAAAAGGTGTTGCTGAAAATCAGCGAGCTGATTTTTACCAAAAAAAATAGTAATCTCAGCAAAAACTTTGCTAACACTTAGTCGATTGCAAAAGAAAAAAATCCTTGCTAAAATCACTAAACTTTTCGCTGAATATTAGTAAACTGAAAAAAAAACTCAAAAAATTTGTGGAGAAATTTTACTTTAGTTCATTTATTTGCTGAAAATTTAAATATTTAAATATAGAAATTGTGTTGTATATGGTTGTCGTTCACGCTATAAATGCGGTTATCAGCACAATTTTTGTAGCAAAATAAATTAGTAAAACATTAGTTCAAAATTGGTTTAGTGCTAAAAAAATATAACTAAAATTTTTGCTGAAAAGGGAATTTCAGCAAAAAAAAAATTGCTGAAAACTAGTACACTTGATATACAAGACGTTTTATGTGTATGTAAAAATTCTGCTAAAATAACAGGAAATAGTACATGTATTTACGCCAGCACAATTTTAACATATTTGTACGGAATTTTTTTTATTAGTGTAGTCAAACTATGCAATCGATCAAATTTTTTTGGTGCGTTTTGAAAAGTATGTTTATTTTAAACGAAATAAAGTAAATATAAATAATGTAAATCGGTTGTTTACTTTATCAGCAGGTGTAGTTTTACAAACACACTATATTTTTGTCATTTTTCTAAATTTATTGGAATATAACAATGGTGGGCAAATGCGGCCCTTTGCTGCTTTTTGTGCGGCCCTTATTAAAATTCAAATTTCGATTTTTTTATTTAAATTTTTTTTTAAATATTTTATTTCGAATATTTTTAGATAAAAAATTAGGGCCAATTTTATAGTCGGAACTAAGATCGATTTGAAAATTGCTTAAAATATATTTAAAGGGACAATCGATCTTATCCTTAGGGCCATTTTAGTTAGAAATTTGTTACTTAAAAAGCATTTAGACTAAAATCGATCTTAGTTCAGACTATAAAACTGGCCATTAGTCGGAACTAAGATCGATTTGAAAATTGCTTAAAATATATTTAAAGGGACAATCGATCGTACCCTTAGGGCCATTTTATTTAGAAATTTGTTACTTAAGAAATATTTAGACAAAAATCGAACTTAGTTCAGACTATAAAACTGGCCCTTGGTTCTTTACAGAATAAATTCAACTTAAATTACGAAACAGTCGATACAAGCACATGAGAAACTATCATTTCATAAATAAAAAAACATGTGAATTTGCATTTAAAAAAAATAATTTTTATATTACGGTTTACAACATTTTTATTAAAATTTATTTGCGGTTGCTAATTTTTTCTACTAATTTCATTATACTACGAATCAGTAGGCTTGAGTTGCTAAAATTAGCTAAATATACCGAAGGGCGCCAAATAGTTAAATTTTAAGTAATAACATCAAAATTTTCAGTAGCCATTACAGACTTTTTTGTTGAATGGCCGAGTTTTATAGTCAGCACATAGCACGAGTTGAAACTTAAATTTTACTTTAATGAGAAATTTTGAATGAAAATTTATTACTCAGGTAAGGATTTATTAAAGTTCGCACTAAGTGCTGACTATAATACTGCACCGCATTGGTCTGTCTAAAAAAGTCAAACTACTGACTAAGGCCCGATTACTGAATGTCCAGTTAAAATTTAGTCGACAGTTAAATTAAAATTTTATATGAGAAACAATAACAAATGTGTCAGTTAAATAACCAGTTAGTAGCTAACTGAACATTCAGTAATTCGACCTAAATCTTTAAGTTTGTAATCATCGTTTAAATTAACCTTTTAGTGCATAATGTCCCTTTAAAGGGCGGGATTTTTTTTTCTGTGCGCAACGAAATTCTTAAATAAAAATTCGAACCCATGAGGTTATTAATTTTTATACATTTTTTTATTGTCGGAATAATAACACTGTGCTAGTTGAAAACTCCAACAAGCGGGGGACCCGGTGGATAAACCTAATTCGAGTACGCTGAATCCAGTGATGCTAGCCATTTTTGTAGATTAGCTCTTGAAAAAAAGATATTTGTGTTTGAAAATTCTGGGTCCAAGGACCCAAAAAAAGCGATTTATTTAACTTTTGGGCCACTTTTTTACCCGCGTTGTTTGTTATTTCCCCCGTTACCTTTCCAAGGTTAAATTGTACGCTAAAAACGACGGCGAGAGCAGTTTTTCCAAAAAAAAAAGTTTTTCTTGAGGTTTTGGACGAGTTTTTGTCGAAAAATCGATCGTTTTTACGCGTTAATTTTTAAGGTTTTTTTAGTAGGTATGTTAAAAAAAAATTCACCGATTTCAAATTCTTTAAATATATCCTATCCAAGGTAAAATTGTACGCTTAAAACGATGGCGATATCAGTTTTTGGAAAAAAAATGTGTTTTTTTTTTTTTTTTGGATTTTTAGACGAGTTTTTGTCGAAAAAACGGCGCCTGGAAAATGATATTTTTGATATGTCGTAATGGAACTTTTTTTCTCATGCCAAAAGCTATCGAAAAATCGATGGCAAAATATCGACAAATTTTTGTCCTCACAAATCGGCCAACCCTAATGTCCATATCCAGATTTAATTTATTCAAATAAAATTGAACACATAATCAGTGTGTTCGATTACTCGAAATTCTTACTACTTTTACTACAATTGGAAAGTTTTGTTTAGTTTTTGTATTGAATTTTTCCAGTTGTAGTAAAAGTAGTAACTTGTAGTAAGTAAACGAACACGCTTAATAAGTATTGATACAAACACATAATAAGTATTGATTCACCTACTTTGTTTTATTTGTGTATATTGGAGAATATACACAAATTGCCTGCACTGGTACGTACAAACCATACATCAATGTGGCAATATTTGTGAAAAGGTGACAAGGAGGAAATAAGAAGATAAACAGGGAAAATCTGAAGTAGAATGTTTGTATATGTCTGTTTGATCGCTTCTGAAATTATTCATATAGAGACAATCTGACAATAAAAATATAAACAATAATACACTTTAATTGAAGATCACTGATGAAGCCTGTCCATAAAAAGGCAGAAACTAGATCTAATCTGATTTGCAAATTTAATGTGTTTATAACTTTTGAGGAAAGTTATTCTTCTTCTTAACCTCAAGCCTACTAAAAAACTATTTTTTTTTTAATTAAAAAAAATCCAAAATTTGTATTTAATTGCGTTAAAAATATTAGGATTTCATTACAAAATATACTTAAAGTGAAATGACTACACTTAAAGCAACACGTTAGTAAAAAAATCTGCAAACGCGTTTCAAATTGATTTGACTAATTTCTAATAAATTTTTAGTTGAAACACTAATTTTAAAGATTTTATTTATCCTCATTTAACACAATACTGAAAATCCTCAGTACTTTAACTTATTTTGAGTGTTAATTTACAAAATAATTTATAAATAATTTTTAAGAACCTATTCGTTAAATTTTACACAATTTAGTGTTAAAATATAATACTTCATGTTTTTGTTATTACCCGGTAGATGGCGCCACCAATGTATCCGAAGTTTTAAAGATGTCAATATTTCTTTTCCTCCATATTTTTTAAAATGGCCCATATCTCGAAAACTAACAGAGATAGAGCAAAATTGCAGAAAATTTCGACTACTCCTAACCATAAAAACGTTATATCTATCCAAAAATGGTCCTTGGTGGGGCCTTCGACCCTCGGAAATTTTTAATAAAAATTTTCCATTTAATAAAATGGCCGATATTTCGAAAACTGAGCGAGATAGAACAAAACTGCCAAAATGAAAACATAATATTCGCTGGTAGAAATCATAACAATTCTTCGCTATTGAGAGGTCTAAATCCTTCAAAACTACAAAAAGTGCGTTTTTAAGTGTCCGCATTTGACTAAGAGATGACTCCCGACTTTTAGGTAATTTTTAACTCCATTATTTTCATATAAAGAGCCGCTGCTCAAAAGTTGTCTGCTAAATGACTGTTGGAATGAATGTTGTTGGTAGGTTTCACTGCGTTTAATAATTTTTTAAAGAAAATCGAGAAATTCATAATATATTCGTTTGCAGATTGTAAATCGCTAATAAAGTTTTTAATTCGTTGTCTGTATCACAAAGCTTTTTTTTGGCATTCATATTTTGCAATTTCTTAAGTGCGGTTTTTTAAATTTATAATCTAGGGACTACAATACCTATATCTTATAACAGAGACTAGTAGTTAGTTTGCAAAAAAAAAAAATTTGGGAAAAAAAATTATTTAAAAAACCAAATTTTTCCATCACTATATTTTTTGTAGAATTTAAATCGCTGATTGAGTTTTTCAATTAATTTTTTGTACCATTAAGCCGTTTTCGAGTTCCGCAGCTATTTTGCCATTTTTTAATTGTGGTTTTTTAGAATTCATAATCTAGTGACTATAATACTCATATCCTAAAGGAAAATTTAGTGGTTAGTTTGCCAATAAAATAAGGAAAAAAAAATTTTTTTTGCAGAAAGGAAATTTTTGGTATCAATATAATAATTGGCAAAATATAAATCGCTGATTAAGTTGTTAATTCATTTCTTGCACCACAAAGCTTTTTTTCCCAATGCGCCACAACTTTTCAATTTTTGTACCCGCTTTTTATTTTTTTAATTCGTAATCTACAGATACTAGAGATGGGCGCGTGACACGAAATTTTCGTGTCACGCGTGAATCGTAACCTAAAATGATAGCACTCACGTGAGTCACGCGTGAATCGTGATCATGAGTTAAAATGATGAGTTAAAAAAAATTTTCGTGAGTGAGTCGTGCGTGAGTAAATTTTTGTGCGTGAGTTTGCGTGATTATAATAACCAGATTGCGATACTTTACAATTTTGGAAAAATTCCAGAGTTTCCCCTACATCAAATAATGTGTATTCCAGTCAGTTCAGGTACTAGCGAACGGGTGTTTTCTACTTCGGCCAGAATTCTTATGTAAAGAAGAAATCGACTTCTTGTACAAAACATTGAAAAATTTTTGTTCCTCCACAAAAATTTGGAATAACATTTAAAGATTAACAGTGAATTTTTTAAGTTATTTAAAAATTTTATAAAATTAAGTTAAAGGAATTAAAGGTGCTAAAATCCCAAAACCAAATTAACAAATTATGAAAAATAATATGTAAAAAGCATGTCCCTATCCAAATTTTATACTTGAATAAGGCAATCGTCAGGGGGCGACATTTTTAGTATTTCTAGAAATATTTGTTAAGTTAAAGTGCAAACTCAATGAGAATTTCTTGTTCTCGTCTAGGAGCCTTTCTAAACATTTAAAATATCAAAGAAAAAACAAAACAAAAATACCATAATTTGCTTTGTCATCTTCCATTATACTACTCTGTTGTTTTGACAGATCTAGCAATGTAGTGGCATCCACTCAAGTATAATCAACAATAGAAAATAATAAGCGTGTTCGTTTACCTACTACAAGTTACTACTTTTACTACAGCTGTAAAAAATCAATACAAAAAGTAAACAAAACTAGTAAAAATAGAAAGAATTTCGAGTAAACGAACACACTGAATATGTTTTCTAAAGTGTCAGTAACCCAGTCAGAAATCGCCAGTGGTACAAAAAATCAAGCACTGGCATACCACTGGGTAACCACGGTGTTAAAAATAAATGACTGGCAGAACTCTTATTTCGGATACTTTGCCTGCTACTGTCAAAGAATTGTCTTAGAGTGATATGCCGATGTTTGCAACCAGTGCTACCTAGTCAGAAATTGCCAGCGGTACAAAAATCAATTCACTGGTACACCAATGATTTTATAAAAATGCTGACGCTTCGTTAAAAAAGGTTTATAGCCAGAAGGTTCCGAGTTTAAATCCGGTTGCAAGGAACAAACTTTTTTTTTGTTTTTTTTTTCAATTTAAATTTTTTTTTCTTATATGAAATCAATTTTTTTGTTTGTGGGAAGCTCTTTCAAGACCAACTTTTTTTTTGCTCTCCCAACGCTGGCATATTAGTTACAAAAAATTGTTTGACAGAACTAGCATTTTAGCACAGCCAGTAGTTGTCCAGCTGTTATCACTCATTTATGTGTTTAGCCACCAAGTATAATATGTGGCGTTAGCTCAGTGGGTAGAGCAATCGTCTGCCATACTGACGGCCTGAGTTCAAATCACGGCAGGACCAAAAAAAAATACATATGAACTTTTTTTAAATTTTATTTTGAAAAATATATTTCCAGACCACCTATTTATTAGTTTTGCCAGCGTTTTGCAAACGTTTAAAAATGTTGTTCCTCCAGTGCTTTTCCGGCGCTTTTTGGACAGCCGGTTCTTTTTTTCTAATGATGTTATCCACCTGTTAAAGTGCTTTGCCACCGCTTTCCCGTTTGTATTTTTCTGACTGGGTAATATTTTTATTTGCACCCAGAAAAAACATGGTAATGATAGGTCATTACCATACGGATTACCAGGTAATGAGAGGTCATTTCTTGTTTCATTACTTTAAAATACAAAATAATGACTTACTGATAATAAGTTATAGAAGCACTTATATAGTCTTGCAAAGTAATCGCTGACTGGTAATTCATTAAATAAGTACTGATTTAGTTTTTTTATATTAATATTTTATTTATTAAATTGTTTCGAACACTTTTCCAACTGAATAGAAAATTTTCCGAGGTAAAAAGTTATTTTTCCAATATGACCAACTATTTGACAATGTAGGGTAACCGCTTATTTCCTAACTTCCGAGTAACCACCTATTCTATTTTTGTGAGTAACTACTTATTCTTTCACTACGGGTAACTCGTTATTCGCACTTTTTTTGTAAGCGAGAGGGTAATGAATGACCACTCATGAATATTTGGTGAAACCCTTTGTGTGGTACTTACTCGCTTAATTACTCGGTAATGTCTCTTTTTGCTGGGATGTCAGTTTTTTGCTGGGCACTTGCATTTTAGTTAATTTTTAACAAAATTTTTTTATAGTTAAGCTAATTTTAATTCTAAATAAATAAAACTTATATTGAATAAAGTTTCCTTAAATAATTAAGATAAAAAACAAATTCCATGTTTTTCGTGAGTATTTCGTGAGCGTGATTCAAATTAAAATTAATCACGTGAGCGTGAGTGACCGTGATTATAAACAAATGTTCGTGCATGAGTCTTGCGTGATTATCATTTTTCTTTCGTGATCGTGCGTGAGCGTGAGTCAAAATTCACTAACGCGCCCATCTCTAATAGCCATGTCTTATAGCATAGTTTGGTGGTTAGTTACTCACAGTTGCTATCTTGTATTTTGTACTTCATAGGTCTGTTCGACGTCGTTACCGCAGGTACCCGCTTTACCCAATTTACCCAAAACAACAACAATTTTGACAACAGAAACGCTTTCTGGTAAAATTGGGTACCCGAGGTAACGTACGTGGAATAGAGCTAATGTAGGGAATGCAATGGGATATAGTGTGCATACGTTTAATTTCGAAATTTTTTTATATAAGCGTTTTTTTTTATCGATTTCTTCTAATTTCAGCTATTTTATATTTAATAGATAAAAACTTATTGACCTGCTGCACACAAGTAAGCTTACTCGCCAACATACAAAAAATCAAAATATATGTGGTTACATATACCCTTACCAGTGTTTAAAAAATATTGAGTCTAAAAATAGATTAAAAAAAATTTTCAAAAAATCTGTAAAATTATTTTCTATTTGAAATAATGATAAAAATAAGTCATTATAAGTAACTCATTATTATATGTTTTAAAATAATGCAGAATGTAAGTGGGTGCCATTACGGGTAGTCCAAAAAGAATGATATGTCATTACCGTTTCTACACTGGGTTGTTTTGTCAATAACTAACAAATATTGTGGAATATAATTTTTCTTCTACAAATAAATGCTTTTGCACTTGAAATCAAAAAAGCTGAAATACTTTTCAAACAACTAACAAATATGGAATGTAGAAGTTCTCTGAGTGCAGTAATTTTTATATGTAAATAAAAAGAATTGCACCATCAAAAGTGTTAAAATATACTTCCATTTTCAGCATACCTCTGTGTACCTATAGTGAAAAAAACTAATGCTTTTTATTTAAGAATTTATCCCTGTTATTTATTTATTTTCTCAAATATGGCCACTCCAATGCAACAATTACCATTTGTTTAAAAAAATAAAATACTGTTTCTTAATAAAAATTCATAAATTTTCTTTATTAACTTCACAAGTATTCTCTTTAATTTCTTTTTTCCGGAATTCAAAAAAGAAATATATGTATTTTATAAGTTTGTATCTTTTTGTACAACATAGCAATTTGTATACATGTAGGACAACATGCAAGTATTATTAAAGGACATTCACACTTGAGGACATTATACACTCGAGGCAATGTTGTTCTTTATTTAATATATAACTATTTATGTATGTGTATTTGTTACTATGGCCACATACATAGAAATCTCAGAGTGAATTTTTAAAATTGTATGTTGGTGTATTAAATATTTAATGAACTGTAATTAGAGAAATTGATTTGTGTATATGACAACTCATGCAATAGATGTATGTACATTAGGGTGTCTCGATAAATAGTCTTTTTTGTAAATTGATTGAAGTGCTTAACAGCAGTTAAACGATGCGTGTTAATAACCTGAATGTATTAAAGATTTCGATATTAGATTAGGCAAAATATTTTTAATTTAGTTTACAAATTGGTACTTAAAGGTTTGATGTAATAATTTTAGTAATACATCTATTATCCATAGATTTTGCACTTCTTGCGAAATGGGACGTTGAGGAGCCAACTAATTTTGAACGCTCTATGAAACAATTCTAGTCCTCATTGAAACAATTCTAGGAATTTAAAAAAGCTATATATTCCAAACCTGTTCTTTTATCATGAAAGAAGCATTAGGGACCAATTATTAATCAAAAAAAATTTTAAATTGTGGATTGTGGCAATTAACAGAAGTGGAAAGTTCTCTGATTGCTTGGGAATGGCCAGGAATGATTATTTTGTTTGATTGTGAAAGCAACTCACTTGCCAGGCTTTGGTTAGATTAGATACGAAGGCACTACGCACCGCGACCAATATAGATCTTTTGTGCTGCCTAGAGTTTCCTAGAGATTTAGGCTACCAATAAAGCCAATAATCCCGTTAGGAGAATTTCCCCAAACGTTCGAAGGTGACACGAAACGGTCACCCAGAAATCTGAGTCTCCTGTCACACAGTCTCGGATATTCGCAGAGAATATGCTCCGATGTCTCACTTTCCAGCTCACAAAACTTGCAAACATCAGTGTCTGACCGGCCCTGTTTGTGAAGATGGTACCTGAGCCCACAGTGCCCAGTTAAGTATCCCGTCAGGGTCCTAAGGTTACCCCTGTCGAGTGCAAGTCGCCTTGATACTCCGCTGGACAAGAAAATAAATCTTTTGGCCAGTAGAAGTTTTCCAATGCTTAGCAAACTCAGTCTCTCTCCATTGACTGAGTTTTTCCGTAACGTACCCCCAAGGTATCCCAAAGAATGGTTCCGGGCCGATGAATGGTCGACGGGCTCCACAATTGGCTAGACAATCAGCCCTTTCGTTACCCTAATGCCCTTCATGACTAGGAATCCATACCAGTGTAAGGGAGTTGTTCCTACCGAGTTCGTTTAGAATTCCCATACACTCCATGACTAGACCAGATAATACCCCGTGTTGCAGAAAGGATAAATTTCTTCAACCATTTGTCTGCTATTTATTCATCAAAAATGTTAAATTATCTAGCAGTTAAACTCTGTTTTTTTTCTGATATTAATACAGATTTTGTTGTAACTTTAACAATGATTTAATGATTAATAATGTTAGTATTTAGTAATATTACGATTATTAATAATGATCATTTAGTAGTTATTAATTTGTATTTGATAATATTTTCATTATTATTATAATAAGTATATATCTGTATTAATAATCATTTATGGATGCCCACCTTTTTTATTGGTACCATCGTAGGGTTAATTTATTTGCTTATTCAAAATACTCTTATACACATTTCTTATTGTTTTATTAGCTTGCTACTTGCACTAGTAAAGTGTTGGTAGCAACCTAATGATACATTAGTAATATGATGAGAATAACTGTTTCAGTTATTCAATAGTGGTCAATTTCCACTTAGGGCCTCAAGGGAGCCTGATAACAGAGTCCGTAGTTCAGCTTTTACGTCTCCCTAGACGGAGGTCACATATTCAGGTGTCCGGTGTAGGTAACAGCGACCAGCTGTCAAAGGGTTCGGTTAATATTGAATTACGTTCGCGAAATGGTGAGAAAGTTTTATCTTGCGTAGCCTTAGTTCTGGGTAATGTTTCGTCGTATAGACCTAATTTTAATTCCAGACATTTGTCTTTACCGATATTAAAAAACGGCAGCCTGGCTGATCCATTTTATTATGAAACAGATCCAATTGATTTACTTCTTGGCTCTGATGTATGTCCTGGAGTTAAGTTACCTGCTGAATCATTTGTACATGATAATTTATTCTTTCAAAATACCATCTTTGGATGGGTATTTTCTGGTTCTTCGGAATCAGCTAACGCGAGTACTGTTCATTTTCATAATGTCAATTTGGAGAACCTTTTACGTTCGTTCTGGGAACAGGAAGAGGTTGTTATCAAACGCGATTTGACTGATGAGGAACTTGCTTGTGAAAGTTACTTTCAGGCCACAACTAAACGTACTTTGTCTGGCCGTTATATGGTAAAACTACCCTTCAGATCACTTATTATGGATAGCATTTGCCCTAAACTTCATAATAATATGATTGGGGCTTTGAAGCGTTTGAAACAGTTGGAAACTTCATTTTCAAAACGCCCATTATTTTCTGAAACTTATAGGGATTTTATGCTGGAATATGGGTCTTTGGGTCATATGTCGAAAATTGGCACGTATCCGGGTGATGTTCAGGAAAATTCCTATTTTTTGCCGCACCATGGCGTTTTAAAGGAGGATAGTACCACTACCAAATTAAGGGTTGTTTTTGAAGGTAGTAGTCATATTGATGGCCGAAAATCTCTCAATGAGGAGTTATCTCCTGGTCCTGCTTTGCAGAATGATCTGCCGCAGATTATGACCAAATGGAGAACGCACAAGATTGCTTTTAGTGCAGACATTGAGAAAATGTTCAGACAAATTGATGTCGATCCAAAACATCGTCGGTTTCAACAAATTTTGTGGAGGTTTAGTCCACTTGATGAAATTTCGGTATATCAATTAAATACGGTGACTTATGGGACGACCTCGGCACCTTATCTGTCTATCCGTGTTCTTCGGCAGATGGCGGAAGACTATAGGGAGAAATTTCCCGATGAGTCGAAAATTTTAATTTCGGATTCATATGTCGATGACATTATTTCTGGCGCTGAGTCGTTGGAAAAGGCAATTAGTTTACGGGAAAATTTATGTGACCTTTTACGAAAAGGTGGCTGTAATTTGCGAAAGTGGATCACAAATTCATCGGAATTGTTGGGGAAAATTCCTGAGGAACACAGGGAAAAGTCTTTGACTTTAAAGTTTGATCGAGATAATGTGGTAAAAACGCTTGGGATCCAGTGGAACACCACTAGTTACACATTTTCCTTTGGAGCGAACATTGATGAAAATAGCTTTATTTCAAAGAGAACTATTTTATCTGAAACTGCTCGATTATATGATCCATTGGGGTGGCTAACTCCATGTACCGTTATAGCCAAATCACTTTTCAAACAATTATGGGAAAATGGTGTGGACTGGGATAGCCCAGTCCCTCACGAAATAGAGCAAAAGTGGATCGAGTACAAGTCGACTCTTTCAAAATTTTCGGATCTCCGTATTCCAAGATGGATAAACTGTTGTGATAATTTCAAATTTGAACTACACTGTTTTTGTGACGCCTCAACAGTGGCCTGCGCAGCAGCAGTTTACTCTAGGGTAATTACTTCTAATGCTATTTTTGTAAATCTTTTACAGGCTAAATCTAAAGTTTCTCCGATAAAAACTGTTTCCATACCGAGGCTAGAGCTTTGTGCTGCCACCTTATTAGTAAAACTGGCCAAAAGGGTTCAAAATTCCTTTACGGATACGAAAATTGAAAATATTTTCTTTTGGAGTGATAGCTCCACAGTATTAAGCTGGATTAGAAAACCACCTTTACAGTGGACTGTTTATGTCGCCAATAGAGTGGCTGCAATTCAGCGGTTTAGCAATCCACTACAGTGGAAATATGTTCCTTCGGCTCTTAATCCTGCGGATTGTGCATCCAGGGGTATTTTACCTCGTGAACTTATGGAATGTGAAATATGGTGGCGTGGTCCAGAATTTCTATATCAACCGCAATCATTGTGGCCCCGGACTCTTTCCAATTTAGAAACTTCTGAGGAAAGATCTAAAAAATATTCCCCTGTGAATTCTGTTTCAGGAACTACAACTACGGTTACTGTGAACAATATTTCTAGTAAGGGTGATAAGGGAGATAAAACCTCTATATACCCATATTTTCTGTCAAAATTTTCTAAATTATCCACACTCTTAAGGGTAATTTCGTTTTGCTATCGATACGTGCATAACGCAAAACATAGCCGCAAGGACAGAGAACTTAGAGAAATTGGTCTAAAGGCAACGAACTTGAACAGAACTCTTTATGTTTTGATTAAGATAACTCAATCAATTGATTTTCAAGATGACATCAAAATTCTCAATCTTAAAGGTGATGTGAAACAGAGTTCACTTCGAAAGCTTATGCCTTTTATTGACGATGACGGTCTTATTCGAGTCGGCGGCCGTCTTCAGAATTCAAATTTGCCTTTTAACATCAAACACCCAATTCTATTGTGTAGCACAAATCCTCTATCGAAGCTTATAATTAAAGATTCTCACGAGAGGACTTTACATGGTGGTGTCACTTTGACCATGTCTTATGTAAATAGAAGGTATTGGATAATATCCGGAAATCAATTAGCTAAAAATATTATTGGCAGCTGCATGCGCTGTTTTACTTATTCTGCTAAGGCTGCATCGCAGATAATGGGTAACTTGCCTTCTGTACGTTTAAACGTAACCAGACCATTCAAGCATAGTGGCGTCGATTATGCTGGACCAATTTTAGTGAAAAATTCTACTTTAAGATCCGCTGTCATGTCGAAAGGTTATATTTGTATATTCGTATGCATGGTTACGAAGGCTATACATTTAGAGGCAGTTTCCAATTTAACGACAAACGCATTTTTGGCTGCTTTTCGCCGTTTTATATCTCGTAGGGGTGCCTGTACGGATATTTACTCCGATTGTGGAACAAATTTCGTAGGGGCGTCAAAAGAACTTCAGGTTCTCTTTAACAGGAATGCGAAATCGCTTCCTGAAGATCTGCTTCAATCTTTAACGTCTATTGGCACTGAGTGCCATTTTATACCTCCTGGCTCCCCAAACTTTGGTGGCCTTTGGGAGGCCGGAGTAAAACGGTAAAATACCACCTAAAACGCATTATGCATGATAGAACTCTGAGTTTTGAAGAATTATCAACGTTATTATGTCAAATAGAAGGCTGCCTTAATTCTCGACCTCTTTGCCCGCTATCTTCGGACCCATCGGATTTGGACGCGCTGACTCCAGTACATTTCCTGATAGGTGAACCAACGAATTGTTTGCAAGAAGAAAACTTGCTAGATTTCAATATTAACCATTTGACTCGATGGAAATCAATCGAAAAACTTAAACAGCATTTTTGGAGGAGATGGTATTTGGAATACCTAAACCGATTACAAGCACGTCCAAAATGGCTTAAATCGACTACTGATGCTAAAGTTGGAAATTTGGTCCTTATCGCAGATGATAGATGTGGTCCTGCGCAATGGAATTTAGGTCGAATTCAAGAGGTACACCCTGGCCTTGATGGTCGGGTGCGGGTAGTATCCATATTAACCAAAAATAAAATTATTAAAAGACCTATTTCTAAAATTTGTTTTTTACCAACAGATTCTACGCATGAAATTTCTACACCGCAATATAACTTAACAACGAAGGAAAGGATGGAGCCTGATCCGGTCGCTGTGAGTCGGAGCATAGCGAAGTCCTGTGACTGAATCAAACTACTCCCAACTATAGGCCGTCCTTCCCCGCATTTCAACGATATTACAGAACTGTTGTTCTTCAGGGGGAGCATGTTGCAGAAAGGATAAATTTCTTCAACCATTTGTCTGCTATTTATTCATCAAAAATGTTAAATTATCTAACAGTTAAACTCTGTTTTTTTTCTGATATTAATACAGATTTTGTTGTAACTTTAACAATGATTTAATGATTAATATTGTTAGTATTTAGTAATATTACGATTATTAATAATGATCATTTAGTAGTTATTAATTTGTATTTGATAATATTTTCATTATTATTATAATAAGTATATATCTGTATTAATAATCATTTATGGATGCCCACCTTTTTTATTGGTACCATCGTAGGGTTAATTTATTTGCTTATTCAAAATACTCTTATACACATTTCTTATTGTTTTATTAGCTTGCTACTTGCACTAGTAAAGTGTTGGTAGCAACCTAATGATACATTAGTAATATGATGAGAATAACTGTTTCAGTTATTCTCATTATAAGAAGAAAACTAGTTTTATGTTATTCAATGTATTTCTAGGTAATTTATGGAATTATTAAAATTATTCTGCCCTTTTCATTTTGGACATTCAGCCTAAGAAGACATAGTTGGTAAAATAAATAAAATAAAGAGTTGTACAACCCTTAAACACATCGTGTGTTTTATTAGTTCAAATTAATTAAATTGTCTGAGTTTAAATGAAAGTTTTAATATAAAATACTTAAAACTATACTATCTAAACGGAAATACGTAAACACCCCGTAAACTCCTGAGCCTTTAGCGCAGCTTGGCTGTGAGAAAGAATGTAGATGCGAGATCTAACTGTGCCTCTCCGCAGGCAATCTCTCACACATATGCAGATGGCGAAAATCTTCGCCTGAAAGACAGAGGGGTACTTGCCCATTGGTAAAGCACGCTGGAATCCGGGTCCAAAGACACCTGCCCCCGTGTCACCATTAGCCAGCTTTGAGCCATCAGTGAACCATACCTGAGCCCCCTCTTCGGGCTGGCAGGATTGGCTGGTCCACATATTTCTGTCAAATGACATAATGTCAAAATGCCTGACAAAAATCTCCTCCGGGATCATTTTATCCGCGCCCTTAAGATTGGGTCGTCCAGAAAGATCCCGGCGATCCTCATGTGACCCTTTAGGTCCCCGCTCCTCATGTCCCCGACACCCCGGAGGCGAAGTGAGCCAATGCTTGCAGCTTCCTTCACGGAAATATGCAGTGGAATACCCAACATGGCCCCAATAGCATCCGTCGTGCACTATCTTCCAGCACCCGTAATGCCAGTACACACCAGCCGATACAACCTCTTTAGAGTATCGCTTGCCGTTGACTGCTCAACCTTTGGCCACCATGCCAAGGCAGCATACGTGATCATAGGTTTCACAATGGTGCTGAGTGACCAGTGTGGTCTTAGACCCCATGTTTTCCCAAAGAGCCTCTGACAGGCATAATATGCCCTAGTGGCCTTCTTGGTTACGGAGTCGAGATGATCATTCCACGTAAGGGATTTATCAAGAGTCACCCCTAAATATTTCACACTATCCGAGAAGCCTATCGTTTTTTTCGTCTTCGTCGGGTTGATAATCAACCCTTTTTCCCGACACCATGAGTTAGTAAAGTTCAGAGCCTGCTGCATACGATCAGAGATGGTCCTGTCATCCCAGCCGACAACGGAGATGACAAGATCTTCGGCATAGCCATAGGTCCTGAAGCCCAGGTCGTTCAGACCCTCAAGCAACTCATCAATGACCAGTGTCCATAGTAAAGGCGACAGTACACCGCCCTGAGGACATGCTCTGGTCGCATTCGCGGTCCTACTAGTAGACCCTATACCGAACGTGATTTCCCTAGAGTTGAGCATCTCCAATGTCCAATTTACAATCATTGGAGATATGCCCCTTCTCAACATAGACAGCCCAATCGCGTCGTAGGACGTGTTGTCAAAAGCGCCCTGTATATCAATAAAAGCACAGAAGGCAATATTCTTTGCCTCCAGTGCCTTCTCTATCAACGTGACAACATGATAGACAGCACTTTCGGTAGACTTACCCCATTGATACGCGAACTGAAGCTCGTTTATCGGCTTACGCCTGAGGTACGTGTCCCTAATATAGTGGTCCAGAACTTTCTCCATTGTTTTAAGATGAAAAGAGCTGAGGCTAATTGGTCTATATGACTTAGGCAGCTGTTCGGATTTCCCCCACCCCACCCCGCCTTTAACCCCCCTCCAATTCGTCGGAACATGACCCAGCAAAAGACTGGATCTAAATATCCTATCCAGTTATGGGGCTATTATGTCCACCCCCCTCTGCATCAGACATGGATAGATCCCGTCGGGGCCCGGCGATTTAAAGGACGAAAATCCATTTATCGCCCATTTCACTCTGTCCTCTCGAAAGACGGCACCAGTTAGGCGTAAATACCTTCCGGTAAGGTTTGGGATTCTTTGAATCGCTACAGAGCCGTCTTGTAGGTGACCCAGTCGGCTCTATGAAATAACCCCCCACGAAATAACTCCCCAAAATGAAAATGAAATAAATCCCCAAACTTTTGTACAGAAAACAACAACAACGGTAATTGGGGAGTTATTTCGTTTTTTTGGGGATTTATTTCGTATTTTAATTGGGGACTTATTTCATTATGAAATAAGTCCCCAAATTTTAAAAATGAAATAAATCCCCAAATATTTTTTTGGGGAGTTATTTCATTTTCTCTAAAATTAAGATTCTTTCAAATTCCAAGCTAAAAATAGATAGAATTATTACACGTATATACAATTTTTTATGAAAACAGTAAAATTACACCGTGGAGTAAATATCAATTACAGTGAATCTAAAAATTGTTCCTAGAACTACGTTTCATGTGGTAAAATGTAGAACAATTTTATTAAAAAATAACCTCTAAATTCTTAAACGCTTTGTATAATTATAGGAGGTTTATTGAACAAATTTTGTATGAAAATGACGTTTTGTAAACCTGCTATAACTTTACAAAGCATTTATGAATTGAGGGGTAAGCGTATGAAACCATTATTTAATATATTTAAATGAATGTAGAAAAAATACAGAATGGATTAATAGTTTTGGTGAAGGAATTATTTTTCGGATTTTTCATAACTAACTGATTTGTCCTCAGACAATTTATAGCTAACGAATGAAAATTACTTTATCTTTATGAAAAATCTTTTATCTTTATTTCCAGCCGATCGTGCTCTAAAAATATATAGCCAACGATTTAATAGTTTTGGCATGGTTTTGTCAATTTTTTGAAATAAAATGAAATTAAAGTTGTATTCAAGCCTTGAAACTGGAAAAAAGGGCTGGAATTGAACTTGTTTTCAACTTGAATTCCAGTGAAATTGTTTATAGGATTAGCATATTTAAAGAAGAATCTTTGGATGAATAGTTATCGGATGAGGAACAATAAGTAGCGACTTTTAATAATTTCAACGAATTTTCAATTTTTGAAGCCATGTATGCGATCTTTAATTCCTCTAGTTTCTCTTATTGTAGCGATATATTTAAAGACTCCATGCATATATGTGCATATTTAACATACATAAATAAATGTAATTTTTACAATTAAAAACAATTTGAAATAATACTGAATTTTAAAATGGGGACTTATTTCATCTTGAAAATGGGGCTTTATTTCATTATGAAATAAACCCCCAAAAATGGGGAGTTATTTCATTTTTGTTTAGGGTATTATTTTATTTCTGTGGGGGTTTATTTCATTATGAAAATTGGGGCATTATTTCATAATGAAATAAGCCCCCAATTTTGGGGCTTTATTTCATTTTCGTTTTGGGGAGTTATTTCATGGGTGGTTATTTCATGGAGCCGACCCAGTCACCTGTTTCCTTGGCTCTGTTGAATAGTCTGCTGGCCTCACTTTTGAGCTTATCCAGACCATCGTTCCACCATGGAACGTCCCTTTTCACCATCCTGGTCCTTATGGGACAGCTCGCAAAGTAAGCAGAAGTCAAACTCGATTGAATCTCTGATGCTTCATAATCAATCGCATCTGGGCTCAGAATCAGCCCTTTAGAGAGATTGGCATCGCTTTCCAAGTGATAACGGAATTTTTCCCAATTTGTGCATCTGGGATTACGATACTTCTGACACGAGTCCAGCGCATTAACAACATCAAAGACCAGGTGTTGATGATCAGACATTGATATTTCGCTAGAGGCATGCCAGTTAGAGATGGCGAAAGAAAGGTTAGAACTAGTAAGAGTGAGGTCCAAGACCTCTGACCTAATAGCATTCCTAAACGTCGGTTCTTCACCCCTATTTGCTATGTTTATACCATTACTACATATAAATTCAAGCAGGTGCTCACCTCGTTTGTTGATATTGGTGCTTCCCCACGTTGTGTGATGAGCATTGGCGTCACAGCAGAGGATCCAACTCAGACTCCTCACTCGGCAATATTCCACGAAGGTCAAGACCTCAGCAGTTGGTGCCGCGTCGCTATCGCCAGACAAATACGCAGAGGCCAACATCACCTCATGCTCCCCATCCAAGGAAGGCACTTTTGCCCAGATCGCAACCAGTTCTCCCAATATAAACTCCGAAATTGAAAGAACTGTTAGGTTGCTCCTCACAAGGATGGCCGCTCTAGGCCTACTGTGCTTGGAGTCATATATCAACCTACCATGGTTCACGTTTAGCCCCTTAATGGCTCCATTGTGCATCCACGGCTCCTGAATGAATACTACATCCAGAGCGTCGACTGTGAACCTTCTGTTGGCAACATCAGATGCCGCTTTGGCATGGTGAAGGTTCACTTGCAAGCACCTGAGGTGTTTCGGTGTTCTGCCCCTTGTGGCAGTAATCACTTACGAGCAAGTTTGGCAGCATGCTTTGCCACATTTCTGCCCCGATTAGAGTTCAGCAGAGCAGCTTCCTCTGCCGAGTTCCTTTCCCACTTTCCGCGAAGAAGAAGTTCATCCTCTTCATTCGTTGGGATGTTGGTATTGGTCACTTTAGTTGGACCCGAGAGGTCCTCCGTTATAATTCCAACGTCCATTGGTTCAGCAACGTTAAGACTAGAAAGGCCTTCTGTTGGATGAACGATGGATAACTTCCCCTTAGCATCATTTCGGCATAAAGCCCCTTTACCTATTGAGTATAGATCCGCGTTGATCTTCTCTTGCCCATTTTCCGTATATTGGCCAATTGTATCCATCTGAAAAATAAGATAAAAAAGGGATTAGAATAGTACGCTCGGTAGCAGAGCCCTGTACTACCAGCGGGCTAATACAACCAGGGTTCGCCTCGTCATGGAGGCCACCGTTCAAAAACACACTAACGTAGTGTTATTCGTCCCATGGGCACGGTTGGATAACACCGGGGATTACGGGTTTTTATCGAGTGTCTGCTCTAGATCCATGTTCTGTGAAAGCAGGGACACATATAGCCCGATGTGGCTCTTCACCACGCATGGACGGTCTTTGGATTCCTTGAGAGGCTAAGGCAACATCAACAGATTTGCTAAAACGCTTCAAGGCCCCTGTAGCACTGCACTTGTCCCCTTTGGCTAGGTATTCCTCGGGCAATGGTTTCTGATATCCTTCACAACTAGCTAAAGTGATAAGGCAAAACGTCAATTGTACAGCCTGATGGTCTAATTACAGAGAGCGTTTCAGGTAATTACGTGACCTTCCTCACTGAATCACAGTTACAACGGCGTAGATGGCAGCCCCACCATCAGACTAGGATATCTTGTGCCAATGCCTCATTATATCCAAAACTTAAATACCATTCCCAGAAAGTCAATAAGAATAAAACAAACTGCAAAATACACGTTGACGAACCCCCGCAATGACAAAGGAATTCGATTCGCCGCTTGGAATGTAAGAACACTCTATCAGTTAGGCAAGCTCGAGCAAGGAAGTAAAATGTACTGACGTACATCAGTTCTTGTGGTCTGTTATACTAAATGAGGACGATCCACACCAACATGTTATAGGAATTGTTATACAAAAAAATTTACGTTACTTGCTGCTGGACTACAAATATGTTAATGAACGAGTTATGGTTAAACGTATTAAAGGTATAGGTACTAACATAACTATTATCTAATGCTATGCTACTGAAGACTCTATGGAAGACCAGAAAGATAAATTCTTCGACATCTTCAACCAAACCCTCAAAAATGTTCGTAAAAAGGATTTTTAAATTGTACTTGGAGATTTTAATATTAAAGTTTATTGCAGATAACACTGATGTGGAAAAAGTAATGGGTAAACATTAGGGCATTCAATCGAATAAGTTAAAATGTCCAAATTTCGAATAACGAATAGCTCGAATAATTTCATACGATTAATCGATTAATCGAAATTGGTAAAAAATTACAAAACCATTTAAAAAAGATATACTTTTTTTAAAGTAAATGTGCTTAAATCTTATAACTCATTTAACAAATTGGATAAAATAATTTTCTGTAGATTTGTATCTATCCGGATTTCATCCTGGCCTAAGGAAATCAGCAAGGGACAACTTTTTAAAATTCTTAGAAATATTTGTTAGTTTCAACTATTGTTTTCATCTAGAAGCGTTATCAAACATCATCATACCAAAGAAAAAAACCAACGAAAAATTATCACAGTTTGCTATGTGATCTTCCAAAATAGTACTCTGTTGTTGGGACTGATCTAGCAATGCAGTGCTAGATCAAGTAACGTATACGAAGAGGGAAAATCAATTCTCAACAGAATTTCTCTCTTCATTTACCATCATTTATGTATTCATTAGGGCGGGTCGATTTGTAGGGATGCAAAAAAATCTCTCAAGTGACAAGAAAATCGTATTCTAGGGATCAAAATAAGAAACTGCCCGAGGAACCATACCTGTAAAACGAATTATGAATCCCCGACTTTTGAAAAATCCAACTTTGACCCATTTATAGTGCCCCAATCGAGTCCAAATGTATGTATGGGGGTCGGTCATACATTTGGACTCGATTGGGGCACTCTAAGTGGGATTTTTCAAAATTTGGGACATCAAAAGTCGGGGACTCAGAATTCGTTTTAGAGGTATGGTTCCTCGGGAAAAGTTTCTTATTTTGATCCCTAGAATACGATTTTCCTTGTCACTTGGGCGATTTTTAAATCGACCTTGCCTAGTATTCATGCATACACTCGGTTCTATAGAAGATAGTGGCGAACGCTTGTTGAAATATGTGGTTTGAATAAACTAAAAATTGGCGGCATCATTTTTCCACACAAATGCAATCATAAAATAATGTGGATATCAGAAGACTCAAAACCAGATTGCCCACATTTGTGTCGCAGATAAATGCAGTAATTGTTTATGGGATATACGCAATAAAAGAGGAGCCGATTTTGGTTCAGACCATCATATGCTGTTTGGAAAATTACAACTGAGACTGCCCAAAAAAAATAGAAAACCACCACCCTCCGTATAAAATATAATGTAGGTCGCCTTGAACTACCCCACCTCAAATCGCTTTTTTGCAATACCCTTAGGGAAAAAGTTTAAAATTTAGCACCGAAAACTAATATTGAACAGAAATGGTGTAAACTAAAGACTGCACTACAGGCCACAATCCAACATGTCCTGTATTGCATATCCATATCAAACGCCATTATACGTAAAGAGGCCAGCAAAGAATATAACTAATTCGATAAGATGGTCATAAAAGCAATCAGAGATGATAAAAGAGAATTTACCAATCGCCTGGCTAAATCAGCCGATGAAGCAGCAAGGACACATAACGGGAAGAAGCTTTTTAAAATCACTAAGCAATTTAATGGAATTAAAAATGAAAAATCAATCCCGGTCAAAAACTAAAGCAGCGAAATTCTCACTACAATAAAAGCCCAACTAGAGAGGCGGAAAAACATTTCATCGAAACAATGAATATTCATAGATCTTATATTGAAATGACATAATACGAGGAAAACATTAATGCAATTCCCATTCGAACAAATCCACCAAATAAATAAGAAATATGAGATCCAAATATGTTTTGGGAGCTATTTCACCCTTTCTTATATGGAATATGTGAAAGTAAAAGAAATCCTAAGGAAACAGAACAAAAGCGACAGATTAAACTGCGACAACTGGCGAGGAATAACGGTACTCCTAGCTATAATGAAAGTAATAATGAAGATAGTTTTAGAGCAGTGCTGTTCAAAAGTAAAAATGTAGTTGTGTTGGTGAGAAAATGAGAATTGCACTGTAGGAAATGTTAAATGGGTTAATAGAATCTATATGAATTTATTTTTTATTAAAAATATGAAAAGTGAAGTACTATCGGAAAATATAAATATATACTATACTTTTTTAAAGAAACAAAAGTAAACAAAAATACAATTTTTGAAAGAAAAAATAACAAATAAATACATATATAAGGGTGGCTTCTTTCATTCTATGTAAAACAAAAGGTTTTTGATTTTTTTAAATCAATATCAATGATTTCAATGTATTTACATATTTATTAAATATCTTTAATCTTCATGTTCATTCGTCGCTGTTTCAGTGACGACTAAAAGCAAGAGCGTAAGAATACGTGCGAATTGAGCAGGGACAGTTGTGCTATGTAATGAACAGCACTGTTTAAGAGCGAAAGATGGTCGATATTAATAGAAAACTAAGACCCGAACAAGCAGGCTTCAGACCAGCTATGTCTTGCATTTACCAAATACACTCCGGATAATCATTGAACAATCTCTCAAATTAAGCTCTCTCTTGTATATGATATTCTTCTATTAGGAAAATGCTTTTGATTCCGTTAGCAGGGCCTGCATATAGGACGAATTACGTAATAAGGGATACCTAATAAGATCATATGCATAATTCTATCCCTTATCTTCCTTATTGTACTAGATGCATTTGTCAAACGAGCATATACTAATAAACCACGAGGAATTATATGGGATCCTTTTAACCTACTTGAACGCTTAGAATCACTAGATTACATAAAATAAAAAGTGGATAACCTGGTCAGTGAATCGACGAAAGTAGGTCTGAAAATTAATATAAATTAAAAAGGAAATCCGTTTAAATACTCGCTATATAGAACCAATACAAATAGGTAACTAAGTAATAGAGATCGTCCAAAATTTCCAATATTTAGGTGGTGCCCTTTTGGATATCGAAACAAGAATTAAAAAGGCCCGTTGTTTATTTGCACAATTATCCAGAACGTGGAAATCAAACGAATAGAGCACCGAAACAAAATGAAAAATATTCTCTGCTTGCGTACTCTCAATTTTACCGTATGGCTGTAAAACTTGGTTGGTTTCAGAACAAATCAAGGGAAAAATGTAAATATTTGTCAAGAGATGCATTATTATAAATTTTAAAATATTTTTTTTTTTGTAACAGCCTCGACATTAAGAAATATTTAATAAAAATAAACAGAAAACAACAGGGTATACAATAATTTCATGGAAAGTGTTATTGAATTTCCGGACTATGTTAAGGTGGATTTTGGATTCTATAAAAAAATAAAAGGAAACAAATTTAAAAAGTTAAGTACAAGCATTTTTTAGATTTTCTGGAGTGTCACGAAACCCTGGTCATAGCGTACCGGAAATAGCCCCTACTTGTCCAGCTAGCTCACGGACGACAGGGGAGGTAAGACCCGCTATTTCCGGCAGAGGGTCGGACACTAAAATTTATAAAACTCACAAAAAAACTACATAAAAACTAAACTCATAAAAAAAACTCAAAAACTAAAACAAAACAATGAGCTAACACTGGGACAGAATCCCACCATTACTCAAAACAAAACCCCCATTAAACCCTTACCTAAAAACCTACACAAAACTAACAAAAAGGTACTGTATTTTCATAAAAAAACAGACGGACGAAAACCTACAATAAACAGAACTGAAACAAAACATTTTGAGGACAAAAGATGGAGCTTGTCCCCCCTAGCCTGCCCACCCTGCCATGGTAACATACACTAGACGACGATTATGTTACCCCACAAACACTACACTGGTCACTTTATCACATACTTACGTTAACACACCATTTTAACACTTTAGCCAGACATTTTCTTATTAATGTTCAGCCAAATGAAAACATGTATAATTTCTTTTCTTTCAAAAACAATAAATATAATAAAATTTATTTAAATTAATAAAATCGGCACTAGTTTTAAATTAATTACGATATATAAAAACAATAAGGTAGGTAAATGAAATAATAAAAAAACTACAAAATATAAAATTAATTTTTATTTAAACTAACCTAATACAATAAACAAAAAAAAACCTAACACTAACATAAATTCCCAAAATTACACCTACTGTATCTCCTAATAACAGGTTAAATCACGAAACTAATTTGCCTAACTTTAAAGAGCTCTCTAAAGCAGTTTTCCTTTTAATTGGGTCCAAATCTACCCGCACTGAATTCACACAAACGACACTTCACTGTAGTTTTGGGCTAACACTTTTTCATTAACACTAACACTATTTAAAACTATTCTAAATGCTGCTTCACTCTATCTTTTAACTGCTAAAACTCTTTATTCAAACAATTTCTAAATTTCTTTTAATTTTTATAAAATCTTGGAATTTAACTTTTATTTTTAAATTAATAAATATTCTCTTTTTTTAACTTTTTTCTTTGTAACACTTTAATTTTATGCCTTTTTTTAAGGACTCACCCACAAGTATATAATTTATTGAGACATTCGGCCACCATCAAAATAAAATGGCCTCCACTGGTATACCCAAAGAAAAATGGATGACTCGATTGAATGGCGGCTTACTGTACAATGGCGGCTACTTCATTAAATTACCTCAACCGGTGGTCCTCAAAACTGCTGGTACAAAAGCTGGTAGCACAAAAAAAACCCAAAACTCGGGGGTTACCAAACTCAAAGAGTAGCCCAAAAATTCTCGGGGGTATCCAAAAAAAATAATCGGGGTGACCAAAAATTATATTGTGGACTACAGTCTTCTTGATATTTCCCAAAACTGAAGACTGTAGCCCAACACTTCCACTAAAAACCGGAATCTGCTACAAATTTGGCCAACAAACCTGGGTGAATCCTTTTTTCCTTTATTCAACGGCTTGGCGGTTAGGAGATAAAAAACCACAAACTTTCAAAACAAAATTTCTATGCGGCAGCGCACCAACTTTAACTTCCACTAAGCTCGATAGTTTAATACCTATTGAGCCTTTCGCACTCTTTATACTGCTCTTACCATAGGAATATCGATACAGCTTAGGAAGAGTAACGAAAAAGAGCGGGAGTTGGTACAAAAGAGCGGAGTAGTTTTCATTTGGCTGAAATATCCAGCCCTAAAAAAAAAATATCACCATCCGTCATTGTTTTGATACCATTGCCATTTCTTTCACTCCTTTTCTACTTATCTTACATTCGCCTATTCTCCCTTATATTCAGCAAATCAGCTGTCATACTACTTAAAGAATACAACCATTCACAACCGGTCTACCGCTACAAATTATTCGATTTTCCCAGCCCGTCGCCCGAAAAGTGAAAGAGCGGTTGATTGTTATCCAAAGCCCAACGTAGGCAAACGCCCACACCCTGAGATACTAATTACATGCTCTACTGACAAGAACAGCCGGGCAACACATTCCCGAATAGAAAACCCTAAAATCGTTGACATTTCAACATCCCTCAGATCTGGCATCCTCAAAACGTTTCAATTAAACTTGCCACCACCAAAACCGCTACCGTTTTTCGTTCCAATCAAATTCAGGTCTGGCAACTCCATAAATAAACTCGGTATCTAGTACCGGGTAACCAAATAATCGGCATCTTAATAACATTAGCTGTCATTCATTGACATGCTAGATAATGAAAAAACTATTTCCGCCTCTACAATACTATTAACACGACGCGATAAATACAATTCTACGCAGTTCTGCCGCGTGTGTAAAAAACATTATTAAAATAAAAAGTGTATCACAAAACAAAAGGTTACACAAAAAAAATTAAAGAGGACAACCACGGAAAAAAATGTAAAAAGGAGCGATTAAAAAAGATTATAACTGAACCACCCGCAATGTGCAAAAAAAAACTTACCGGTATGCAAAACAAAAAAATCGCGAGTGCAAATAACTATTTTAAAAAAACTAAAGCTGAATGAAAAGAAAGAATAAAACCAAAAAAAAACAAAATGAAAGGTGTAGGGAAACAAAAGTGTTCACCAAAACGGAACGGGTATGCGGCCCATAGACTACCAAGCATGATGGTAGGCTTGTCAAGTATGTTGGACGAAACGAAAAATTTTTAAATTTCTAATTAGTTTTCTGTGACCAACAAAAAAAATTACGTTAATAACTACTAAAGATGCAAAAACAGAACTTCAAAGAAAAGATTTACAAAATTTAGTATTTTTTAAACTAAGTTCGCCAGCATGCTTGACTGTGTATTCCCAACCCATTTCCTGCTTGTCAAACTTGACCACATGCCTGATCGTCTAAGGGCCGCTCTAAAAAAACGTAAAAAAAAATGTTTAACCAAAAAAAAAATGTACTCAAACAAGGTAAAAAGAAAATTTAACTACAAATCTAATTACAAAAGTGTGTAAAATAAATATCTAAAAAAACTAAAATGAAGTGTGTAACAAAACAAATTGCATAAAAAAAAATTTAGAAAGAAGGTAATAAAAACTGAAGACGACAAAAAAAAAAAAGGAGTAGAAAAACGTCGGCCGATTTGTCTCCTGAGCAGGCGGCGGCTATTGTCAACCTTGCCGGCGACCGAATCCTATCCGTTGCTTAGCCGTTTCTATGTGTCTGGTATGGAGGCGGATGGCCTGTTAACCGTGTTGGCGGCGGTGGTTTACCGGCCCACGCACAGATTGCTGAGCTTTGCCTCAACTAATTGACTCAAAAAACATCATTTTCCATTAAAACACGGTAAGTTGCTTGAGTTTCTCGTGTACATTGTGTATAATTTGTTTTCCCGCAAATTGAATATGCCAGACTATTAATTTTCTGGGGAAGAAGTAACAGTTTGTGTTTATTGTGGTTTTGCTATAAAAATCAAAATTGTTATTATTGATCATTGAACTAAATTTTTTCCTTTCCCCTTTTCAAAGTCTGATGCCGATAAGCTGTTTGTTACCCAATTACTCCGTAAGAAGACAGTAACAAAAAAAAGTGTCAAGTGCCAGCTCGAAGCCAGAGAACCTACAAGAATACACTGGAATTTGTAAGCCAAACACACAACATGCTTTCAAAATACATGATGTATTTTTGGTAAACAAAGCATATGATATTCGACTCCATACCCGCTCACAAATATCAACAGACCAACTCCGGAAGAAGTTAAAATAGCTTTTACCATATTCCTGGTCAACATTTCCATCAAATCTTAACATTTCCATATTGGTAAGTTGCATATTTTCCTACATTTGGTCTTTACAATCAGCTGATTTAAATATTTTACTAATCTTAACAATTTTCTATTTGTCCCTCTAGATATTTTGCTTTCTGGGAGTAGATTTGCGAAAACAAATTTACAATTTGCCTACTGGAGAAGTAACCAAACAGACATCCTTACTTGCCTCGGAGTTTTTGGTATCGGGATTTGCTCTATTGCCTCGATTTTACTAGGGTCAGTTCTAAGTTGAACACCACCTATAACAAAACCTAAATATTTCAATTCTTTAAAACAAAAAACGCTTTTTTTCATTCCTATAGTTAGGTTTGCCTTGGCCAGTTTGCAACAGTTTGCAACCTCACGCAGAAGAGACATATGGGTATCGAAATCCTTGGAAATTACCAGCAAATCATCGAGATATATAAAGACGTTGTTCCTAAGTCTTTGCGGGATCACCCTATCCATTAACCGGCAAAGTCTTTGAGCCGCATTGCATAAGCCGAATGGCATAACCTTATATTGATAATGTGGCCTGCCTGGTAAGGTGAAAGCTGTAAATTCACGACATTTTGGCTCAAGATCGATTTGCCAAAAGGCATATTTGAGATCCACGCTGCTGATAAAAATGGTTTCATCTATTCTACTTAAAATACCTTCAATATTCTGGATTGGATAAGCATCCTTAATTGTGAGGTTGTTCAGTTTCCTGGCATCAAGGCACAGACGATTTTTGCCTGGTTTCATTACCAAAGTGACCCTATTGTTCCATGGGCTTTCGCTTTCTTCGATTACGCCTAATTTTAACATAATGTCAACTTCATCATAGAGTAGTTCCTGAACTTTGGGAGACACAGGATAATGCCGTTCTTTAAAAGGAACCGAGTCGGGAATTAATTGGATATTGTGTATCTCACAGTGAGTTTTACCTAAGCCATCAGTCTCAAATGTTTTAAATAATTTTTTTACTTTTTCTAGTTCATCTTTTTGCCGTTCTGTTAATTTATGCGGTTCTGGGTTTTGATTCTGAAGGGGTTTCAAACTTGTAATTAATTTATTTAAGTCGATTTCATCGACATTCAAAACATCTGGCGCTAAATTGAAACTTCTCCAAAAATCAATACCCAGATACACATTTTGCTCTAAAGATGGGCATAAATAAAACTGGATTTGACAATCTATATCTCGATATTTTACTGGGAGTATGATTTTGCCACAGATTCGGTGAGAACTACCTGCTGCTGTCATTACATTAGATTTGTATCGGTTTGCAACAACACCTAAATCTTTTAAAAGCTCATCGCAACCCCTGCCAAGTATACTAACAGATGCGCCAGTGTCCAATAAACCTTTAATTGGTTTATCTTTTAAAATTATGTTGGCAAAGACTCTAGGGTCCCTATTGGAAATAGGTTCTGCCGATACTATTGCCTCTACCGATGCTATAACCATTTCCCTAATTGCCTTCCGATTATTGTATCGATTTCTGGCGTTTCTAACTATCTTTGAGACCAATTTTGGCACTCCCGAATCCAAATCTCCAAAAATACGATTTCTTACTCTAATATAATTTTGTAGCCTTTCTTCATATGATTTGTAATGCCTCGATCTACGAATGGGTGAGGTATCTAAATTATCTTTTTCCATATTAATATTAAAATTTTCATTTGCCTTTCGATTTGTCGTATTTTCTACTTTTCTGGTGTTGCGGACGTTTGAGTAGAGCGTGACTCGCCCGCTTTCGCCATGCTCCTTCTGCGGTTTTCCTGCTTATTGCAGTTTGGGCATTTGGGAGTCACGGTGTTCTCCAAACCACACTTGAAACAAAATATCTTTTGGATTTCAGAATCGCAATCCATAAATGTATGTCCAGCACGTTTACAGTTCCAGCATTTGAGTTCTCTTTTCTCATTCTGTTTATATGCTTCAACTGTAAAAGAGTTCTGATGTTCATCATAAAATTCAGTTTGATCATCATCCTCGTAGATCTCACTGATTCTTGGCCGCTGTGAAAAACGCATTGAAGTGGCAGATGGTGTGTTGATTTTTACATCACGCTTTGGGAATCGCTTCTCTATCTCTTTGCATTCTTCTCTTAATTGTTCAATATTATAAATGGCCATTGGATAAACTAATCTGGCTATATGTTCCCTAACATTACGCTTTAACACCTTGATCATCTCATATTCTGGGATCGGGGTACGAAGTTTGGAACGAAAAACAAGCATTGAGTGGAAATAATTATCGAGTGATTCATTGGGTTGTTGCCGTTTTTCCACAATTCCTTGCATGATTTCAAAATCACTGCGATTGGATTGAAATTGTTTCAGAAGACTAAAACGCAGGGTTGGCCAATCTGTTATTCCATTTTGCGTTTTTAAATACAGCCAAAACCATTCTTTGGCATGGCCTTTTAATAATCTATGGAAGTCTCGAAGAACTTCCTCCCAAGGTATAGCATATTGGACCTGTAAAAGCTCTACACGAAAAACAAAGTCTTCTATCGAAACACTACCTGAACCCTCAAAGAAGATATCCCATTTATCAATTCTAATTTTACCTTCTACAGGTCTAACATTGAAATTATCTCCATTTGTGTAAAAATTCGGGGCATTCGACAAAATGTTTGAGAATCGCTGACGCTCATCAGGACCTCTATTTCGGTAAGTATTTGAAATTGGCCTATCTGGTTGCATACCATCTAAATTATAATTTCTTCCAAAACTATTAGAATGATGTTGCCTCTGTATATCCTGATGCTGGCTGTTATTTTGTCGTAGAACCGGAATTTCATCTCGTGGTGCAGCTTCCCTATTCAACTCACACACCTTTTCCCTATCGGATGAAGAGCTGTTTGAAGCGGAATCAAAAGGATTTGCAGCAACGTTTTGATTATTTCTCAAAGGTTGTATAACTTCATTAATTTGTTTCATTATATCGTCAAACCCTTCCTTCATCATCCTAGACATTTCCGCCCTTAGAGATCTTCTAAGTTCATTTTCTACAGTAGACTGTAAATTCATGGCCCCCTGTTCCGATGAATCTTCTTCCTCGAAAACGTCCATAAGATTTACAGTCGCACTAGGCCTAGGTGTTTTTGGTTTAGCACCCGTTGTTCTAACAGAATTAACATTATTTCCTATATTTTGTGGCACCTGCCTTCTAATTGTGTTAGACATATCTATAAAGTTGGGATCTTGATATATCCCGGCACCATGAGGTGTACGTTGCACAGGTCCCGTGTAAATGGGACGATTCTGGTCAAACTCTAAAGACCGTCTACCCTTACTATTAGAACCTGACTTACTTTTATACTGAGAACCTTCCATAGCTTTTGAATTCGAAAAATTAATGGCAAAAATATCAAAATATAACTGCGGACGATAAAATTTATAGTATAAAATACAATTTTCATAGACATAAAGGTGTGTTAACGAGCATATCAAAGTGACACATTCAAACAAGTACAAGTTATTAACCTATACTAAAGCTAGTTTCCTAAATGTATATATCACAGTTCTATTATATTGCACTACACCCATCCCTTATAAACCTATATTGCTAAAATTCTCATAAATCACAGTGCTACAGATGCTTTTATATAGCATAAGGCCACTGCTTTTGGTAAAAATAAAATGAAGCAACTATGATCTCGTCATATTGCCATAGGCCTTCATTTTACGTACTATTGACACTAAATTGTCGCTATTAGAATTCCTAAAATATCACAGACTATACAAACATAAACAAATTTTTAACAAAACCCTCTGAATATCGCATAATATCGTCGTTTTATGATTCTCACAGTGTTAATGCAATTGATCAGTTACAAAAATGTAACGAGCAAGCCATTAAACTGTGTGAACCATAAAACAAGTCAATTGATGGATTATAATCCTAATTTTTTCCTAAATTGGGCGCCATACTGTCACGAAACCCTGGTCATAGCGTACCGGAAATAGCCCCTACTTGTCCAGCTAGCTCACGGACGACAGGGGAGGTAAGACCCGCTATTTCCGGCAGAGGGTCGGACACTAAAATTTATAAAACTCACAAAAAAAATACATAAAAACTAAACTCATAAAAAAAACTCAAAAACTAAAACAAAACAATGAGCTAACACTGGGACAGAATCCCACCATTACTCAAAACAAAACCCCCATTAAACCCTTACCTAAAAACCTACACAAAACTAACAAAAAGGTACTGTATTTTCATAAAAAAACAGACGGACGAAAACCTACAATAAACAGAACTGAAACAAAACATTTTGAGGACAAAAGATGGAGCTTGTCCCCCCTAGCCTGCCCACCCTGCCATGGTAACATACACTAGACGACGATTATGTTACCCCACAAACACTACACTGGTCACTTTATCACATACTTACGTTAACACACCATTTTAACACTTTAGCCAGACATTTTCTTATTAATGTTCAGCCAAATGAAAACATGTATAATTTCTTTTCTTTCAAAAACAATAAATATAATAAAATTTATTTAAATTAATAAAATCGGCACTAGTTTTAAATTAATTACGATATATAAAAACAATAAGGTAGGTAAATGAAATAATAAAAAAACTACAAAATATAAAATTAATTTTTATTTAAACTAACCTAATACAATAAACAAAAAAAAACCTAACACTAACATAAATTCCCAAAATTACACCTACTGTATCTCCTAATAACAGGTTAAATCACGAAACTAATTTGCCTAACTTTAAAGAGCTCTCTAAAGCAGTTTTCCTTTTAATTGGGTCCAAATCTACCCGCACTGAATTCACAAAAACGACACTTCACTGTAGTTTTGGGCTAACACTTTTTCATTAACACTAACACTATTTAAAACTATTCTAAATGCTGCTTCACTCTATCTTTTAACTGCTAAAACTCTTTATTCAAACCATTTCTAAATTTCTTTTAATTTTTATAAAATCTTGGAATTTAACTTTTATTTTTAAATTAATAAATATTCTCTTTTTTTAACTTTTTTCTTTGTAACACTTTAATTTTATGCCTTTTTTTAAGGACTCACCCACAAGTATATAATTTATTGAGACATTCGGCCACCATCAAAATAAAATGGCCTCCACTGGTATACCCAAAGAAAATTGGATGACTCGATTGAATGGCGGCTTACTGTACAATGGCGGCTACTTCATTAAATTACCTCAACCGGTGGTCCTCAAAACTGCTGGTACAAAAGCTGGTAGCACAAAAAAACCCAAAACTCGGGGGTTACCAAACTCAAAGAGTAGCCCAAAAATTCTCGGGGGTATCCAAAAAAGATAATCGGGGTGACCAACAAAAATAATCGGGGTGACCAAAAATTATATTGTGGACTACAGTCTTCTTGATATTTCCCAAAACTGAAGACTGTAGCCCAACACTTCCACTAAAAACCGGAATCTGCTACAAATTTGGCCAACAAACCTGGGTGAATCCTTTTTTCCTTTATTCAACGGCTTGGCGGTTAGGAGATAAAAAAACCACAAACTTTCAAAACAAAATTTCTATGCGGCAGCGCACCAACTTTAACTTCCACTAAGCTCGATAGTTGTTACAGCAATGAAGTGTTATAATTTCTATCCCAACCGCCAAGTCGTTCTAACAAATCTCCCTACTCCGAATTCACCTCACATAGCCGCCATCTCCCTCCCATCCTTTTTAATACCTATTGAGCCTTTCGCACTCTTTATACTGCTCTTACCATAGGAATATCGATACAGCTTAGGAAGAGTAACGAAAAAGAGCGGGAGTTGGTACAAAAGAGCGGAGTAGTTTTCATTTGGCTGAAATATCCAGCCCTAAAAAAAAAATATCACCATCCGTCATTGTTTTGATACCATTGCCATTTCTTTCACTCCTTTTCTACTTATCTTACATTCGCCTATTCTCCCTTATATTCAGCAAATCAGCTGTTATACTACTTAAAGAATACAACCATTCACAACCGGTCTACCGCTACAGGAGTTACCCGATTAATAAACCAAAATTAATTATGTATTCGTTAATCGAATAACTATTACTCGAACAATTATTACAAATTCATCGAGTAACGGTTAACCGATTGAATACCCTTCTAAAAATCCCCTTCAAAAATGATTTACTTATTTTTCCCAATTTTGACCTCATTAAAATCGACCGTTAAAGTGATATTATATAATATTATATTTATCAGGACACTCTAATGCACATACTGAAAAGCGTAATATGTATGTATGAAATTTAGTTCAGTGCAAAAAGTGATTAAACTATAAAACACTTATCCGGCCATTATATTCAAAAACTAGCTTTATAGAATTTTAAAGACAGAAAGTCTTAATAGAATGTTCTTGGAACAGAATCTTAATGTAAATATTATACTTGGGACGATCTATTATTTATATGATACATGATAGCCTAAAACCATCAAATAGTGAAACCCTCCCCGAATCAAAAAATCCTGAAATAAAATGTCGTCGATTAATTAGTGCTGTCGGTAATCCGGTGTCTTCAAAAGCAATAAATTATGTGATATAAAATGTCAAAACGATTGCAGAGAAACTTCAAAATAATATAGATAGCACTGCAGTGGCTTGACAAATTTTAAAACGTAACACTTTAGTCAAAAAGTATACATAATAAAGAGATTGGGGGACTCTCTATCACTGAGAATGCATTTATTCTATTATGTGCCTTGGAACAGGAACATACCCAAACCAATATCACCCAGCAAACATGGAAATACGAAGAAGATTCTCCGATCATATCGCCAGGAAGAAAACATTTATTGCAGGCAATATCAATTTCGTATTCCGCAAGTTTCCTCCGTCCGAAACAACTGTTACTCTAAAACAATACTTCCAGGCAATACGAAAGCAATAACTCATATGGAAGATAAAAGAGTGATATCGCTAAATAAACTCCCGGGTACAAAAAACGATTTACTTTTTTCATTATTAAATTTAAGCCTGAAAAATAATATCTGCATACATAATCAATTGACCAACTTATAAATTATCTTGATTTTATCTTAGCCGATTTTTCCCTCGCAATTATTCTTGACTTTTCACGAGTTTATTTCCTACATATCTTTTGACTGTTTTTGTACAAATTTAGTTTTAATTTTTTGCAAAATGACAAAAGATTTCAAACAAATTTGCTGAATCTTCGAGATGATACAAAGGTGATATTGCCGCAATATTATCATAAAAAATTATGACAAAAGATAAAATTTTTGAATTATTTTTTTTCCAAGTATCGCCGAATTATCTTTCAAATGATAAAAGGAAGACAATTTCAAGTAAATACTACTTGATTATTTTCATTCAAATGACAAATAGACGATATCGCTTTAATATCTCCTTGGAAGATATCTTCCAAATGTTTGCAGGGTCATTATGTGCGCTCTTTGTATGACTCAAAACATCGATTGTAACCAGGGATGGAAAATAATAATTAAGTTTTTATAAAAATCAAGAATGGAACCTTAATTATACTATTACAACAGTATTATATCCCTAGATTATGAATTTTAAAAAACCATACGTAAAAATTGCAAAATAATGTCGGAATGCGAAAAAAGGCTTTGGGGTTCAAAACATTAATTAAATGACTTAATAAGCGATTTACGATCTGCAAACGATGCCAACATTTTCTTTTTTTTTTGGAACTTACCACCAAATTTTGTTTTATGAAATGGGCATTATACTCCCTAGATTATAAATTAAAAAAACCGTACTTAAAAAATTGCAAAATAATAGCGGAAAGCGAAAAAAGACTTTGTGGTAGAAAAAATAATTAAAAAACTCAATTAGCGATTAACAATCTGCAAATGTGTATAAAATTGATACTATTGTCCCTAGATTATAAATTTTAAAAAACCACACTTAAAAAATTACAAAATAATCGCGGAAAGCAAAAAACGGCTTCTTGGTACAAAAAATTAATTAAAAAACTTAATCAGCGATTTACATTCTGCAAACAAATATATTTATGAAAAATTTTTTTCCTTTTTGCAAATTTTATTTTTCGCTATATTTTTTTGTTTCAAGTAGCCACCAAACTTTGTTGTATGATTATAAATTAAAAAGAAACGTACATAAAAAATTGCAAAACAATAGCGGAACGCGAAAAAAGACTTTGTGGTACAAAAAATTAATCAGAAAACGTAATCAGCCATTTATATTCTGCAAACAAATATATTGCTACAAAAATTTACCTTTTTGCAAATTTTATTTTTCGCGATTTTTTTACAACTAGCCACCAAACTTTGTTGTGTGAAATGTGTTATATATAGTCCCCAGATTATAAATTAAAAAAAACAAAACGCACGTAAAGAATCGCAAAATAATAGCGGAATCAGAAAAAAGAATTTATGGTACAAATATTTAATTAAAAAACTTAATCAGCGATTTTTATTCGGTAAAAAAGTACACTGATGCTAAAAATTTCCTTTTTGCAATTTTATTTCGCGTATTTTTTTTTTTTTTGTTTTGCAATCAATCATCAAACTTTATTGTAGAAATGGGTATTATAGTCCCTAGGTTATACATACATATATTTAATGAAGCCGCACTTAAGAAGTTGCAAGATAACGACGGAGTTCTAAAAAGGCTTTATGCTGCAGAAAATTAATTAAAAGGGATAATCTGCGATTGACATTCTGCAAACGAATATATTGTTGCAAAAATTTCCCTTTTGGCAAATATTTTTTTCCGCAATTTTTGCTAATATTTGCTAATATCTAAATATTTAATTTTTTTTAACGAGCCAAAGAGGAAGCTATTTTTTAGATACTTACATTTTTACATATATAAGAGCGAGTTAACATTTTTTGTGAGCCTTTTCCATCCCTGATTAACCAGTCGGAGTTCGTTCCTGTTCGAATATTTATTTTTCCCATAAAAAATATTGAGAGAGTTGCAAGGCCATTGCCTTAGTGAACAAGAAATTTATTGCTGAATTATCTGTAAATTAATACATAAATTCGGATCTGTCACAATAGGTTTCTTCCAGTATAACTAACAAAAATAGATTCTCCGATTTTATAAGATTTTATAAAATGATTTTTTTAGTCGCATATAAATCTGTGGAACAAATTTTGGATTATGGTGATCAGCCTTGATCGTACCAACTCGAAATGAAAATTCACTGTTGCTAAAAAAATACCTCAAAGTGTTTTGGAAGTCTAGCTCGGATTTTGAATCTCTGACACCTTGGAATATGTGTTGCTAATTTTATTCGAATTGTTTGTTATTCGCCTGAGAATGTTGGTGTTAAAAATTGTTGAAGTCTATCCGCATTTCCGGTTTTGGGATTCTGTCCGAAGAACGTTCGATCATAATTCCAATAATGGAAATGGGGTTGTGCATTTGCAAAACGGTCGTAATAATAAACGGCTGAAATAATATCTTCAATATTGTATTTATATTTAAAAAGGCTTTAGTAAGCAAAGCCGGGATTAGATATACACCGAGATAGAAAATGATTAAGCCCAGCCGAAGGTCGGCTATATAAAAAACTTTTATCAGCGAAGCCTGTATTTCACATACACCAGAGGTGAAATTCCCCACCCGCCAGCCACCCAGATAGCTTTATTTAGTAAAGAAGCCAATGATCATGAGTACTAAAGAATTCGAAAATATTATAGGGATTATGACTAAAAACAATCCGTTATATGTATAAAATTTTTGTTATTTTTAACCTAAATTTAGTTGAATGCAAATAGCAGTCTATCTTGTTAAATAAACAGAAGAATTTGCTAAAAAATTATAAACTGCTGTTTTCAAAAGGCTAGATTTTTACTTGCATTTAAAACAAAATCGAAAAAAAACTTGGAAAATATTAAATATTTTATGATTTTTTTTATGGTACTAATTATTTAGCAAAATTTTTTGCTGATTTAGCAATTTTATTTGGCTGCTCCTCTCTTACTAATATATAACAAAAATAATCTGCTAATTTAGCGGTTTTTTTTTGCAGCATAATTTTTAACTAATTTTTAGTAGTTTTAAATAAATTTTTTACAGACTTCTTTCTATTACTGTATTAAAACTGGTTGTTTCAGAACCGGTTCTATAACTTATTATAGAACTGATTGTGGGAGAGTGAAATCTTACATTTGTTTCTCAGGAATCAGTTCTAGAACCTCTTCCTTGGAACCGGTCGAAGAATATATTGAAAGGCAACCACGCCATGACGCAATATTTTTTTTTATTTGAATGAGTGAAAAAATAACTAGTCATTAGTAAATCGTTCTTATGTGTTACAAAGTAATGCATCAAGTCAGTTTATATACATACTTGGTAGTCCAAGACTACTAATATCATTACTATTTGCACACTGGTATAAAATAGATTTCATTTTAAATATTTTTGCATATTTCTTTTCGATAAAATTAAAATGTTCATAGCACAAAATTAGGGCAGTCAGAGTTTTATTATAAAAAGAAACATTTAAATTTTAGAATAGAAGATAACATACTGCATTCGTTTTTCTTGATAAAGAAAGCAAGAGATTGAAAAAAAATATTTTAATTTACAAGCTATTATCATTTAAACAAGCAAAACTTAGCACTGACAAGGAAATACACATACACATAAACTACTACATATGGGAATTTTCAAAAGGATATAAAGGCAAATTTAAATTTAACTAGTTATAAGGTCAAAAAGGTTTAAGAATTTTTACATACACAAACAAAAATACATACAAAACCATACATTTAACTACCAAGCAAAACATGTGGATATGCTTACCAAAACGGAGTGAAATACATACGTCTTGTGGCTTGTGTTTTTTTTTTCGTAATTTGTCGCTTCTCTAAATGACACAATACAGATTTTTTGAGAAATAATTAATATTATAGCAGTAAACTACCCAACGAAAAAAAATTGGAAGTAATGCTTTACAAACTACTTTTTTCACTGCTTCACAAGTATGTGTTAGTATATTTTTACTTCTTTCATTGCTTCCAAAGTATCCGTTAGTATATTTTTACAGCTTTTTTAGAATTACTTCTGAAAAACGTCCAAAAAATCACTTAAGAATTGCTTCTAAAGAGTATTTGCTCTAAAAGTGATCCTAAAAATTGATTTTGATATCATTTGGTATTTCTAAACATATGATCCCTTTAGAAGGGAACAATATTTTTTTAATTTTTAAAATTTTTTTTTTTAATATTTATAATTTGTTTAAATTCAATATTTTTTTTATTTTCAATTTTAAAAAATATGTATATATTAGGGTATTCAATTAATTTGCTTTTTATTTTAATCGATTAATCGTTCAAATAATTATTCGGGTTATTTCTTAACCCATTAATCGAATAAATTTTAAAAATTGGTCGATTTATCGAAAAAGTTTAATGTAATTTAATGCTCAACAAACTACTTCTTTCACTGCTTCACAAGTATCCGTTAGTATACTTTTACAGTTTTTTAAGAATTACTGCTGAACAACATCCAAAAAATCACTTAAGAAATGTTTCTAAAGAGTAATTGCTTTAAAGTGATCCTAAAAAGTGATTTTGGTATCATTTGGTATTTCTAAACAGATGATCGACTTTGAAGGGAACAATATTTTTATAATTTTTTTTAATATTTATAATTAATTTCCCGAGTAAAAATCTTAATATGGTGTCATACATAAATATATCTTTTTTGATAAATCCCCATATACAACGACATACAACTTGATCCGAAAAATGGGTCATCTACATGTGTCTAATTATATCAAATTAAATATAATTTGATACAGTTTGATCCGAGATTTGTCCATATCCAGGACATCAAATTATATCTAATTTGATATAAAAATATCTGATTTTATAAAATTTTGTCTGATAGTAGGCATACTTTTTATGCATACCAGCTATTAAAATTTATTTGAATACTTTTGTCTTCTAAATCGTACGCATCATTTTTTAATATGATTTTACATGCAAAAACATCACGTGAAAATTATTTGGCTAGGGAGTAATTAACTCTGAATTTGCAGATAACTAATTTTGATGTTATATTAAATTAAATTATATTTTTAGTACGACGACACATACAGTGTTATAAAACTTAGTATCAAATCATATATAATCATATCGATCACTACATATAATTTTATTAGTTTTAGAAGGCTTATTTAGTTATATATGGAGTCAGATTTGGGGATATGTAATAATATCAATTACCTTACAAAAAATTCGTTGAAAAAATAATATCAGATGTAGTTGTATATAATGAAATGTGTCTTAATGTGACTCCATTCATTGTCAGATGTAGCCCAATCACATGATATATGACAATATATAACTATTTTTACTCGGGTTCATTAAATTCAATATTTTTTAATTTTTCAATTTGAAAAAATATGTATATATTAGGGTATTCAATTAATTGGCTTTTTATTTTAATCGATTAATCGTTCTAATAATTATTCTGGGTTTTTCTTAACTGATTAATCGAATAAATTTTAAAAATTAATCGAATAATATAAAAAATTTTATGTGAAATATTATAAATACCGTTGTTTTATTTTTAATAACCCAGCTAAAAGTAGACTTATATGAATACATACAGGTTAAATGTATGTTCATGCATGCTCATAAACATGCATTCATGTCCATAGTCCATACATGGATACATAAATCTCCACACATGCATCATATATGTCCACACATGTGCATTAACGAAATTTGAGGTAATATCTACAAGTGTGTACATGTATGAGAACACATGAACACGCATGAACATGCATGATCATGCATGTAGATATTACCTCAAATTTCTTTAATGCACATGTGTGGACATATATGATGCATGTATGGAGATTTATGTATCCATGTATGGACACGAATGCATTTTATTTAAAAAAGGAACAAAAATAATTTCAGAAGCTCTTCTAAAATTTATAAAAATAATTTATACTGAAATAAAAAATGTTATAATTGCGATCATATTTTGTCAATATTTTTATTTCTGCTGTCCCTTCTGTCACATTCGAGCAAATCCTTGGTAATGGGTTAAACCTTTTTCAGGCATTGCCGGGCAATGGGTACCCTTTACCCTTGGTTTTACTTAGAAACCTAAAGTAATACGTTACTAATATTGTGATACATCAATACCCAGTGTAGAAACGGTAATGACATATAATTATTTTTTGGACTACCAGTAATGACACCCACTTACCTTCTGCATTATTTTAAAACATATAATAATGAGTTACTGCTAATGCCTAATTTTTATCATTATTTCAAATAGAAAATAATTTTCTAGATTTTCTTGAAAATTTTTTGAAATCTATTTTTAGACTCAATATTTTTTAAACCCTGGTAAGGATATATGTATGTAACCACATATTTTTTGATTTTTTGTATGTTGGCGAGTAAGCTTACTTGTGTGCAGCAGGTCAATTATGTTTTAATATATTAAATATTACATGTCGATATAGCTCAGATGGTAGAGCAGTTGACTGGCAATCTGTAGACCCAGGTTCGATTCCCGCACCAGCAAATTTTATTTATTAAAAAAAATAAAATAAAAAACATTTTTTTTATATAATTTATTTTTTTGAACATCTATTTTAAGACTCATTATTTTTGTCAGTACTGGTAAGTACATAGGTAACGATATATTTTTTGATTTTTCGTATGCTAGTTTGTAACCATAATTCATTATTTTTCGCGACATCGCCATATAAAGGTAATAGGAAATGTAATAACAAAAGTAACTAGTTACCATTACCAAGTATGTATTTACATAACCACATATCTGGTAATGATTTTCTACACTAGGTACTTATGTGGGAGGTATGAAGTAATAAGTTTCCGATATAGAGATATATCACTATATATTTGGAGGCATTAAAATAATATATTACTGATATTGTGTTATATAATAACTTATTAATAAGGGTAACAATAATAAGTTATTGGTATTGCATTACATAAATACTTTTTATGCGAAAGTACGATTTAATAAAAATTTATTCTAATTACACTGCTCGGATCGGTGTACTTTTAAACAAATTCATTAGTGTCAACGTCTTATTTTATTCCCTATATGTAACTAATGAAATATGTACTAATGTGTAACGACTTATTTCCCTCCATATTAACTAGTGAATTTAATATTACAAGTAACAACTTATTTCAGTGCTTCCTTCGTAATCACTTCTTTTAGCCTATAACGGTACGATTTAGGCAACCATTTACCTCCAATGACACCTCCATGTTAAAATAAGGTGTTATGCGACCAAAGTGTAAGTAGTTACAATTTTTGGTTTCTTATTACATTTCCCTTTACCTGGTAATATAAGGTTTTGCTTGGCTATTCAAATTTTAACCACACAGCAATAAGTTAAAGAGTAAAAGAAGAATACATGAACTCGTACATAAATATGTCTTTCGTATGCCTTGAACACATAAAAATCGTTAATGTAAAGAGAAATCTATTGAGAATTGGGCATGTTCGGAAATGAATCACTGCTCTGCATCTGATGATTAGTGTGCGATGCCGATGCAAATCAGGTGATGCTTTTGCATCAGACATTTTCTGATGCGTGTTTGACATTAACTTGTCCATCACTTGTTGAAAAAGTACTTTTATTGAAGAGCACAATATCCCGCAATGACAAAGTGGTGTTTTTATGCCAGTCAACTTTTGTAAAATAAAAAAAATATAAATTTTTTTTGCGAAGAATTTTTTTTAACTTTTAATTGGTGAAAAAGAGCTTTCTTTGCACTCATTCAAAAATACTGAAAAAATTTTGAAGTGAGAGTACTCCTCTCCTATGAGATCTTAATGTTAAAAGCATTAGGGTTTATTTTAAAAAAGAAGTACATATACATCATCAATTGTAGTGCTTTTTCTACTGCTTCGGCATCTCTTTTTTGCTGGGTAGATTTATTGCCAAAACTGTGGAGAGGTGCAAAATAGTTCCTTTTGGAAGCGAGTAAAGTCAAAGAGGTAAGCAAACTCTCTTGTTGTTTTCAAGCAAAGTATATTTTTTGCTGGGTAACTAAATTCAAATATTAATGTCTTTAAAAGTCTTACAGCATTTACAATTTAACTCCTTTTGTTAGTCATATTAATGTTTATGTATTTGAGTATGTATGTTACAATTTTAAGCCAGAGTTGCTACAAAATATATTAACAATTCCACATGAGGGCGTTAAAATTACACATAACTTTTCAAATTACAAATATATTTTTAAGCTTTACTTTCGGATAACAATTGAAGAATCTCAGAACTTAACATTTTACCTAATGGAAAAGTCCCCAAAGTGTAACTATTTTTTAAAGAATTTTTAAACAGGGAAGCTTTTCTATTCAATAGAGTTCTCAATATGACTTTAAGGGGCCAAAAATCTTCCAAATGTGATCCGGTTGTAAATCCCTCAGAAGCAAAAAAAAATATATTTCTACCACATTGTAGGGACAGTAAGATAAATAAGATATTTTTATTAAAAAACAAGTAAAAAGGTTAAAGTCCGATTCATATTCAGTTTTAGCACGGTTGGTTACCGTCATCGTTATAATACCATTTCAAATTGAATACCGTTACCAATACCTCTAAAAAAGTATCCAAATACCGTTATCGTTACCGATACTGTTATTTTTATGGGTAGTTACCGGTATTTTACCTCTATTTATCAATTTATATAAAAAATTAAAAATTTTCAAGTTTTTTATAATATTCTTGAGTTCTTTTTATCAAAAAAAATTATAGATAATAATTTCAATTATTGAAACTACCAACATTGAATTTAAAGCTTATAATCTGGGATTTTAACGCTTAAAATGAAAAATATGCTAATTTTTTAATGGTTTTTGGATGTTTTAACGCAACTTATAATACCGGTACGTACCGGTATTGCTGTTTCGATAAAGGTACCGTTACCTTTACCGTTACCGTAATAAAAAAAAATGCGATACCTTTACCGTTAGCCTTACCGTTTTCCATTTCGGTAACCAACCTTGGTTTTTAGCGATATATTTCTAGTAAGTTTTGTTGTACTTATTTGAATTTATTTTGTGTTTCAAGTGGAATATTATATTGGTATGTCATATACTCGGTCACTCCAGTTCTTTTTGGTGACCGCTTTTTCTAGTTCAATTTGTTGTAAAGAACTAGTTCGCTCCGCTAGTTCAATAGCTCTTTGACAATTTCGTGCAACAATTTTTCCGATAGTTCGTCTGCATTTTGAATAAGTAGCTAATTCATATAGCTCGTCTTTTAGTTAGCAAAGATATAAAATATCAGACACATTAAGAATTTTAAGAGAAAAAAGAAAAATGTTTAGTGAGATTTTTAATTAATAAGAAGAAATAAAATTATCCCCGGCCAAAGGTAATTAAATGAACGACTGAACTAGAAGAGCGATTACAAGGGAACTAAGTCTTTCGATCAATTGAGTGAATAGTTCAATTGAACTAGTTCGTTCACAAAAAACACAAGTCTAGTATGTTAATACGATTGGCGAGTGATCAGAGGACAACTTAAAGCACAATTCAGTTTTAAGGTTAACATGGTTAATGGTTTTAGTAAAAAAGTCTCTAATATCTGGTTTTAATTTATATCAGCTGTGACAAAAGAAAACCAATTGAGACAGGACTTTCTTGACGGCGATTACCGAATCCCAGTTGTATCAATAATAATACTGTAGGCGCAGCCGAAAAATTCCTTTGATACAATTACCATTCGATTGTCAAAAATTGGATTGTCAGTGCCGAATTAGTTTTCTGGGTGTAGGTTCTTCGGTAATTAGAAAGATACTTTTGTATTTTCTTATTGCTTCCAACACTTATATTTGCTTTTGGTAGAGTTAACATTGGTATCTATACTGTATTGTTGGAATTTTTCAAGGTGTTCAAATTTTCTATTATTGTGTTAAGCAAGACATCGATTAATACGTACGTTGCTTTCATATAATCTCTTCCAAAATTTTGGAAATCTGTGAATTTCATATACCTTCGAATTATTATTGGTATACCTCCATGGGCCATGTATCAGGCTGATTTGTTTAGAAGGCTGAGCAATGCGATATATTTATAAAATGCGTTTCAGATACCTGTAGTATATCAATATCGCAGAGGTTTAGGATTGATATTAGTACTAATGAACATTAGGAGAGACCGTTAAAAATATCTCAATATGGGAGAGAGTTAAACGTCTTTTTATAAGCTGGACCAAAAAGAAAATTATATTTTTAAAAAATTTTTCAACACACGAATTAAAAGTGATAAAACACAAAAGAAATGTAGCCTGTTTACTTTAGTTATATTTATTTTAATAAATAATAAATATTTCATCATAAAATTTTAAAATAAATGCCGAAAATATATTGTATTTGTAATAAATTAAAACCCTCAAGCAAAATATTAATATCCAAATAGAAAAAAAACAGTAGTCAAATAACTACAAAATAACAAACAAAATTAAAATTCATGCTAAACACTAACGGTTGATCTCATACTGTAGGGTTAACTTTAACTTAACTATTACACACAACAAAATGTCAAAAATTTGTATACAAAACAACAAAAAATATATACATTAACTATTAGTTAACTCTTAAACCTTCAGAATGACACATACTGTAACATGTTTATTAGGGTAGCCCAAAATCATATCGCAAATTACCAAGTATAGAGTACAACCCAATGTACCAGAAATTATGAGAGGAAATGTGGAAATGTCGCGCAAAAGAAATTTTGCAAAAAGGAAAATTCTTACATCAGTATATTTGTTCGCAGAATGAAAATCGCTATTAAGTTTTTTAATTAAATTTTTGTAGCATAAAATCTTTTTTCGCGTTTCACGATTATTTTACAATTTTTTAAGTGCGGTTTTGTTAAATATATAATCTAGGGACAATAATACCCAATTCATAGAAGAAAGTCCTGTAATTAATTGAAAAAAAGAAATCGCGATAAAAGTCGCGGAAAAAAAATTCAAAAAAGGAAAATTCTTACATAAGTATGTTTGTTTGCAGAATAAAAATCGCTGATTTAGTTTTCTAATTCAGCTTTTGTACCATATAGTCTTTTTTCGCGTTCCGCGGTTATTTTGCAATTTTTTAAGTGTGGTTTTTTTAAAATTTATAATCTAGGGACTATAATACCCAATTCACAGAGCAAAGTTCTATGATTAATTGAAAAAACAAATCGCGAAAAAAGTCGCGGGAAAAAATTTCCAAAAAGGAAAATTCTTACATCAGTATATTTGTTTGCAGAATAAAAAATCGCTGATTTAGTTTTCTAATTCAACTTTTGTACCAAGAAGTCTTTTTTCGCATTCCGCGGTTATTTTGCAATTTTTTAAGTGTGGTTTTTTTAAATTTATAATCTAGGGACTATAATACCCAATTCATAGAACAAAGTTCTGTGATTAATTGAAAAAAAAAAATCGCGAAAAAAGTCGCGGAAAAAAAATTTATAAAAAGGAAAATTCTTACATCAGTATGTTTGGTTGCAGAATAAAAATCGCTGATTTAGTTTTCTAATTCAACTTTTGTACCATAAAGTCTTTTTTCGCGTTCCGCGATTATTTTGCAATTTTTTAAGTGTGGTTTTTTAAAATTTTTAATCTAGGGACTATAATACCCAAATCATACAACAAAGTTCTGCGATTAATTGAAAAAAGAAATCGCGGAAAAAAAATTCCAAAAAGGAAAATTCTTACATCAGTATGTTTGTTTGCAGAATAAAAATCGCTGACTTAGTTTTCTAATTCAACTTTTTTACCATAAAGACTTATTTCGTGTTCCGCGGTTATATTGCAATTTTTTAAGTGTGGTTTTTTAAAATTTATAATCTAGGGACTATAATACCCAATTCATAGAACAAAGTTCTGTGATTAATTGAAAAAACAAATCGCGAAAAAAGTCGCGGAAAAAAAATTTACAAAAATTAAAATTTGTTTGCAGAATGAAAATCGCTAGTTAAGTTTTTTAATAAAATTTTTGTACCATAAAGACTTTTTTCGCGTTCCGCGATTATTTTACAATTTTTTAAGTGCGGTTTTTTAAAATTTATAATCTAGGGACTATAACACCCATTTCATAGAACAAAGTTCGGTGGCTAGTTGAGAAAAAAGCAAACTGTCCATCTCCTTTTTTTTGTAAACAAATGCTTTTTTTTACTCAATTGTTAATAGTTTTTAAGGCATTAGTGCGATTTCATTAGCATTAGTATTACAAATTCTAATGCCAGAAAATTTCAGTACCATTAAATGGTAATGAAATTTTTTTGCCTTTAGCATTAGGCAACTAATGATAATGAAATTTTAATGCCAATGAAAAAATTCCAAGTATGTTCTATATGTGACATAATAACTAAAGCCATTATGATTATTATGTAGATAGAAAAATTTTTTTTTCAGAATTGTTCGGAGATCATAAACACATTTTATCGCTAGCTATTGAAATTTGGCCAAGGCATTACCTCTCATAATTTCTGGTACGTTAAACAGTAGCACAACAAAAGTCATTTCGGGACACCCTAATGTTTATTCACAAAAAACTTTTTTCTTATTAAAGGTTAATTTATGGATTTTTGTGCTTTGCATGTTAATTTCTTTAATTAAACTGTAATTAAATCCAAAAGATTTTTGTGAATACCAGCCTTAATCAATGCATAAAGCAAAGCGTGAAAGAATAAACAAAAACAAAAACATTAACAAATAGAACATAAATCAGCAAAATAATTTATGTATATCAGTGCACAAAATAAAGCAAAAATCTCCAATACTGAAAAAATTTGGCAAAGCACTGTAATTTCTGAACCAATAATTAATTTCCAAAAGTAACTTTTAAATTGCAGATCTACATGTCTTAACTTTAATTTTTAAAAAGTTTTTTCTAATTATTGGCAAGATTTGAATTATTTTTGTAAAGATTTTTAAAGTAACCCAAATCGGCGAAACTTCGCCAAACTTGGGGGAAATTCGCCAAAAGAACTAGACACAATTTCATGAAAAAAATTTGTTAATACAGCAAAATCAATATTTTCATAACTGAAATAAATAATCTAGAATAAGTTCTTTAAGATATTTGATTCCTTTTAAGGGGGAAATATTTGAACGGTTGTAAAAAATTTAAATAAAAATATTTTTATAATTTTATTTTTCTATTTATAATATATCTGGCCAGATTTTTATTTTTAAATTTTTTTTAACAAAGTTGACAAAGTTTTACGCTAAAAAAACAGAAAAAATTAAAAAAAAAAAACCGTGTATGAACAAAATTTATATCTCGCAGTTTTCTACATGTGTACCACATTTGGGAAGAATCGGTTGAAGAGTATTTTATATATTAACCCAAATATTCTTAAAAACGACGGTAGAGAATTTATTAGACATTTCATTTCGGTCAAAATGCTTTTATTTCGTTAATTTTTTGAATTGTTTTATTTCTTATATACATTGATTACTTTTAGGGCTTATAAAAAGCCATCAGTACCTGCCTCATATAACGAAACTTGGCCCACCATCAAGGAATCGTCATTGGCTTTTCTTTAAAGACTGCGTGCAAGGATTAACGTACACAAAATTAACGCTTAGAATATTATTTGAGACTAATAAATTATTTGGACAAATTAATTGGTGATTTAATTAGCATTAAATTAAAACTAATGCTAATGAAATTTTTGGCATTATTATTGCTTGGACTAATGCTAATGCTTTGAAATACATCGATTTCATTATTAATGCCAATTGTATAGTAAATTCATTACGATTACTAATGCCTCAATTATAAGAAAGAATTGGCATTTGTAAACGTCATTTTATAGATTTCATAATCATTTCTAAGATTACAAACGCGGAATGCGAAAAGGGTTTTGTGGTATACAAAAATCAGCGATTTACATTGTGTAAAGGAATATACTGATGCAAGAATTTAACTTTTTGCAAAATTATTTTCGCGAACTTTTTTTTTGCAAACTAACCACCATTCTTTGGTACAAATTATGGGTACCATAGTCCCCAGATACTAATTTTAAAAAAACCACACTTAAAAAATTGCAAAATAATGGCGGAACGCGAAAAAAGGCTTTATGGTACAAAAAATTAATTAAAAGAATTAATCAGCGATTTTCATTCTGCAAACAAATATACTCATGTAAAAATTTTCCTTTTTGCAAATTTTTTTCCGCCACTTTTTTTTCGCGATTTTTTTGCAACCTTTGTTGTATCAAATGGGTATTATAGTCTGTAGATTATATATTTAACAAAACTGCACCTAAAAAATTGCAAAATATTGGCGGAATGCGAAAAAAGACTTTATGGTACAAAAATTTTATTAAAAAAATTATCGACGATTTTCTTTCTGCAAACAAATATACTGATGTAAGAATTTTCCTTTTTGCTAATTTTTTTTCCGCGTCTTTTTCGCGATTCTTTTTGCAATTAATCACCAAACTTTGTTCTCTGAATTGGGTATTATAGTCCCTAGATAATAAATTAAAAACAACCGCACTTAAAAAATTATAAAATAATCGCGGGACGCGAAAAAATACTATTGCACAAAAAATTAATTAAAAAACTTAATCAGCGATTTTTATTCTGAAAACAAATATACTGATGTAATAATCTTCCTTTTTCGAAATTTTTTTCCGCGACTTTTTCGCGATTCTTTTTTTCAATTAATCCACGAACTTTGTTCTATGAATTGGGTATTATAGTCCCCAGATTATAAGTTAAAAAAATACACTTAAAAAATTGCAAAATAATCGCGGAACGCGAAAAAAGATTTTATAGTACAAAAATTGAAGTAAAAAACTTAATCAGTGATTTTCATTCTGCAAACGAAAATACTGATGTAAGAATTTTCCTTTTTGAAAATTTTTTTTCCGCGACTTTTATCGCGATTTTTTTTTTTCAACTAGCCACCGAACTTTGTTCTATGAATAAAGTGATTTTTCGAATTATGCTTTAATTGGTTAACTGCCTAGGTCGAAATCAATACGTCTTTGGAGTTCATTACAACAACTATTAAATTTTTAAGCAACGGAATATATTTTAGAAGAATTTTTTTGAAATTTATAGTAAAAACCTTTTGTGATAATGACAATTTGCACCACTTTTTACTCTTTGATATGTTTTGTTAATAATAATTTACGTACATTGGAAGATGACAAAGCAAATTGTGAAAAAAAAAATTTGTTGTTGTTTTTGTTCTTTCTTTCATATTTTAAATGTTTATTAATGCTCCTAGACGAGAACAAGAAATTCTCATTGAGTTTGTAATTTAACTTATCAAATATTTCCATAAATTCTAAAAACGATTTCCTTAGGCAAGAATGAAATCCGGATAGGGACATGCCTACAACGGATTATTTTTCACAATTTGTTAAATACGTTTGGGATTTTAGCATATTTAATTCCTTTAATGCAATTAATGTATATCCCGATAAAATAAAATTAAAAAAAAAAAATAATTTACATTTCTTAAAAAAAAATTTAATTTAAATTTTTTTTTCTATTTAAGCAGCGTAAGTTGTTTAAGTTTCACGTGAAAAAACTGTTATACTCCATATAAAAAAATGATTTTTCACAATAATGAGTTTCATGTGAATATTGTGTAGACTTTATTTTCACGCAAATTTAATGTACAAGACTATTATTTTTCTTGGGAAAAAGTGACATTTTGTGTTTATTGTGATTATGTCTTTGTTATAAAATAAAAAAATTGTTCACTTTTATAAATTAAATTGCAATTTGAGGCATTTAAATTTCGAGAGAAATTTTTCTACGTGAAAAGCAACTTACGGTGCTTTACATTGAATATCGTATGATCGAAATTGATTGAATCTACTTTTAGATTTCGATCGATTTCGACGGAAATCCAATAAAAATTTTGAATTTTAAACAGATTTCCCATAGGAAATGAAATCCTAATTTAATTTGGATTTAAGCGAAATCTCATCGAAATCCAAATTGAAATCCAATTGTTCTCCCATATTTGCAGAAAAGTAGGGAAGTTTGCAGAAAAAGTGGCAACATGTAGCAGCTGTTTATGTCATAAAAAATTAATAAATAATTAATTTCAATAACTTAAAAAAAAAGGAATAACATAATAAAATAAAGTCTGTTATATTTAACTGAAAGAAATATTTAAAGTTGAAAACGGCTATTTTTTTCATTCATTTGATGGCGCCGGCAAGACCACTGACAAAACATTGAATATTATAGCTTTCAACTAATCATCCCTATACAAAAACACATTTCTTAGCAAATATAACATTTTATCTTTCATAATATAAATGATTTTTGTGTTCCGCCATTAAATAAAATAGTTTTTACAAAATCTTTTAATTTCGGTTATTTTATAAGATTAGTTTGTTTAAAAAAAAAAATTTTGTTGGCCGATCGAAATCCCATTCATCTGTCAAATATTCAAACGTAAACGATATAGAATTTGATTTGGATTTCAAAATGAAATCTAGTGAATATTTTAAAAATGTAAATTCAATATTATTTAGCTTATTCAAATTGAGCAATAATTAGAAATGTATGCACATTTCAAAAATCGAATACTTTAATTGTAAGATTTTATAAATTGTTGTATTGGAAATCAGCAAATACATTTATAAATTGATATAATTTGAATTCCAAAGGACCATGTTTGGTTGACTTTATCTATTTAACATTGAAATTTAATGTAAAAAAGGATTTCTGAATTATCATACGGCATCAGATTTACGTTTTTCGAACAAAAAGTTACTTTCCAAGGAAAAAATTTCTTCAATATTCTCGGGTAATCACAAGAATGTTCAAAAAAGCATCCGATTCCCGGGAGTTCAAAATTGTCGGGATTTAGAAACCCTGGCTGTGCATTACTGTCGACATTTCTATGGGAAGTTTTCTGCCGAGATAAATGAACTGATTATTTAGTAGAGCACATCCGATTGTAACCGATTATCTTGTGAAAATGCACTTTGCCTCACAGGGATAATTCGTTTATGAGTTTACCAGCTGTATGTGGAATAAACGCCGCTCATAGGTATTCAATATTTTTTTACATTATTGTTAAATTTAACCTTACCTTTTAACGGTTTACCTTTTCACGTTTACAAAATACAACAACACGATAACATTTTCTCGCCATTTCAAACAATAACAATGGAATATTTGACCTTCATATTGGGAAAAGCAAAAAAAATATAGGGAACTTAAAGGTATTGAAGGAATTAAGTGCATTAAAATCCAAAAACTTATTTAAGAAATTGTCCAGCACAATCTCTCAAAGGTATGCCCTCTCGAAATTTCATTATTACCTACGAAAATCTACGACGTTTATAGAATTTCTATGAAAAATTTTCTAATTAAATTACAAACTCAATTTAGTAAAATTTCATGCTCTCTAGAAGCGTGATTAAACATTTAAAATATCAAAGACAAAACAACAACAAAAAATATACCACAATTTAATTTGTCATCTTTTAAAGTGCTACCCAGTTGTTTTGATAGATCTAACAATATAGTGTCATCTATTTACTTATAACTACAGTAGTCATATGTTCCCTGAAAGAGTCAGTAATATTGAAATTACCACAAGCACTTGCATATCGAGAGCCTATATTCAATACGCTCTATCGGAAAAAAAAGACGATTTTTCAGGTATGTCCTTAAGTATGTCGTTATCTATCGTCCACAATATTTGTTAAATATGACTACTGAACATTACATATAAAAAACAAATACAACCTTTTACATTATTCGCGGCGCTATTGGTCATTTTGTCCGATAGAGCTTATTGCAACTGAAATTTTTGAATATTTTTGTGCCGATAGAGCGTATTGCACAGTAATAAAAATTACATTTTTTATGATCTAATTTGCAAAGTTCGTACGTACTGTTTAACGTTTTTTTTTTAATATATGAGTCATTCCATGTCAATCTAAACGATTTTCGGTTAAAATTAGTGTTTCCAATTCGGTTAATCGATTAACCGATTCCTCGATTAATCGCCTCTATTTCGGTTAATGTCGAAACAAATAATTTAAAACTCAAATAATTATTCGATCCGAATAATCGGTTAAAATAGATCGATTAACCGGTTACAATTTTAATATGGAATTTTCCCTTATTTTTTTCCCAAAACTTCATAATTTTCTTAACTTTGGCTAAAAAATTACAAGAAAAGCTTAGAATAAACATAAAGTTACTAAAATACCATCAAATTCTTTTAAAATTGAGTGAATGAGGTCGTTAAGCCTTTATATACCTTTTTTAATCAAAATAAAGGTGTTTCTAAAACTACCCAAAATACACGAAGTGTCTGGCTGGATCAGCGTCGAAGTGCTCTATAGGCTTTAATCAATACAGTAGGCGATTTTTGATTCTATTCTTTTAAAAATTAAAACTATAGAATTTACACTATTTCCATGTCCCTCAAGGCAAGGTTGCATTTTTTCAAATATGTGTCCCACAACTGTCAACTGACATCTTAATTCTGTAGAAACTCTACCTTTTCTCACATCTCCAAAGAAAGTGTGTATAATCGATTCAAAACCACATCAATTCTACAACATCTCCAACTACACCATTTTCAGTTTTATTTCAAAATTGTTTAAAAATGTTTTAAAATTATCCAAATATATTTTAAAATTGTCTAAAAAGGTTTCAAAATTGTTTAAAATGTTTCAAATTATCCAGAAATTTTTTTAATTCTACCAAAAATGTTTTAAAATTGTCCAAAAATCACTCAAAATTGTTCAAAAATGTTTTAGAATTATCCAAAAATCTTCCAAAATTGTCCAAATATTGTTTGTTTAATTGTCTAAAAAACTTTGACATTTGTCCAATTGCTTTCAAAATTGTCCAAAATGTATTTTAAAATTTTCAAAATGTATTTCAAAATTACAAATATATTTCAATATATTTTATTTGTATTTAAGAAAATTATATTTGTATTTTAAAATTGTTCAAAACATTTCAAAATTATTCACTTGCATTTAAAAATTTTAAATCTGTATTTCAGAATTGTGAAATTGCATTCAAAATAATTCCATTTGTATTTCAAAATTCTCCAAATGTATTTCAGAAATTTCCAAATGTATTTAAAAAGAAATTTTGTATCCAAAGTTTTACAGATTAAATACAAAAATTCGTAAGAAGTAAATCTACCTTGAGTTATGCTATTTATACCCTACACCACTATGTGGTCAGGGTATTATTTTAACTTACTAATATTTAAAAAAAAATCTCCTAGTTTCAGCAGTTTCTTTTGCCATTTTTAACTAATTTTTAATAACTTCGCTATATTATACATAAATTTTTCTATTAGTATAAGAAATGTTTCAATTTAGATAATCTCATATTCCGAAACTTTTCAACCTTAAGGTACATTTACACGCGAGAGAAAACTGCTAGAGATGGAGCAAAAACACTCCAAAATAGCTAAACTCATTGAAAATAGAACTAATTAGAGGTGATTTTTGTTTTATCTCTAGCATTTTCTCTCTAGTGTAGATGTGCTTTATTAATTTTAATTTTTTTTTTTCAATACATCGTATTCATGTGTCATGTTGATATTTAACAAAAACAGGAAGCTGTTAGTGTTTTTGTTGGTAAAAAGTTAAGGAAATACATTAATTTTGTTTTAAACGATTAATCGATTAATCGCCAATTTTCTCGAATAACCGACCCGAATAACCGGTTAATCAGTTTTAGTGATTTTTCGAATAATGCAATAACCGGTTAACCGCCTATGTCGAATAATTGGAAACAGTAGTTAAAATTGACTTTGAGCATTACTATTTATTTTGAAATCGGAAAATAATTGACCTTAATTTCAATTTTATTAATGTGTCAATGTTTTGTTTATAGTGTTTTTTAACATAAAAGAATTTATTAACTATCAACTATTTAGTATCACTTTAATATCAGTTAAGCCTATATTTAAAAATTCAAAAGCTGATGAAAACTACACAAAATAAAGAAAAAACAAGTGCGGAATATATTCAAACAATGGCCTTGCAACTCTCTCAATATTTTTTATTTGAAAAAATATTAGGCGGCTTGGAACAGGAACGAACTCCGACTGGTTAATCAGGGATGGAAAAGGCTCACTTAATCGGGCTCTTATACCAAAAAATGTTAGATCACTCTTACAAATTTAAAAATGTAAGTAACTAAAAAATAGCTTCCTCTTTGGCTCGTTAAAAAAGATAAAAATTAAATATTTAGATATTAGCAAATATTAGCGCAAATTGCGAAAAAAAACATTTGCAAAAAGCGAAATTTTTGCAACAATATATTCGCTTGCAGAATGTCGACCGCTGATTACCTCTTTTAATTCATTTTCTGTACCATAAAGAAAATGAATTAAAATCATTTTTCGAATTCCGCCGTTATTTTGCAATTTTTAAGTGCGGTTTTTTTAAATATATAACCTAGGAATTAAATTTTTGTACCATAAAGTCTTTTTTCAAATTCCGATATTATTTTGCAATTCTTTACGTGCGTTTTTTTAAATTTATAATCTAGGGGCTATAATAGACATTTCAGACAACAAAGTTTGGTGGCTAGTTGCAAAAAAAATCCCGAAAAATAAAATTTGCAAAAAGTATAAATTTTTTCATCAATATATTTGTTTACAGAATGTAAATCGCTGATTAAGTTTTTTATTAATTTTTTGTACCATAAAGCCTTTTTTTCGTTTCCGCGATTATTTTGCAATTTTTTAAGTGTGGTTTTTTTAAATTTATAATCTAGGGTCTATAGTACCAATTTTATACACAAAAGTTTGGTGCTTAGTTTGCCAAAAAAAAAAAAAAAAAATCGCGAAAAAAATATTTGCAAAAGGAAAAATTCTTGCGTCATTGTATTCATTTGCAGATTGTTAATCTCTGATTGAGTTTTTTAATTATTTTTTTTTCTACCACAAAGTCTTTTTTCGCGTTCCTCTACTATTTTGCAATTTTTTAAGTGCGGTTTTTTAAATTTATAATCTACGGAGTATAATGCCCATTTCATAAAACAAAGTTTGGTGGTTAGTTGCAAAAAAGAAAATTTTGGCATCGTTTGCAGAATCTAAATTTTTTAATTAATTTTTTAAACCCCAAAGCCTTTTTTCGCATTCCGATATTATTTTGCAATTTTTTACGTATGGTTTTTTAAAATTCATAATCTAGGGCTATAATACTGTTGGAATAGTATAATTCCATAGTGTAGTTCCATTCTTGATTTTTATAACTAAATTATTATTTTACATCCCTGGTTACAATCGATGTTTTGAGTCATACAAAGAGCGCACATAATGACCCTGCAAACATTTAAAAGATACCTTCCAAGAAGATACTAAAGCGATGTCTTCTATTTGTCGTTTGAATGAAAATAATTAAGTAGTATTTACTTTGAAATTGTCTTCCTTTTATCACTTGGAAGATAATTCGGCGCAATATTGTCATAACTATTTATGACAATAAATCGTTTTTTTTTATTGTACCGGGAGATTATTTAGCGATATGCCTTTTATCTTCCATATAAGTTATTGCTTTCATATTGCCTGGAAGTATTGTTTTAGTGTAACAGTTGTTTCCGACGGAGGAAACTTCCGGAATACGAAATTGATATTGCCGGCAATAAATGTTGTCTTCCTGGCGATATGTTCGGAGAATCTTCTTCGTATTGCCATGTTTGCTGGGTGATATTGGTTTGAGTATGTTCCTGTTCCAAGGCACATAATAGAACAAATGCTTTCGCAGTGATAGAGAGTCCCCCAATCTCTTTATTATGTATACTCTTTGACTCAAATAAAAAAATTTGAGATATCCGTTTATTTTTTTGCTTTGTTGTTTGTTATTATTTTAATTAAAATAAGAAAAGAAAATTGTCAATTTTTTGAACAAAGTGATATCTAGTGATAATAATATTTTTATAATTTGTTTTTTTGGTGATACCATACCCCTGATTTCTTCATTTCTTGCTGTTACTTTGACTTCATGTGAAACAAATTATCATAAAAGTAATGATATTCTGGTAGTATAACAGGCGTTAAATCTTGTAGATATTTCCATTTGCTAGGCTGAATTGGGAATTGAATGAAAATTTTTGATAGGGTACATTTAATAGACGTACCTGATACAAAGGTCTAAGTGAGATCAGATTTGTATACTATTTTGGCACAATTCTAAAAAAATACCTTCCAATTAATTTACTTATATTAGACAAAAATGTTATTTTAGACCACCATTTCAGGTACATAATAAACATCCGAAAACACGCTGGTAGACCAAAATTACTCCAAAGATCGTTGTAAAAGAATAGGAAAGTCAATATCTAAAAGCTCGATTTATTAAAATACTATAAATTTTTCTTAAATCGCAACGGTGGTGAAAAATTAATCTAATACTTTATTTATTTCCCCGTAGTGAGCACGTCGTTCTATAAATTTTGATATGGAAAACCGAATTTGGAAATTTCGGAAACGTATTTTAGGGAACACAGAAATACATTTAAACGACCTTAATATCATTAAAGGAATTAAATATGCTAAAATCTCAAACGTATTTAACAAATTCTGAAATATAATCCGTTGTAGGCATGTCCCTATCCGGATTTCTTTCTTGCCTAAGGAACTCGTCAGGGGACGACGTTTTTAAAATTTCTGGAAATATTTGTTAAGTTAAATTACAAACTCAATGAGAATTTCTTGTTCTCGTCTAGGAGCTCTATTAAACATTTAAAATATCAAAGAAAAAACAAAAACAACAACAGAAAATTTTCGACAATTTGCCTTGTCATCTTCCAATGTACTACTCTGTTGTTTTGACAGATTTAGCAATGTAGTGACATCCATTCATGTAGAAACAACAATAGAAAGAAAAAAAATATATGGCACAGTTCTATATTATATTGTAGGGTACAATTTTGTTCAATATATTATATTTTTATTAAGTCGATTACCAAAATGTTCCGATAGACCATATTGCAATCAAAAAAATTAAGTCTTATGTCCGATAAAGGAATAACAAATAATGAAAAAAGGATACTAAAATACATTTTTTCTTTCTGAAATTTTTATCATCAGTGAATAGTTTGCTATCAAAAAGTCATTTTCGAAAAATCTTCCGGTAGAGTGTATTGAATATAGGCTCTCGATATTGGTTTTTTAAATGTATTTTTATCGTGATAAATTTCTATATATGTTATGTGGTGGCAACACTGTTTTGTACATCAACATATTCGCATGCAGTTGTGTATGTGTAATCAACTATAGTAAGCATTTTAATATGCATTTAAATGTAATTATCACTAACAATCATGAACTCTACTCTTATAGTAACTACTACAACAACAAATATACAAATAATATGTTACTACTACAACTACGACTAAGTTATTCAATACTATCACAAAAATTCTTTCATAGTTACACACAAATTTCGTTTGTTCATAAAAGTCCACTATCTTACATAGATTTAAAGGGTGAACAAATAGGACCATTCAATTCTAATCATCAATCCTTTTGTTTTTAATTCAAAATAATACAATACACTGATCTGGAGCGTGGACGATAATATGTTTGTGCTGATGTTTCCAACAGTAACCATTTTTTTCTGACTTGAAATCAGTACGTAATGTAAAACATACACTCTCAAAACAATTCTGTTGTGACAACCGAATTTTTTCTAACCGAATTAGCTCGGTTGCTCCAACCGAATCAATTCGGTTGGTAAAAAATTCTGTTGCCACAACGGAATTGTTCTGAGAGTGAATCCTAATTTAGATTTCAGACCTACACTAGTTCTTTAATTGTAACAGAATGCTGTTATTTTCATTGCAATAGAAAACAGTTCGCATAATAATCACCCTGAAAACTAAAATTAATATATTATCCATTTTTTTAGGAACAGTTCCCAACACCATCTTTTTTATAACTGGTACCACTAGAACCGTTTAAGTGGTATAAGTTGCGGAACCCGTAAATGTAAGGAATACCCGAAAGAGAACTAGTTACACAGCTGCTTCTAGAAATAGATTATTCGGTTTGGAGCAAAAACAAAACGGTTTTTCTTACAATAATATAAAGTAAAAATCATTGCTGATACTTGTAACAAATAGTAGAACAAGTTGGGGTAAAAAATAATTAATTCTGCAACCAGTTCAAAAAATTTCGTTTACAGTTGAATGAAAACTTTTATATGTATTATTTAAGGCGGCCCTATGCTCCTTGCAGGAGTAAAAGGAACAAATATATATATATATTTTAAGTTGCTCAATCCCACTGTTGAAAGAAAATTTAAATATAAAACTTTCAGATTCTTAGGAATACTTCCAGGGATAAGCCTTATATTTAGTAAATTTTTTCGTTAAAAAAAATATCCACGAATTCTGATGACTTTTTCCCTCCGAATTAGATTTTGGTTAAAATCGATCCATGCTTGGACTTAGTGCCCCAAAAAAGGACCCCCCAAAATTCGTTTATTCGCACGCTGCAAGTCACAAATACGAAGACATTTTAATGAAATTTGGCACACTTATTCATATGGGCTCATGAACAAAACCTATTAATTGTATGTGGAAGCGGTACAGGTTTAGACCCAGTGCCCGTATAAAGTATTAAGATATTGTGATTAAATTCGGTATATCAACCCAAGGAAAAAGCTTAAAATTTAAATTTTCCATGGTAAGATCTAGTGCCTATATAAAGGTGTCCCCAAAATTGACTTGTCGGCACTATTCAGGTCGAAAATATGAAGATATTTTAGTAAAATTTGGTGTGCTGACTCATATGGATTTTAGATAAATCATTATATTATTAACTTAAAAGTTAATAATATTGTTGATACATATGTAGTTGACACCCTTGTGGTTTTAAAATTTGAAAAAGACTATTGGGTTCTGGCAACATAGCGTATTCCAGTGAGAGCGTACTGCATCGATCGAAACAAATGGTAATCGGACGTGACCAGGTCCGGACTATTAGTCGGGTGCGGCAAAACCTCCCAACCACTATTTTCTAAGTAGTTTTTAACCGGTCTTGCAACGTGGTCGAACGTAGTCATGATGGAATATTAGGTCTTCATGTCTGGTAGTATATTCCGGGCGTTTTTCGGCCAATGCTCGCCTTAAACGGATTGCGATGCACCGTCTTATTGTGTTTGATATCGGTTTCCTGTGATCGTCTGACCTGGGCCGTGCCAGAATCAACACTTCAAACCATCTCTGGCATGTTGAAATCGATGGAACGTATTGAGAATAAGCTTCAGTGAGCAACAGATGTGCTTAAGCTGCACTTTTTTCAAACTGATGAATTAAAGCAATACTTCCTACAAATGATGCTTTGTTGGCACAAAATTCGACATTTTCGAAGCAAAAAAAAAAAACTTTGTTGTTTGTTGTCGATCAATGACTAAGTGAGAATAAATGACAGACATTTTCCCTTCAAAATGCCATAAAAGTTATTAAAGACACAAACCATGTGTAAAATATACGCCATCTATTGTGAATCCCGCATTTTCAAGTTAGACACCCAATAATATATGACTCTGCTTGTAGATGTTAGTTGTTAGGCAGGCTTTGGAGTCAACGCGCCCGACGTCACCACGCCCGATGCCACCGAGTCCAATGCCACCACACTCGGTACCTATTGCGGCTTGCACCTCAGCCGGAGTATTGTCAAAAATCTGAAAACAAAATGATTTAAACTCAATTGTTGTAATGATTTAACAATTTATTATGAGAATTGTACACATTCTGTGTCAAATTTCAGCAAATTTTTAAAAGAAGTAAACAAAAAAATTAAGAGGATATAAATTTTAAAGATACAAATTTCAAAAATTTTGTGAAAAATTGGACGTAAAATACCGCGCGATTATTTAAACATTAATAACGATCTTGCACATGGCGTGAGGATAATTAGTACAAAATTTCAACAACATCCATTAAAAAATAATTATTTTTATTGTAAAAATCCAAAATGGATTACGAACAACTCATATATTAACAACTCATATATTAAAAAAAGGGAGAAAAGTGGGCGTCAATGAAAATTATGCGGCGACCTGGCTTGGAATATAAGGATCATAAGTACTAACTAAATTTGAGTAAAATCCGTTGGAAAATAAAAATTTCCATAGCGAACATTCATGGTTCTATAACAAATCCACAATTTAAAAAAGGTGGGCATAAAAATGGGCATGGTCAACGAAAAATATATCGCGACCTGGCCTAGGATAAAAGGATCATGTGTATCAAAAATGTGGCGTAAAAGTGGTCATTAGACCGTACCTCAAAAAAAAAGTTCGCCGTACACCCTCCAATATGATGTATTTTTGGAAGGCGATTTCAAAAAAAAATTTTTGTTATAGGTTTGGCATTTAAAATCGGATTTTAAAGTTTGATATATCGATTTTTTCGCCTCAAGGAGACCGGTGTGTTTCTATAAAGGAAAAATCCAATGAAAAAAAATTTAAAAAGGTGACCCCTACGTTCGGTAACCAATATATAAAAAAAATTTCTACTGGGTTTAGCGAAAAACTTCCTTAGCAAAAGTTTAATGAGTTTTTGCGAGCTTTAATTTTCTGACATTAGGGTGGTAGCAACTGAGATCTGGTGGGTAACTACTAGAACGGGATACTTGAGGTCAAAATGTCCTTAGAACAAAACACGAAAATTGTAAAATGGCGACCCCAACGTTCGGCAAAAAAAATTAAATTTTTTTTTGTAACCTCCTTGCAAAAATACTTCATATTTTTTGCCTGTAAGGTGGTACGCTCTAGTGGTAATGGTCAATGAAAAGTATATCGCGACCTGGCGACCTGGAATATTAGAAACAGGTGTACCAAATTTGAGCAGAATCCGTTAGAAAATAAAAATTTCCATAACGATCATCCGTCGTTATATAACAAACATATAATTTACAAAATGTGGGTGTAAAAATGGGGGTGGCCAATGATAGGTGTATGGTCACCTCGGCTAGGCTGAAAGGATCACGTGTACCGAAATCGGTAGGAAAATACTACTTTCCATAGAAAAAAAAACCCATGGCTATATAAAATATTTATAGTTTTAAATAAAAAGTGGGCGAAAAGTTCATAGTGACCTCGCCCGAGAAATGAGAATCAAGTGTACCAGGGAAATCCGTTTAGAAATAAAAATCTGTATAGCGAACATCCAAACAAATAAACAGAAAATTAATTTTATAAGTATATATTATGACACAAGTACAAGTTCAACCATTCGAATTTTGGATTAAACCATTAGCTTTCAAACAGATTGGTCATATAGTCGGCATGAGCGACTTTAACTTTTTTACTCGTTCGCTTCTAAAAAGAAGAAAATTCTAATAATTTTGACAATTATAAAAACACGAAGAATGCAAAATACTTTCCTATGTTAATAACTATAGTTATGCCCTACCCACTACGTGGACAGTGTATAATAAGTTTGTGCTGATATTTGTAACACCAAAAAGTATTGGACCTAGATCCATCTTTTAGTATACCGATCGACTCAGCATCACTTTTTGTTTCGATTTAAAGATATCCGTCTGTCCGACCGTTTATCTGTCCATGAATTTTTGTGTGCACGCTACAGGTCGCAAATATTAAGATATTTTTTATATTTTTGACATTGGGATATAATTTTTAAACGTTGGAAACGCTTCAAGTCTGATGATTTACATGAGGAGTATTGTCTGGCTAGAACAGATGTGAATAAGATTATCAAACGTGCGAAATCTGAATTTTATTCGAGTTTATTTCAATCTGCTGCGGACACAAATAAAACTTGGAAAACTTTTCATGAAATAGGTGTTGGTAAAGCTAAGTCAACAGTTAACATTGATATTAATGTTGATAGGCTTAATGAATCTTTTGTAAAACTCCCCAATATTTCTTGAAACGCCAGTTTCTATACGCAGAATTTAAGCTCTACTGTACTATAAAATTATAATCAATTCAGTTTCCAATGTATATGTCCGCCTGAAATACTTTCCGCTTGCTATGCTGTTAAATCGAATGCTTGTGGTTCTGATAATATCCACCCCAGGTTTCTGAAGCCAATTATCTCTCATATTGTGCCTTAACACCATCATCACAAAAAGTATTTTCCCCATACCCAGTATACTACCCATTCCGAAAACAAATAAAGAACATCGTCCGATTGCTGTTTTGCCCTATTTGTGCAAAGTACTTGAAAGGTTACTGCATCTACAAATAAGGCAAACTTTAAACGATAATAATTTTCTTACGGACAAGCAATCTGGGTTTTTTCCTAAACATAGTAGTGCAACTGCCCTAATTTATGTGTCGGAAGAAATTCATGAGTATATTGATGATAAGAACATTACCTTTCTTTTAAATATTTTTGGACCATTCAAAACCATTCGATACTGAGAATCATGATATACTCTGTATGAAGCTGAATACAGTGTTTAATTTTTCTTCTCCTGCAAATCGTCTAATAGTGTCCTACTTAACTGATCGTCCACAATATGTGCACGCAAACAATAAAAATTCTAGGGCACTGCCGCAAAGTGTTTTGTCCCATAGGCAAAATTAAAAAAAAAATTATGCGGAACGTTAGTGACTTATTAATTTTTGAAGAGGTGACATAATACCATAAATAAATATGAAAGAGGAATTCAGTATCTCCTCTTTTTGTTAACAACAGAGGGCGCTAAAGTCAAAAAAATTTTGAGCTGAAATAGTTAAACGAAAGTCTAATTTTAACTGCTTTACAAACAAAGTTGGCAAAAATTCATTTTTAAAGATAATTCTTTGAAACACGGCGGTTTTGTTATTCGCAATAAGCAGAAATTATTTTAAGTGAACATTTTTTATAGAATAATATTTGGTGGCATCGAAAACTTTAGACATTTTTTGACTGGAAATCCCAAAGTTGCTTAAGTTTGGTAGAGTAAAAAAAAAATATGGAAGAACGTCTTTTTTATTTATGATTTTAGGACATCTTGAAGCTCTTTAATATAATTTGAAAAAAAAAACTGTTTTTTTAACAGCAAATTTAAAAATTTTATACATTTTCCAAACACTTTTACCTGAGTTTTAACAAAGTTAGAAATTTTCCAACCATTGGTCGATTTGAGATGGAATGACCCATATTTATTTCTTTATTGTACATATGTTCTAATAATTTCATATAATAATCCTGTACTTTAACTATAAGACTTTTTGTCTTGTTGTACAGGACATCAAATAAATTAAAATTCAATTCAATCTAAAGGTCCCCCAAAAATGGGCATTTTCGAACGCTACAGGTCGCAAATATTACAATATTTTGCTGAAATTTGGTACACAGACTTATCGGCCATTTATTTTAAAACTCTACTTCTAGATATACTAAGTTTTTTATTATAGGTTGCAGTGTAAACTGGACTTTAAGCGAATGTTTGTCAGAAACAAAATTTTGCAATACTTAAAATAAAAGCTCTTGCATGATAACCCTCTACAAAGTGTACACGTAGAAAATTTGTTAAGAAAGGGATTTTTTTTAATTATAGCTTTCAAAATAAGTCCTTCAATTGTAATATTCCTATTAGTTTTGAATGGCATTTATACAACCGAAGAACTTGAAACCATCTTTAAAGGAAATTTAATAATAGCATTTTTTCAAATTCACTACATACATACATATATCCGTTAACTTTATTAAAAAATTAAACTAAAAGTACACAAATACATGTTTGAGATGAAAACCAACACATTATTTTTCATATAAACGTTAACTTTCAATGTGGATATCAACGCTGAAAACTTAACGTTTATATATTTTCAACTCTAGCATAACTTCTTCGCATTACTTCCTAAAAAGTGTTACTGGCATACCTTCGATTATACTGGAAATATTTTAATCTTTAACTGTTTATAATTTTTTTTACACCCTAATCGGTTAAACATAGATTTTCTATAAATAACACTGTGAGACAAATGGTAGGGGTCAGTGATCGGGAAGGGTTCAAACTACCGGGGAAAGTTATATTGGTAAAAAAGAAGTTATACGTGTCCCGGCGTTTCGCTGGGTAAAGCCTAGAAATCGAGATATATCGATTTGACCTTTGGTGGTCTTTTTATTTTTACCGGCAAAACTGTTGAGTATATAGAAAAACGTTATATGAACAGATTAAAGGAATTGTAAGTTTTAATTTTTTTTAAATTGTTTGAGAAAAATCGGACTAGTCGTTCTCGAGTTATGTCAAAAAAAAAAATATATCTCGATTCCTAGGGGTGACCCAGCGAAATGCCGGGACACGTATAACTTGTTTTTGACCGATATAACATTTCCCGTTGGTTTCATCCCATCCCGATTTTGACTGTCGCATAGTGTAATTAACGTTAAAAGATATGAGCGAAAATACAGCTATGTATATATACCCAGAAAACAGATTCTGTACTGACAACCCAATCGAATGGTTCAGTTGCATCAAATGAATTTTTCGGTGGCGATTACCGAATAACTCTTGATACAACAGAAATTTCATTGTCACAGTCAAATTAGTCCCATTTCAATTTGTTTTCTGATATCACCACTGAAAAACTTGGCTACAACAATCGAACAAATCGGTTGGTTACAAATGCGATTTTCAGCACCGAAGCTGTTTTCTGGGTGACTATAGGCTAATATGAGTTCTATTCATAATAATGTTGTTAAACTCATTCTAGTATTGTTGCTATTATTGAACGTCAAAAAAAACAAACAAAAAATTCGACACACCCCAGTGTAGAAACGGTAATGACATACCATTATTTTTTGGATTACCAGTAATGACACCCACTTACCTTCTGCATTATTTTAAAACATATAATAATGGGTTACTGATAATGACTTATTTTTATCATTATTTCAAAGAGAAAATAATTTTCTAATTTTTTTTTAATTTTTTGAAATCTATTTTTAGACTCAATATTTTTTAAACACTGGTAAGGATATATGTAACCACATATTTTTTGATTTTTTGTATGTTGGCGAGTAAGCTTACTTGTGTGCAGCAGGTCAATTATGTTTTATCTATTAAATATTACATGTCTGTGGACCCAGGTTCGATTCCCGCACCAGCAAATTTTATTAAAAAAAAACAATAAAAAATATTTTTTTATATATAATTTATTTTTTTGAAAATCTATTTTTGGACTCATTATTTTTGTCAGTACTGGTAAGCACATAGGTAACGATATATTTTTTGATTTTTCGTATGCTGGTGTGTAACCATAACTCATTATTTTTCGCGACATCGCCATGTAAAGGTAATAAGAAATGTAATAACAAAAGTAACTAGTTACCATTACCAAGTATGTAGTTACATAACTACATATCTGGTAATGATTTTCTACACTGGGACAATAACAAAATATTCTTTGATTTTTAAATACAGAATTGCTTTCAATCGGATCCGAAAAGACTTATAAAAGAGTTCTTAGACCTTCTAAAATCATAGCTTTATGAGGATGTTTTTCTCTACCTCTTTCAGAGCACACTTTTATGACTCATAAAAGACTCCTAATTATGAGATTTATTATTTTCCAAGCCATTTATAACTCATTTAAGAGCATATATGAGTATTGAAAAAATTTTTAAAAGTTTTCCAATAGACTCATAAATAAGAGTCTATTATGTTTAATTTATGACTCTAAAACTTTTAATTATAAATACATCTGTATATTTTTCTAGGTGCATGTGCATATTTTTTTGTAAAGAAATTACATGTTACTTAACAAAGTTAAGCCTTTAAGTTAAGATTATATTTTTGAGATAGCATTTACATACTTGCAATAACCAGTGTCTGCTCAGTCTCTTTTTGTCCAGATAACAAATGCCACCAACACTTGTAGATATCAGTCGATTAACACAAAGTAATTTAAAATATGTTTTTACAAATTAGAAATGAGAAGCACTAGATAAAACAAAGAAATTAAAAAAAATTACTTGATTTTTGCTGAATGCAGACAAACCGAAACAAAAGCCCAAACCAGATAATGAAAGTACCAGTGAACAGTGGCAGTTCTGTCAACTATTAAATATTTTTAAGAATTTAGCACATACCAGATAAACTCAGTGGTGACAGGAGGGGGTGTAAGTAGATGGTAAGTCTTGAAAACTTTGTTATAACTTATACGTCACGTAGGTATATATAACCGGTAGGTAGAATTTAGAATTATTCATCTGCTGACCTGTGTTAGCCCAATAGTAGATCAATTAAGAATTTTATAACAAAATTTGCAGTTAACCAAATATCTACCTTTAGTGGAGATAATTGTCATCAGAATTCACAAGGGTTATGAATTGTTTATAAATAAAATTGTAAAAGCAAGATTCAAAGTTTGTTTGTTTATATGCTATTTTTTACAACACTTAAAATCCCAATAAGCACGTAGGTTTTAAAAATTCAAGTGCTTTAAATTTAGCTTGAAGTAAAGTATATTTCAAATGCTAGCACTTGTTTTTTTAACAAAAATATTTCAAACTTGAATTTTTGTTTCCCTTTTGCTGGAGTATGCTATTGAAATAAAATGTAAGAAAAGTTGAATTCAAGCCTTGAAACTGGAAAACAGGGCTGGAATTGAACTTGATTTCAACTTGAATTCCAGTGAAAATGTTTATAGGGAATAATATGTCAGTAGAAAAATCTGCCAAACCTGTTTCAAATCGATTTGACTATGATTTAAGCAAAGATTTTAGTTATCTGCATTTAGCACAATACTAAAAATCCTCAGTACTTTAACTAATTTTGAGTGTTAATCTTTAAAATTATTTAAAACTAATTTTTAAGAACGTTAAATTTTACAAAATTCATAGTTAAAATATAATATTTTCATGTCACTGTTATTACCCGGTAGATGGAGCTAGCAATGTATTTTTTTTTTAAGAGAAGCGACACTCAGGAAATTCTTCCTATTAATTAATGTCTTGCTTCCTTTGGAAAGGTGATAGAGAAGAAGTGAAAGGTGGTGAAAGATGAAGGGCTTCAAATATGGCAACACTGTAATTGCGCGAGATGTTAAATTTTAGAACAGTTGTTGCCCGCCATCTGACGGCGAGTTGGCGAACTTTGTTGAAGCTTTTTAGTTCAAAGCCGTGTTATATAATTTTACTTCGGTGGCGTTAAGTGCTATGGGAACACCGAAGGAAGACGCTGCGATATGTATGAGGGATAGAAAAAAACTCATACATATTACTATTACTTTTTTTCATAAATTGATGTTGCCTTGGTTGGGGCTCGAACCCGCAACCTCACGTGTAACAGTCCAACGCGCTAACCATTACACCACAGCGCCCACAATATCCGAAGTTTTAAAGATGGCGCTATTTCTTTCCCTCCCGATTTTATAAAATAGCCCATATCTCGAAAACTAACAGAGACAGAGCAAAATTTATGAAAATTTCGACTACCCCTAACCGAAAGGGGTTATCTCTATCCAATAATGAACCTTGGCCCTTGGACTCTCGTAAATTTTTAATAAAAATTTTACACTTCATATAATGGCCCATATCTCGAAAACTAAGCGAGATAGAGCAAAACGGACAAAATGTTTGCTCCATGGGAGTGCGTTTATATGCCCTCACATGATATGGACTACGACTCAGTATAATTACAAATAAAACTGTAGCTTTACAAATTTTTTACTTAAATTTAGAATTGCTAAATTTAACAAAAAAAAAGTGTTAAAATCAACAAAATTTATTTTAAGCCAAAAAACAGGAATTAATTTTGTTAAAGTAACAAATTTTTCTGTTCAGCCAACAGACTTTTTATTTTGAGTGTAGCTTTACCATTTTTATTAGTTTTTTTTTTTCAAAAATCCGTTCGAGTACTAAAAAAATAGTAAGAACTAGTAAAAAATTTAAGGGGAAATTTTACTAGTTTTTACTTGAAAAATTTCTTACAGCAAAAACTAGTAATATTTTTTTGTTTAACAAACGATAAAATTTAACACATTTTTATGTGAGTCATTATTATATTAATTAACTCCTACGATTCGCATTAAAGTTTGCACTCCGCGGATGTTTTTATGCGATTTTCGTAATTTTTTTTGTTAGTTTACTATTCTTACAATTTTTTTGTTCGACTACTTTTGAATATTTTAACAACTTTTTCAATATTTTTTCTCTTCTACTAGTTTTACTACACTCAAAATAATAATTCTGTTAGCTGAACAGAAAACTTTGTTATTTTAACAAAATTTAGTCCTGTTTTTTGGTTTAAAATAAAATTTGATGATTTTAAAAAATTTTTTGTTCAATTCAACAAATCTAAATTTAAGCAAAAATTAGTAAAACTATAGTTTTATCTGTACCCTACGGGAAATTTTAACAAACTATCACCGAACTGGCCCCTTTATATGAAATAGAGTGGTCACTTTTACATGGCGTAAGTAAGTAGTAAAATTTTTGAAAATTTAGGGTCTCGGGACCCTCCCCGGGTCTAGTCCATATTATTTGACGGCATGTAAGGGTACTCCAAAGGAGCAAACATTTTGTCCGTTTGGCCATTTTCTGAAATGGAGCGTTTTTATTAAGAATTTCCGAGGGTCCAAGGCCCCGCCAAGGTCCATTTTTGGATAGAGATATTCTTTTCACGGAGATGTTCAACGGTTAGGTGTAGTCGAAATTTTCGTAAATTTTGCTCTATATCTCTTAGTTTTCGAGATACGGGCCATTTAAACAAATCGGGAGGGAAAGAAGTAGCGCCATCTTTAAAACTTCGGATACATTGGTGACGCCATCTACCGGGTTATAACAGTAACATGAAAATATTATATTTCAACCATAAATTGTATAAAATTAACTAACTCTTCAAAATTACCCAGCCAGAAATTGCCGACGCTTCAAAAAATGTAGTACTGGCAGAGCACGGATTTTTTTGTAAAACCAGTGTTGTGCCAGTACTACCTAAAACAGTGCTTTGCCAGTACTGTTTTTACATAAATTGCATCAGTTTTTTTTTTTAATTTTACAAGTTTGCATACAGATTTTTCAATAGGTTCCATTTTTTACACAATTTATCCGTGACTTATATTGCTAGCATTCATAAAACGCAATAGAGGAAGGGGGAAACAAATTCAAAAATGTGTCAAATACGATTGAAAGTATAAAAAATTTGACAAATTGTGTTTATTAAAATTATGGTGTAAACTTATGAAATTACCATTTGTGTAAAAAGTACGGGTAAATGAATACCACTCATATATTTGATTTTTTTATGTATAACGGTATTTTTTGATGTATTTGTACAAATTTCCACGATAGGTTTTATGAACGCTCTATTTTTCTGTCATTTCGAATAGAAAATTAAACTTCGTTAATTTTCGAGAAAAGAGTTATAACTAAATTAACAACTGTTTGTTTTTAAATATACTTTATTTGAGATTAAGATTCCATCCAATTATTTGTGTATAAGAGTTATTGCAATTGTTTCATTATGATGTTTAGTGAGAATACACTTAAATTCTAACAAATGAAAGTTTACTTCAACATTATTTTCATTTAAATTTTTAACATTGTGCAATCCTATTTCTTTTGATGGTAAACAAAAATAAAAAAAAAATGGTATTTTCATTAAAAATGTTACTTTGAAGAAAAATATCATCACATTTCTATTTAAAAGATTTAGATATATACATATGTAGATATAGATAGATATAGATAAAATTTAGAATATTTAGAAAAAGGTATTGGAAAACCTTCCATTTTTCGTATTTATAGTATCAGAAAAATAATGAATTTTCCATTTTTATGGTACAGTATTTTTTGTATTAACGACGGTTTGCCAACGTCGAAAAAAAGAGTCGTATAACCGTTTAATGGTGTTATCATTTCGACGTTGAAAGGCTACTGTAAACGTTGAAATTCAGTCGTTTTGCCAACGTATGTACTGTCGTGTCCAACGTTTTGCCAATGTTCCGCCTACTGTATTTTTCTGACTGGGTAGTTTTAAATAATTTTGAAAATTAACATTAAAAATTACCCAGCAAAAAAAGTCATTACAAAAAAGTTATTTTAAAAGCACTCCGAATAGCATCAACTGATTGTGAAGTATATTAGATCTAACACTGATTTATTTTACACGTGGCGTCCCATGTTGTCAGTAGTTTAACTTGAGCTTTTTGTTTGTAATTTAAAAGTACATACATACATAATGTTAATTTGAAAATAATCGTAATATAATCATTATTTCACCTTTCAAAAAAAAATAATCTAATTACTAATTATTATGATTAGTAATCATTACTTAACAGCTATGTTTTTAGGTATAAATTTTTATCACATCATACGAGTACATTTTGTTTGCATTTTTAGAGTGGTTCAGAAGTACTCTTTATAATATATAATATAATAGATTTTTAAAAGTGATTTAAATATGCTTTTTATAATATATCAAATAGCATATTTTAGAGGCAATTTTAATGTTTAGCCTTTACAGAACCCATTTCTGAACCTATTGTGTAACAAAAGATTCAATTTGTTATTTGTAGGGCAATATTAAGGAAACACTTCTTTTGCATCTGATTCTATTCGATTAAGTCAAAACCTGACAAACTCAAAATTTTTTTTAATTTTTGTTCAACAGTTTTTTTTTTAAATAAGTTTGTAACATGTTTATTTCAGACTTGAAATTCAAAAAAGATACGATATTGAATTAAATAAGATTAATACACTAAGACCCAGCTTTTGGGATGTCAGTTAAACTTGGTTTAGTTAAACCGAAAACGAATTATATCAGCCATTTCAAGTTTATTAACAAAAATTTGCCATTAACAACTTTTTCTCGTTTAGAATTTATGTCTTCATTTAAAGAAAATAAAATAGATTTTAGAAGCAGTATTCCAGTTATAAACTGTGTTAAGCTAAGTTTAAAGATAATCTACATCCTAAAAACTGGGCCTAAACATTTCTCAAGGAATTTTCAGAATATTAAAGCATACTAGGAAACTATTTTTTCATATATATTTTTTTTTTCCATTTTAACAAATAAAGGAAAGAAAAGCATCGATATTTTACAACTCCACAGTAATAAGGCCATCATTATAAATTTGCCGAAGCCGTAGATCTATGATTGAAGTTTTAGCTTTCAGTTTATTAAAGAATCCAATAATCGTTGGAGGACAGTTTTTTCCCAGACATATTTCGAAGGCGTATACCATGTCGTCATTTGAATTTTGCAAGTCAACCATCGTTAGCTTAAAATCAACGTTTTCATTAAACGATGCATTCAATTCCAATGCTATAATTTGCAATACGTGATTAGTTAAATTTTTATGTTGAAGAAGGTTAGTTAGCAAAATTTTAACTTTAATTAAAATTTGGAACTTTGACATTTTAAAGTTGACGGCAGTTATTTTTTTAAGTCTATTTTTGATTTGAAGAAGTAACATATTTTTTGTCACTATAGAATTATTTATTTAGTTTGATTTTACGAGTTTTAAGGTGTAATAGCAATTAAAGCATATCGACATTTAAAGCAGGTGATATTTAAAGAACTTTTAGTGTCTAAGCAAATATAAGGGACCAACCTCTGTTAACGAACCTCTTGATTGGTCTGTTTTAAACGACATATTTTCCCTTTTTCAATGGGAACTGTAATTGAAGTATTTTTTAAAATATGTACGAATAATTAAAAAATATGTACAATAAATAATCGTAAATTAATAAAGTACGCGAATAAAATTAACTATTTTTTTTAGAGATAAAAAATGGAATCTCTAATAAATTCTTAATTTACAAAAAATGCATTTACAAGGAAAAAACTACACTATATACATTTCTGAAAGTTGTTTTAAAGCACATACTTTCGAAACAGAAAAATAGCACTTATCGCTCCATTGTAACCAATTTAAAAGTTGTTTGTTTTGAATGACTTACACATATTTTTGCTGGGTAGTTAAAGTACTGAGAATTTTTAGCATAGTGTTAAATGAAGAAAACTCAAATCTTTGTTTAAATTAGTGATTCAACTAAAATTTTTTTTAAAAATTAGTCAAATCGATTTGAAACCCATTTGACAGATTTTTCTACTGACATATTATTTTAAGTGTAGAAATGAAATCGTACGAACATATAAATTAGGTACACAGGGAAACAAATCACTGCAAAATCAATTATTATATCATATTTGAATTAAAGTCTTGTTTTTGGTTAAATTTTTGAATTAAGTATGAATTTGATGAAATCAAAAGTGGTTCTAGCTAAAATAATCTTGTTGACATTTAACTTACTATGTCAGCATTTTAGATTTTGGTTTTGCATATTAAAGATAAGTAGAAAAATAATTTAATTAAAAAGAAAACAAGGTTGAATATTTGATTTCAAATCTGTTTCTGTTTAATTAACTTGGTGTCTTGACGGGACATCGGTTTGTTCAACCAACGAACAATTTCTTGTTCACCCATGAATTTGTCTCGTGTGGACCACTCTTGTTCATGTTGTGTTCTTGGTCAGACAACGTTGTCAGCACAATTGTTCTCGCAACTATGTACAACATCAACAACGATGCCAGATCTAATTTTTACTTAGAGGCATTACTAAAAACTAAAGAAAATAAAAGAAAATGAATAAGATGTTAAGAAAACGAAAATAACTTGCGTTATTATGGAATTTAATACAATTTACTTTTTATTATTGGAAAACAAATAGTGAAAAACACATTGAAAACATGAAAATAAATAGTTTCGTTTGTGACCTACTCCAACAAAAAACAAAAAAAAATTGAATTGTCTGACATTGCATATTTTCCACCCAAAATAAATGGACAAATTTTTTCCAGTTATTCTACCGACGATTAGTTTGATTTTAATTTTCTTTTTCAGTGCGTACCCAGCAAAATCTCGGTAATGCGTGCAAAAAACAAGTTACTACCCTTTGGGAAACAGACCTGTGACAGGACACGACACGTGACTGGTCAATTGGGACAGGGACCGGTCCCCGGACCGGTTCATTTATATGAAATTGACCGGTCACTTTGTCATAGGAGGGAGTGAATTGCACTTTTTTACATGCCACAGTACTAACGCAATAGAGCAGGTCACATCACTAACTCAAAAGAAAACGTCACAGAACTAGCGAAAAATAACAGGTCACAGAACCAAAGCAAAAGAACGGATTACCGAACTTACGCAAAAGAACAGGTTACAGAACTAAAGCAAAATAATAGGTCACAGAATTAATCCCAAGGGACATGTTACCATACACGCCATTAGTTGATTCTAAACAGCAGCATGAATGTCTTGCAAAACATTCGGAAAACATTCTCTTATAGAAACCCAAGATAATTTTTTTTAATGGTCCAAATTTTAATATATTGTAAATAAATATAAATACGCAAAATTTTGTGTGTTTTAGTTTTAGTATTAAAAATCGTCAAATCTGGCATCAGCGCATGCAAGGGAATGTTTTGTAAAACATTCACTGCAGCCCTTTAGTTGGCACTAATGACAATGAAAAAAATTTCATTACATTTCATTCGGTAATGAAAAATTTTGCATTAGAAAAAACAATGGTAATAAAAACATAGCAAAAATGAAGACAAAAGAAAATAATTAAAATTGATTAAGAAGCCATTTGTTTACAAAAATCCTGATATATAAAAACGAACAACGGGATAATTGTGGAATGTCAAAACAGGCTTTCAGCGATTTACATTCTGCAAACGTACATTGATGCAAAAATTTTTCTTTTTGCAAAATTTTTTCGCGATTTTTTTTTTGCAAACCAAGTCTCTAGATTATGAATTACAAAAAAAAAAAAACACTTAAGAAACAGTAAAATAATGGCGGAACGCAAAAAAGGCTTTATGAAAAAAAAAATTAATTAAGAAAATTAGCGATTAACATACTGCAAACGAATATAATAATGCAAAAATATTTCTGTTTGCGAAAAGTTTTTCTGGTACAAAAAATTAATTAAAAAAACTTAATCAGGGATTTACATTCCGCAAAGGACTATATTGATGCACAATTGTCTTTTTTTTGCAAACTAACTACCAAACTTTTTTGTAAGATATGGGTACTGTAGACCATGGACTATGCATTTTAAAAAACAGCAATTAATAATAATTTATTTTGTTATGTGTAAATTTTTAATGGGCATGAGCCTAAGCGACAAGTCTTCATCCTTGATTTCGACGAATTTTCATCTTTTCATCATTTTTACGTTTTGCGAAAAGCTTATCTGTAATTGGTAATTATTTTTTTTAATTTATGCAATATCAATGGTAAAGAATGGAGATGGGCACGTGCGCAGAATTTTTCTTGATTCATGTGAATCACGCCTGAGTGTGAGTAAAACCTTAATTTACTCACGTGAACGTGTGAGTAGAAGAAAATTGTGCGTGAGTAAAATTTTTGCGTGAGTGAGTGTGCGTGAGTCGAATTTTAACGACTCACGCTGTTTTTTTTGGAATTTTTATTCATATTTTCAAGTAATGGTTTTAGGCGACTTTATTTTTTTGGTATTTTTAATACAAAATAAATGGCAAAAATACTCCACTTCCCGGGAAAAGGGAATGAAAATCAAAAAGTATCAGTTTTTTGGTAACATTTTTTTATTTTGATTTGTTTTATTATTGTATTATAGAAAGGATTTAAGTCGTATTTTATGTAGAACGTCAATTTTAAGGATGAAAGAATGGAAATATATAAATCAATAAATTTCGGTTTAAATAGCCGTTTTTTCTAATCACTTGGATTTAATAAATCCAAAAAGTATTTCTAAAAGTCCTCAGCAGATGGGGTTAGAATTTTCCTTTTTTAAAAAAATTTTTTGTCCGACACTTCTTTCACCCTAATTTTTAATACCGAATTCGATGATGGAGGATTCTACTTTAACTTTTAATTTATAATTATATTTTTCATAAAACAGCGATAAACAGTCTGTCTTTTCAGTTTTATCACTTCAATTTATATTTTTACACAATTGAAAAATTCCATTGCAATATTTAATATTCACTTATTGGATTTAATTAAATTACTTATTGAAGAATGAAAAATTGCCATATCTATTTGAGCTATTTCTCCATGTCCAAGATGAAAAATATGTATTTGGTGAGGTGTAGTTTTTTTCTAAACATATTTCATAAAAAAATTTAAGAAAAACCTTTTATTTGTTAGTTTTTAAATTTTTTTGTTTCTCTTTTAATTTTTATACCCTACACCACTATGTGGTCAGGGTATTATAAGTTTGTGCTGATGTTTGTAACACCAAAAAATATTGGTCGTAGACCCACCTTATAGTATACCGATCGGTTCAGAATTTTTTTTTATTTCGATTTAACGATGTCCGTCTGTCCGGCCGTCCGTCTGTCTGTCTGTCCATGCAATCTTGTGCGCACTCTACAGGTCACAAATATTAAGATATTTTGATGAAATTTGGTACGCAGACCTATGTTGGCCCAAGGACGAACAAGTTTGATTTTTGTGAACATCGGTCCATGTTTAGACCTAGTGCCCATATAAGGGTCCTACCAAAATTATATTGTTTATACGCTGCAGGTCGTAAATATTAAGATATTTTGACGAAATTTGGTACACGGACCTATGTTAGCCCAATAACGCAGCCTATTGATTTTGGTGAACATCGGTCCATGTTTAGACCTAGTGCCCATATAAGGGTCCTACCAAAATTATACTGTTTATACGCTGCAGGTCGTAAATATTAAGATATTTTGATGAAATTTGGTACACAGACCTATATTGGCCCAATAACGCAGCCTATTGATTTTGGTGAACATCGGTCTGTGTTTAGACCTAGTTCCCATATAAGGGTCCTACCAAAATTATACTGTTTATACGCTGCAGGTCGTAAATATTAAGATATTTTGATGAAATTTGGTACACAGACCTAGATTGGCCCAATAACGCAGCCTATTGATTTTGGTGAACATCGGTCTATGTTTAGACCTAGTGCCCATATAAGGGTCCTACCAAAATTATACTGTTTATACGCTGCAGGTCGCAAATATTAAGATATTTTGATGAAATTTGGTACACAGACCTACATTGGCCAAATAACGCAGCCTATTGATTTTGGTGAACATCGGTCCATGTTTAGACCTAGTGCCCATATAAGGGTGCCACCAAAATTATATTGTTTATACGCTGCAGGTCGCAAATATTAAGATATTTTGATGAAATTTGGTACATAGACCTATGTTGGCCCAAGGACGAAGCCTATTGATTTTGGTGAACATCGGTCCATGTTTAGACCTAGTGCCCATATAAGGGTCCCACCAAAATTATATTGTTTATACGCTGCAGGTCGCAAATATTAAGATATTTTGATGAAATTTAGTACATAGACCTATGTTGGCCCAAGGACGAAGCCTATTGATTTTGGTGAACATCGGTCCATGTTTAGAACTAGTGCCCATATAAGGGTCCCCCCAAAATTGGCTTGGTTACAAACTGCAGGTCGCAAATATTAAGATATTTTGATGAAATTTGGTACATAGACCTATGTTGGCCCAAGGACGAAGCCTATTGATTTTGGTGAACATCGGTCCATGTTTAGAACTAGTGCCCATATAAGGGTCCCCCCAAAATTGGCTTGGTTACAAACTACAGGTCGCAAATATTAAGATATTTTAATGAAATTTGGTGCGCTGACTCACATTATAGAAAATTTTGACACAAGCCCCATTTTAACCCATTCGAATTTCGGATCCAAACAATACACCAGAGTGGTGTAGGGTATTGTATAGTCGGCATGCCCGACTTTAACCTTTTTACTCGTTATTCGTATTTTTTTTCTGACATTAAATTAATAGGCTGTTTCATATATTTGCGCTTTTATTGTGAATTTATTAAATCCAGCTTTTTTTTGGATTTAATAAATCCAGTTTTTGTATGAAAAATTCTAAATGCAGGTGATTAAAAAACACGCTAAATGTCTACTTTTTGTAAGACATTTAAATAGTTCTCTTATCAAGTCAAAAAAATCTATGCCAAGTTAATTTAGGTCTTGTCAAGTTTAAAGCTAAAATATAATTTGCCAAGTTAAAAATACAGGTTTACACCGTTTACGAGTAGAATACTGGTTTATATGAATACGGGTTTATATGTGATATTGGTAATTACTAGGGCAAGGAATTCCATGCAAATGCATGTTTTTTTTTGATAGTTCAAAACTAATATGGACTAAATATTTATCCGAATCATCAAATTTAGAACAAAATGGCATCGATTTGTAATTGCTAGGGCAAGGAATTTCATGCAAATGCATGTTTTTTCCCGATAGTCAAATACAAATATAGCCTAAATACTTATCCAAATCATCAAATTTAGAACAAAATGCCATCGATTTGTAATTGCATATTTTTGCATATTTTGACAAAAATGCATGTTTTTGCATATTTTGACTTTAAATGCATATTTTGTTCGTTTTTAATGTTTATTTTGTGCTTTTTAATGCATATTTGTGCATATTTTTAGTTTTTAGTAGCAATTCATAATTTGTAAAAAAAATTGATACGTTTTCATGCTTATTCAGTCAAAATATTTATATTTTTTTCATTATTAAGCCAAAATTTATTAAAAACCTTATTGACCTATGGAAAAGCTTGGAGTTCTATGTCTATTTGCAAAATAACTAACTTATATATATTTTTATATTTTAAAGTGCGTTATTTTTGCAAAAATAATCGTTTTTAATGCATATTTTTTATGTTTTTAATGCATATTTTTCTTTTTTAGCCGCATTTTTTAGGCGCATATTTTCGATTTTTAAGTGCATGAAATTACTTGCCCTAGTAATTGCATATTTTGTCAAAAATGCACGTTTTTGCATATTTTGACTTTAAATGCATATTTAGTGCGTTTTTTAATACATATTTTGTGCTTTGTAATGCATATTTGTGCATATTTTTAATTTTTAGGAGCATTTTTTATTTTGTAAAAAAATATAAAAAAATTAAATTTTCACAAGTAAATTACAAAGAATAAAAATTTTTGAAAGAATTCGATAATGCCACAAAACAGAATACGTATTTTCGGCTTTCGCTAAAAGAAATCATCAGTGTCGTTTGCCTTGATGGGTTAATCATTGATGATGATCTACTTATGATAAGTTGAAAACATATTATTTTTGCAAAAATAATAGTTCTTAGTGCATATTTCTTATATTTTTAATGCATATTTTTCTTTTTTAGCCGCATATTTTAGGCGCATATTTTTCATTTTTAAGTGCATGAAATTGCTTGCCCTAGTAATTACTTACCCACTAAAGTTTCTGTTCCAAAAAATTGGATATAGAAGAGCTACCTCAATTCTTATACCGATGATTTTTGTTTGAAATAGTCCCAAAAACAACCACTTCTATAGCACCAAAGTGAAACCGGTTGCTATTGAATCAGTTCTGGGACTAGTTCTATAATTGATTCTACGTCAGTCATGGTTCCGGAACCAGTTTCATGGAATCGGTTGCAGTGGAACCAGTTGCAGAACTAGTGTGGTTTGAAACCGATTGGAAAAGATTTTTTTTCTGGGGATTCCCAAACCCTATACTGGGCACATTTTCAAGTTTAATTTTTATTAATTTTTGAATATTATTTTGTTTCGTGAATTTGCGTGATTTACGTGATTCACGCGTGAGTGTGACTGAAAGTTCAATTTACTCACGTGAGCGTGAGTGAGTGTGAGTAGTAATTTTTTTGTCGTGAGTGATTGTGCGTGATTAGAATTTTTTTCTCGTGAGCGTGAGTGAGTGTGAGTGCAAATTCACTCACGTGCCCATCTCTAGTAAAGAACTTCGAAACAATTGTCATTATTCAATGAAATTAAATACCGAAATCATGAACATTAATTTAAAGAAATGGTAATGAAAATAATATCATTGATATCAATGCAATGGTAATGAAATTATCAATTAATTAGTCCACATAATTCATTAGCCCCATGTATGCATGTTACCGTATCAATTTTAAAGTCAACAATACCAACAAAATAGTCAACAAAAGTCTAATACTTTAAGATGAAATTTGGTACACCGACTTACGGCGGCGTAAGGACGAAGCCTATTGATTTTCGTTAAAATCGGTCCATGTTTAGACCTAGTACCCATATAAAGTTCCCCCCCAAATTGGCTTTTTTATACCCTGCAGGTCGCAAATGTATTTCAATGAAATTTGACTCTGTGACGCACAGGGTCCCAAGGACAAAGCATATTGGGTGGGTTCGGCAGATACACTTTAATAGTCAACAGTTGTACAACTATCTGCTGAACAACCTGATCACGATCCGCTCAGTCCGAATACTCAGGTAGCGCTATCATATTTTGGTAGCGTTAAAAATCATATGTACAAATATAATTCGAAAACAAAAATTTAAAGAAACCAAAGGAAAATATAGAAAAATTGTATTTAAAAACAAAACAAACAAAACATCGTTCAGCAGAGTTACTAATCACACAGCGCTACAAGTCACCGGTATCAGTTTAAGGTTTCTCTGCTGAATGCTACCATTGATTTTAGATAGGATCGGTCCATAATTGGACCTATCGCCCATATGGGCCATATTTCTCTTATTTTATCATTTGATTGAACATTTTGACTCAAGTCCATTTTAACCCAATCGAATTTCGAATTCAAATATTAGTTGGCTATTAACCAGACTGGTGTAGGGTATTATATAGTCGGCATGCCCGATTTTAACTTTTTATTCTTTTTTTATGACCAGAAACACGTTAAAAACCGCGAGAAAAATTTTAATTTTCCCAAATTGAAAAAAAAATTTTTGTTACTAAATTTTGTTTTTCCTTTTGTTTTTATTCTGACATTTCATACTAAGGTTAACTACCCAGAGTAAAAATATTGACAAGTTATTACGGTTAAATTTTGCTACACTCATAAAAAAAGCCCGTACAAGTAGTAGTAGCTAAAAATTCTGCTAAAATAACAGGAAATAGTACCTGAATTTGCGCCAGCAGAAATTTCAATGATGTTGAGAATCATGGTCTGCTAAATTTAGGTGACCTAAATTTTAGGTAAAAAAGTTAGTTCAAATACAATAATTTATAAGAAATGTTGTTTAATGGAAATGAAAATTACTCAGCTGAAATCAGCATATGTTTTCTGCTAAATTTTAGTTGGTTATAAACAGTTAAAAAATTTAGTTAACATTCAAAAATTTAGAAGAATTTTCGTTTAATAGAAATGAAAGTGGGTCAGTTAAAATCTGCAAAACATGCTGGTAAAATTACAATCACTTTAGTTATTAATTGAATAAAAACAAATTAATGTAAATATTGTTAATTTTATTTTCAAATAAATTACACAATCCAAAAACACTATTTGCACTTTTATTTTCTTGCCAATATGTTAAACTTCCGCTGGAGTTGTATTATTTGGTTCCTTTTTTTCGTCTACCTGCGGGTCGAATTTAGATGAAAATGTTAAAGGGCTGAAATAAAATAAAAGAAAAAAAAAAATAAAATATTTAATAGTATTCTCTTAAATATAGTTTATATTATAAAACAAACCTCTATTATTTAATTTTTTTAAATACAATTTTAGCTGCGAAATGTTAATGTGCAGTATACCTCCGTTTTCTTTTGGGTTCCTTTGCTGCCTAACAGAAACAAAAGAAAACATGCTCTTATCATATTATTTTATTTACTAGAACTTTCTAAATAAGCGCATATTATTTTTATTTGTATTGGTAAGCGTCATCAGTGATGACTCATCACACACATTAAAATACACTTACTAGAAATTTTCTAATTTGTATTGGTCGGCAAACTCACCAATACACACTTCACCATCAAGCGCCATCAAGCACCATCAATCACTATACACTAGCGCCCCTATCGTTTTCTTTTGAAAACACAAATATTAAAAAAGTTGCCAATAAATTTATCTATATTAGCTGATAACATTGTCAAAATCATTTAAAAAAAAATAACTAAATATCAGGAGGAAAAATTAGTTCAAGTACAGCAGAAATATGTTTTTGTGGTGAAATTTGATAACTAACAACTTTAGCTAAACAACGGATTTAAACGAAAACAACAGGAAAAATTAGTTTAATTGAATTAGAACGCGTTTAACAGACTTTTGTACTAACTTTTTTTATGAGTGTAGGGATAAATATTTATTGTTGGTTGGGTAACTGTTTAAGTTAAAGTTAACTGCTCGAGATAAGTTAGTAGTCCTAAGTGAAAGAACTGCATTCTTTTTTTTTATAAACTCTTTGATATAACTACACTCAAAAAAATAAGTTAGTAGAAAAATTAGTAAAACGTCTTGTTTATCAAGTGTACTAGTTCTCAGAAATTTTTTTGCTGAAGTTCCGTTTTGAGCAAAAGTTTTAGTTATATTTTTTTTAGCACTAAACTGATTTTGAACTAATGTTTTACTAATTTATTCTGCTACAAAAATTGTGCTGATAATCGCATTTATAGCGTGGATGACAATTAGATAGACAAGATGTAGATATCTCAGCTTGTCTGGATGTAATACAGACAACGGAAATGATAATTAAAAAAAAAAAAAAAACTACACAATTTCTATATTTAAATTTGCAGCAAATAAATTAACTAAAGTAAAATTTCGCTACAAGTTTTTTGAGTTTTTTTCTATTCTACTAATATTCAGCAAAAGTTTAGTGATTTTAGCAAGGATTTTTTTCATTTGCAAGTGTTAGCAAAATTTTGCTGAGATTACTACTTTTTTGGTAAAAATCAGGTCGCTGATTTTCAGCAAACCTTTTGCTGAAATTACAAACATTTTGCAAGCACGCTCCAGACTAAAAATTTGCTGACACAGCAACATTTTTTGCTGACTTTACGGACCTATCCCGTGACCGGTCAACCGAAGGCATATTACTAAATTAGTACAAATATGAACCAAAGAGAATGAATTAATTTTCTAAGTATTTTCTGATTCGCTACTTTTACTTCGCGGGATATTTTTAAAAATATTTTTTTTTAAATGAATGTTTTTTAGTTCGATTTCAGATCATAAATTAATATCATTTTCTGTTTTTTATTTATTTTACTCTTTATTTATTTTTAACTTTATTTTTTTACGATTTGCTTATTTTAGCTCTTATTTGAAATTTCTTTAATTTTTTGCTTGGAATTTTTAAGTTTTGTATTTTCAACGTTTTTTAATGTTAAAGCTGTTTTAGTTTTAACAATTGGTATATTTCATTTAATTTTCTTTTTAAATTAAGGGGAATTTTTAAAATTTTTATTTATATTATCAGAGTTGTTGAGGTAATTTTCTAATTTTTAATTGATTTTTTAATTTAATTATGGCCAACGCAAAAACCGAGTCAACTGCTATTAAATGACCTATCCCATGACCGGTCAATCGCGGGCATATTTAAGGCACTTCCACTATATTTGTGAGTGTGTGTTAATGTTGTTTTCTTTTCTATTTTTTTCTTTTCCATATTTTTTTTATTTGCTGGTAGTGTTTGTTTTTTCTTTTTTATTTGAACAGAAACGAAAAATATATAACTTTGCCATCAGCGAGGCATCATGCACAAGCAACATTAGCTCAGAAGGTAAAGCGTTTGCCTTATAAGCTTACTTCGACGCTAAGTAGATTATTTTTAATTCTTTAATTTTTATTAGTTTATTCGAAAAGCTATTTTTAGACACACCACCTTAGTGTCACAATGAAAACGCCATGTTAAAGTGACGTGTCTCTTTCAAACAAAAAGGCCGATCAAGGACCGGTCCCTGCCCCCTTGGCAGCTATCCTGCGTGTCACTTTGGATCGGTCTCTTTTCCCGTAGGGTATCTTTGAAAGCTTTTCGCGTTTTCTTCCGCAGCACTGAATGTTGCGAACTTCTCCAATGTATGAGGGCTAGAAACTATGAACGACACATCTGCTTCCCTCTCAAGGACCCTTACCGAGTGTTCGATACTATTAATCTTCCTACAAGCAAAATATATAACTTCAGTACCTTACCGAAAATCCTATTTAATTGAGGCCATGCGATCTCCTAGGATTCCTAAGTCACATTTCTTCCCAAACGTGCAGGCTGTCGTTGGAAAGCAACTAATTAGGGGACCCGGAAGTACTTAGTCTATCCTGCTGGCCTTATCGAATTTTTTAAATTTTTATTCCCTGTAATTTATTTGTAAAATTTTATCATCTTTCTCTAATTTGAAAAAAAAACAAACACAATTTTCAGAAATCTTAAAAACATATTTAAGTCGACTATAAACGGTTAATAATGATAACAAAGTAAAATTAAGGCTTTAGATTTTCAAAACAGTCCTTACTTTGGTCCAAGGTCACACAGGATTCCATTAGGATATCATCTTAACTTCCCGACTAAAAAAGTTTTTATATAATCTTATATGATTTGATATAATTATAAATGTTTATATGTGTGGCTTTATATGACCATATACATTTATATTAACACTTTGGTTTTATAAATATGTTTGATATGACGTTATATATAATCAAATGCGATTTGGTCTCCAGCTATATATTAAGAGATCTGCAAATATAGTTTATACATAATTATATATAATGGCGTATAAGCTTCTCTAAACAATCTTATATCAAAAAATATAACAAAGTTAATATAAAATTGTATTAATTTTATGTATTAATTTATCTGACATGATATCTAATTATACAAAATTTTATAAAGTTTAATTGCACTATTAAAATTAAAAAAAAACTCCGAAATTGTAGATCTGGTTTTGAAGTTTGCACTTTGATATATAAATAAATGTTTATAATTGAATTTAACATATATTTTTCAAATAGTTGGCGAAATACTCTTTATTAAACTAAAAATAATTTTAAAGAAATAAATAAGAGAAACATTTTTTTTCATTGTGGAATTAAAGGTTGAAATAATTATTTTTACTTTTAAATTTAAAAATTAGACAAACATATGTTGAAATAAATATGGTTTAAGTTTATTTATTTTTCCGTAAAATTAATTGTGAAAGTTATTTTTTTATCATGTTGGTTTTTAATTTTTATTTTAAAAAATAAAAATTTTTTTTCGACCTTTCTAATTCATTAATTAAAAATTTATTAATTCAGTTCGAGGCCTATTTCCTTATTATGAATTAACATAATAAGTACTTTTTTCAAAAACTGTTTTTTTTCTTCATCAGGATACTCTCCTGACAAATACTTTTGCTTTCAAAAAACCTCTACACTTTCAGGAATGAAAAGACGATCGTTTCGAGGATTTTCCAGGTCCCCTTCATCAGTTTTCTTTAGAAAGTGGTGGCGTAATCCCCGAAACGATCGTCTTTTCATTCCTGAAAGTGTAGAGGTTTTTTGAAAGCAAAAACTCTGTGAAGTATTTGTCAGGAGAGTATCCTGATGAAGAAAAATAGCAGTTTTTGAAAAAAAGTACTTATTATATTAATTCATAATAAGGAAATTGGCCTCGAACTGAATTAATAAATTTCTAATTAGTTAATTTTTTATTTTATAAGAAAGACACATTTTATAAGAAAGACCAAAACTCTAACCTAGAAAAAGTTGTTGCGACAAATTTTTGTAATGTTTTATTTTGTCAGCTATTTCCAAGTTTATTAGCAAAAATTGTTCTAAACATCTAGCATTAGTATTTAAATGAATGAAATAAGTGATCTCAATAATATTTACTAAAATTTTCTTCGAAAATCTTCATAAAATTATATGTATTTATATATAATTTGATGCAGTTAGATAGACCCATAACATGCTTATCTCGCTTGATATAATTATATATTCCAATATTCGGATCAAATTAGATATGGACGTATATATGGGTTTATATATGGTGATATATGATTATATAACATCTTTTTTAGTCGGGTTGCTAACGAGTGGACGCTTTTTTATGAAATTTGGTAGAATTCTCGTATTTGGCATTAGCAACAAAGCCTTTAATGCATTAAACACATAGACGACTGCAGCTACACGACTGCAGCCTGTCAAAAATAAAATACACACGTTTATATGAAAACGATTATTTTGACACCAACACAGCTACACGGCTACACGACTACTTTTGCCGCTGTAGTCAACTTAGGATAATTTCTATTTTTGTTGGCTACAAAACAAAAATAGTGTTGACAATATAACAAAATATGTAAAACAGGACAATTTTTCCCGCTAGAGGCGAAATAAAATCGTTAGTTCTGACTAGAAAATCACCGTTATGGGAACACTGAAGAAACAGCTGTTTATATTTTACAATTGTTTGAAAGTTTCATTAATTAATATTTGGAAATAGTTTTATTGTAATGTTTTGTAAAAAAAAGGATCTTACAAAATTAACAAAATATTCCTCAGCCATTATTTTAGAAGCACAAAACAAAAAAGATTAATATTTATCAAAACGTCAAATTTTTAAGATCAAATGTTTACTATGTTGTTGTCGTTTTCAAAAAAATTAAGTAGCTGACTACACGTTTACAATTGCAGCCAGCAGCATTTGTAGTCGTATAGCCGCAGTCGTCTATGTGTTTAATGCATAAGTTTTAACAAATTATGTTAAATTTAAGGTGCGTTTTCGATAAATTTCGCATTTTCCGAAAAAAGAAAATCGCTATATCCACTTAAGAGCAATGCAAAAAATTTCCTTTTTTTTGTAGTTATATCTTAGCAAAAGAAATAATTTATGCCTCCTAAAGAAGGCAACGACAAAAATTTTGTTTATTTTTCCTGACGAACACATGGAAATTATTTTAGTGCAAAAAAACGTAGGCCGTAAAGGGTTAAGCAGTATCTAGGCTTACCTTTGTCTTTGATGCATACTATGTTTTACGAAGTTCCCTGAAACCCCTTCGCCAGCGAGTCGAATTGGAATAACAAAATTGTCATGTCATTTGAATGACTGGACCCAAACAAAATTTGATTACGACAACAATTTTTTTGTTTTTAGTGTATAATTAAAAAAAAATATATATACGTTTTTCATCGCACAAAATGTCATTACGCAAATTCTAAGCCCTATTTCGAAAAAAAACAACTCAAACAGCTGTCAACTCTTCAGGTTCAGCTGTTAAAAATACATAAGAAAAAGGAAAATGCATTTAAAAACTAGTGTTACAAGCAAAATATATAAAACCACTCTATGTACAATATTAAACACACTATTCCTGTTAAGGAGTATGAGTTGTAGGATATCCGCTAGTGAATAATTGCGGTTGTGATTGCGGTTGAGAAATAAATGTTAAATGAGCAGGAAAATAAGAACATGATAATAAAAATGAATCAACCATAAGAAAAAATTAATAATTTGATAGAAAAAAATAGAAAAATAAATTTTACACACATATACAATTAAAATACAACTTATGACAAAAAATATGTATATATGTGCTCAAAAAAAATAGATAAATGCTGATAAACACAAAATTTTTTAAATTGTGTAAACTATTTAAAATAAATCATAAAATTAAAAAAAGAAATATATTTATGATGTTAAAAAATATAAAGGTTGTTCACAAGGGGGGTGCTATTTGTTGTATCGTCGTACCGTTCTAATAAAAAACATAGTTGTTAGAATTTAAGTTGAAAAAAATACAACATTTGAGAATAGCACGATACAACATTTTTACGTATGTTTAGTGTCCTATATTTGAGTGTGCTAACAGATAGAAAACCCAAAAGGAAATCGTTGTTAAAGCCAAATAAAAATTTTAACAACTATGTTTTTGTTAGGACGATACAACAGATAGCACCAGAGACTATTAATTATAGAGATAGGAAATCAAAACTTACACTACTCGCCGATAGAGGGCGCTGTAATTTAGTATTACCTGAGCAACTATTTAGTATCAGTTTAGTATCAGCTGAGCCTATATTTAAAAACTCAAAATTTGCTGAAAACTGCTCAAAACAAGGAAAAAACAAGCGCGGAATATATTAAAATAATAAAATTTGAAATATCCGTTTGCTTTTTTTGCTTTGTTGTTTGTTATTATTTAAATATAAATAAAAAAATAAAATTGTCAGTTTTTTGAACAAAGTGCCATCTAGTGACAACAATATTTTTATAACTTATTTTTTTGGTGATGCCATACCCCTGGATAGCACATACCTTCTGAATAACCTAATAGTTTGTTCACAAACAGTGTGCTAAGTGTTGTATGTCGTGTTGTGTTCAGAGTAGGAAAATAAACTCTAACGAACCGTATTTTTAGGGTTGCGTACCGCACATCGCGAACGCAGTACACAAGCATATTGGTTGCATAGAAAACACATACGCTATTCTCTCCAATTAGTGTTTGTGTTTATACACACAACCCGAATTCGGTACGCTACGGCTGTGAATATGCGTTGAAAGTACAGTACATAATCGTAGCGTTTGCGTTCACGAGACAATAGTAGTGTACTGCATTCGGTTTGTGTACAAACTCACAACCGTCTCCGTATATGACCCCAAAATTTTAAATAAAAAAAGTAGTCAATGCCAAAATCGGCATCGTCTTAAAACAGACGTGAAATTTGCAAAATTTCCCGAATATCTGTAGTCCTATTTGCAAATAATAGATGGGCGCACAGTGTTCGTGAATCACGCGTAATTGTGAGTAGTGAGCGTGAGTCGGAATCTACTCAGGCGTCAGTCTCTATTGAAAACTGTGGAAAATATCAAGAAATGCAATATAATAAAAAAATAGTTGGATAGCAAAAATTAAAAAAAAACAAACAGTAATGTGGCTTTTTCTGTAAAATGAGAGTACAAAAATTTGCTCAAAAATTAGATTTTTTTCAAAAATATGCCCTTAGCATCAAAATATGCTATTAATTTAGGGTGACCATTTTTTTCTGACTTCAAATCAGTACAAATTTTAAAAAATATTATCATCCAAAAAAAAATATTCCTGTTAAGGAGTATGAGTTGTAGGATATCCGCTAGTGAATAATTGCGGTTGTGATTGCGGTTGAGAAATAAATGTTAAATGAGCAGGAAAATAAGAACATGATAATAAAAATGAATCAACCATAAGAAAAAATTAATAATTTGATAGAAAAAAATAGAAAAATAAATTTTACACACATATACAATTAAAATACAACTTATGACAAAAAATATGTATATATGTGCTCAAAAAAAATAGATAAATGCTGATAAACACAAAATTTTTTAAATTGTGTAAACTATTTAAAATAAATCATAAAATTAAAAAAAGAAATATATTTATGATGTTAAAAAATATAAAGGTTGTTCACAAGGGGGGTGCTATTTGTTGTATCGTCGTACCGTTCTAATAAAAAACAGAGTTGTTAGAATTTAAGTTGAAAAAAATACAACATTTGAGAATAGCACGATACAACATTTTTACGTATGTTTAGTGTCCTATATTTGAGTGTGCTAACAGATAGAAAACCCAAAAGGAAATCGTTGTTAAAGCCAAATAAAAATTTTAACAACTATGTTTTTGTTAGGACGATACAACGATACAACAGATAGCACCAGAGACTATTAATTATAGAGATAGGAAATCAAAACTTACACTACTCGCCGATAGAGGGCGCTGTAATTTAGTATTACCTGAGCAACTATTTAGTATCAGTTTAGTATCAGCTGAGCCTATATTTAAAAACTCAAAATTTGCTGAAAACTGCTCAAAACAAGGAAAAAACAAGCGCGGAATATATTAAAATAATAAAATTTGAAATATCCGTTTGCTTTTTTTGCTTTGTTGTTTGTTATTATTTAAATATAAATAAAAAAATAAAATTGTCAGTTTTTTGAACAAAGTGCCATCTAGTGACAACAATATTTTTATAACTTATTTTTTTGGTGATGCCATACCCCTGGATAGCACATACCTTCTGAATAACCTAATAGTTTGTTCACAAACAGTGTGCTAAGTGTTGTATGTCGTGTTGTGTTCAGAGTAGGAAAATAAACTCTAACGAACCGTATTTTTAGGGTTGCGTACCGCACATCGCGAACGCAGTACACAAGCATATTGGTTGCATAGAAAACACATACGCTATTCTCTCCAATTAGTGTTTGTGTTTATACACACAACCCGAATTCGGTACGCTACGGCTGTGAATATGCGTTGAAAGTACAGTACATAATCGTAGCGTTTGCGTTCACGAGACAATAGTAGTGTACTGCATTCGGTTTGTGTACAAACTCACAACCGTCTCCGTATATGACCCCAAAATTTTAAATAAAAAAAGTAGTCAATGCCAAAATCGGCATCGTCTTAAAACAGACGTGAAATTTGCAAAATTTCCCGAATATCTGTAGTCCTATTTGCAAATAATAGATGGGCGCACAGTGTTCGTGAATCACGCGTAATTGTGAGTAGTGAGCGTGAGTCGGAATCTACTCAGGCGTCAGTCTCTATTGAAAACTGTGGAAAATATCAAGAAATGCAATATAATAAAAAAATAGTTGGATAGCAAAAATTAAAAAAAAACAAACAGTAATGTGGCTTTTTCTGTAAAATGAGAGTACAAAAATTTGCTCAAAAATTAGATTTTTTTCAAAAATATGCCCTTAGCATCAAAATATGCTATTAATTTAGGGTGACCATTTTTTTCTGACTTCAAATCAGTACAAATTTTAAAAAATATTATCATCCAAAAAAAAATGATTTGCAGCCAACCTAATTTGTTGTCAATGGAATGGTTTGGTTGAGGCAACAAACTTTTTTGGTTAACCATCATACCATCCAAAAAAGCCTTACACATTTTTCCCTATACAGAACCCAAAACAAAAATTTTTTTCGCATGAAAAAATCCAGATTTTTTAAGTACAGGAAACGTGCCCATTATTTAGAAATTTCAATGATCTGTTACTTTTCCTTTTCTATTTTTTTTTGTAGCAGATTGATGAAATATACATAGCTATGCTACGAATGGAGTCAAATATGACCCCAGAATAGTATAAACGTCAATGTTTGTTCAGGCCAAAGAATTTCTGTTGTCACGAGCAACTTGCATTGTCTAAACCAATTTTCTCTAGATACAATCTAACTAATCGATTGACTACAAATTTAGCTGTCAGAACAAATCTTTTTTCTATTATCGCAATGCAACCATTTGATAAATTCGGTTGTCACCACGAATCTTCTCTGTGTACAAAACTACATATTAGATTAAGAAATTTACATGTAGAAAAATCATTTTGAATGCTTTCTAATAGAGAAAACCTCTCACATTCACAAAAATTTATCCTATAAAAAAAACTACATTGTACTTGCATTTTGGCTTTTTTTTTACTAAAAAAATGTAATATTTTTTTAAATGCCAAAAATCAGTACAATCAGTACAAATTTTAAAAAATCAGTACAAATCAGTACACGACGTTTTCATCAGTACACGTGACCAAAAATCAGTACATGTGCTGATCAAATCAATACGAATGGTCACCCTATATTAATTGCAAAATATGCTAAATATGTGCCAGAATTCATCAATTACACTGTGAGACAAATGGTAGGGGTCAGTGATCGGGAAGGGTTCAAACTACCGGGGAAAGTTATATCGGTAAAAAAGAAGTTATACGTGTCCCGGCGTTTCGCTGGGTCTACCCTAGGAATCGAGATATATCGATTTGACCACTGGTGGTCTTTTTTTTGACATAACTCGAGAACCACTAGTCCGATTTTGCTCAAACAATTTTAAAAAAATTAAAAATTACAATTCCTTTAATCTGTTCACATAACGTTTTCCTATATACTCAACAGTTTTGCCGGTAAAAATAAATGTATGGAGAAAAAAATATTTTTTGCCTAAAATATTAAAAAAAAGTAATAAACGAAAGGTTATTGATTTTTATGGTAGCGGTAACAAACATTTATTTTTACCGGCAAAACTGTTGAGTATATAGAAAAACGTTATATGAACAGATTAAAGGATTTGTAATTTTTAATTTTTTTAAAATTGTTTGAGCAAAATTGGACTAGTGGTTCTCGAGTTATGTCAAAAAAAAGATATATCTCGATTCCTAGGGGAGACCCAGCGAAACGCCGGGACACGTATAACTTGTTTTTGACCAATATAACATTTCCCGTTGGTTTCATCCCATCCCGATTTTGACTGTCGCATAGTGTTATTTATATTGCAAAAAGTATAATGTTATTTATACTCAAATGATCGTTGGACTGTAGGTAACATCTAGTATAACAGACTTGAAGCTTTTCTGCAGCATGCAACATTCTCGAGATGAAAAAGGATGTCTTTAATAATATTTGAAAAAATGTTGTAAACTCCGTTCCTAATTTTTACACCAAACTATTTAACGAGTAAGAAGAACAATATCATATTTGGATTCAGCTTGTAGGCATCATATGACTTTGTTTCGGAAAGAAAATTCTGACAAAGCGTTTCTGAAAGAAAACGAAAAAAGTATCCAAATGTAAACTCCGTAACTGTAAACTCCGTAACCTGAATTGTTTGCATCAGATTGCATTCAAAAAAATGTAGGTAAATGTTTAAAATATTTTAAAATAACAATAAACAGAGGTGATTCAACTAATATTTGTGCGTCAAAAGATGAATCAACCGATAATTTTGCGTCAAATCAAAAAAAGTTATCAGTTTTTTACCCTAAACTGCTGGAGCGAAAAACGATTGATTTTGCATTTCTTTGGTTTGGAATCGATATTTCGAGCCATTACTGACATTAGTTTAACAAATTAAATTTGTTTCAGACAATTTAAGAATTTTTTGATCGCGAAATGTTATGTTTTTAATATAATATTTTGTAACTCCGCAACCGCTGATTGGATTTTAAAAAATTTTATATTTTTGAAAAGCATTTAAAAGGACCAAAAATACAACAAAAAAAATTAAAATTGTAGAAAAAAAAGTTATTGCGACAACTTGTAGAAGAGATTTTTTGCAATTAGGTTTATAATGACTACCCGTGAAAGAACGATTAGATTCAATGAATTTAGGTTTGATCCAATTATTTCTATTCATATTAGAGAGTGAATAACAACGTATAAAATTAGATTTGAGTTTATCTGCGATTCCGATTTTCAAAATTTTCTTATTCGTTGCCTTATATATTCATATCTGAAAATATCTTTTCTTTTATATCATTTTATATGCCATATGCAAATACATATACTTGATCAAATTATATCTCGTTGAAGGTAAATTTGTATATTGCTTCAAACAACATTTTATAAAACTAAATGTGACCCAAGACCAAAAATATTTTAGATAAAATTATTTACTATCTCGAATCGAACAACATGTATGTTGATTTAAATACAATTATACGGTGTTATGCATAAATTTTCTTAACAGTTTAATTACACGTTTTTAAGCTTATTTGGCAAAAACGGTATGCATAATTCGTTTAATAAGGACAAAATTAATAATCTGTTAAAGTAGGGTAAAGCCTAAAATAAGCATTTCATAAAATTTGAAAAACAAATATCTCAGTTGAAATCATAAATAGTAAGTTTTTATCTTAAGGGTCATCCACCCAAGAATATGTAAACTCCAATATTTTATATCCAACAAATTAAAAAAATCTGGAACAATGTCACCATTTAAGTCTTTTTTCATAAAATTTTCTCAAATTGGTGTACAAATAAAATACAAAATAAATTGATGATTTAATCGAAACATAATCGTCATTCGAATACATTCAGTTTTTGTACTATTAAACTTTCTTTAAAATATTAGTTTTCCATTATTACTTCTTTGTTATATATAAACATTTTTTTCATCATGTTTTGATTTATTATAAATTATTTTTATATTTAAAATCTTCAAAACAATATTATTCACCTACGATTAACGAGCCAATCGTTTGCTAACTTTATGAATCACTAACAATTTATTTGAAAGTGGAGACCCGTTTAATTAGGGTGTTGCCAGAATAAAACGAGAAATTAACAAACTGTTATTTTACGATTATGCATAGCATTTTTTAATAAACGTTTAATAAGTAAAATTAATGCATTGTATACCTTAACGCAAAATTAAGAAAAGTTTATTCATTAGAGCCATATACTTTTGGGTAAAATAATAAATAATAAAGTTTTCTTCACAAGGTAAATGAAAAATTTTCTTAAACTAGATGTAAAAGCTTCATATAATTTATGAATCTAGTTTTAATGAAACTTTTTCTTTAAGTGAATGAAACTTTTAATAAATAAAATGAACATTTTCACAACATTTTATGAAAAATTCCATTAATTCACAAAAAAGTTTGAGTCTAAAAATAGATTTCAAAAAAATTTAAAAAAAATCTAAAAAATTATTTTCTATATGAAATAATGATAAAAATAAGTCATTATCAGTAACTCATTAATATATGTTTTAAAATAATGCAGAAGGTAAGTGGGTGTCATTACTGGTACTCCAAAAAATAATGATATGTCATTACCATTTCTACACTGGGATAATAAGTACTTTTTTCAAAAACTGTTTTTTTTTCTTCATCAGGATACTCTCCTGACAAATACTTCACAGAGTTTTTGCTTTCAAAAAACCTCTACACTTTCAGGAAAAGACGATCGAACTATCGTCTTTTCATTCCTGAAAGTGTAGAGGTTTTTTGAAAGCAAAAACTCTGTGAAGTATTTGTCAGGAGAGTATCCTGATGAAGAAAAATAGCAGTTTTTGAAAAAAAGAACTTATTTTATTAATTCATAATAAGGAAATTGGCCTCGAACTGAATTAATAAATTTCTAAATAGTTAATTTTTTATTTTATAAGAAAGACCAAAACTCTAACCTAGAAAAAGTTGTTCCGACAAATTTTTGTAATGTTTTATTTTGTCAGCTATTTCCAAGTTTATTAGCAAACATTGTTCTAAACATTAAGCATTTAAGCATTTGTATTTAATATGAATGAAATAAATGATCTTAATAATATTTACTAAAATTTTCTTTGCAAATCTTCATCAAGTTATATGTATTTATATATAATTTGATGCAGTTAGATAGACCCATTTTTCGGATCAAATTGTATCAGGTGAGATAACATGCTTATCTCGCTTGATATAATTATATATTCCAATATTCGGATCAAATTAAATATGGACGTATATATTGGTTTATATATGGTGATATATGATTATATAACATCTTTTTTAGTCGGGTTATGTTATTTAAAATTTTGGCCTTTAAAATTGTTTAAAATTTCAATTGTCAACTTAATAGCTATTAAGCATAACTTCCAGTCATAAAAATCCTACCTACTGTCTGATTTAATTATATAAAGTCAGATATTTTTATATGGAAGTATATATAATTTGATGTTCTGGATATGGACAAATCTCGAATCAAATTGCACCAAATTATATCTAACTTGATATAATTAGACACAAGTGGATGACCCATTTTTCGGGTTAAATTGCATGTGGTTGTATATGGGAACTTTTCAAATAAGATATAATTACATAAGGCACTATATTAAAATTTTTAGACTGGTTGTAGAAGAATTTTAAATTTTAAGTACATGCGTAAGTCATTAAAACCAATAATATAAATTCTGAGAATTCGAAATTAAACCAATTTTTGTAATTAAACCAAAAAATAAATATTATATATGTAAGTAATTTTTTATAGTTGTTTAAACTAATTTGTGGTTCATTTTATAAACATTCAAAAACAAAAACCAAATGCAAGTAAAATTTAATGAAATCTTAGTGGTCTTGTTTTCAAGTAAAATTTATTTTTGTTTTTAAATACATTTACCGCTGTCTTTACATAAAAAATATTTTAAGTGTAGTATTATTAGGAAGTGAAACTAAGTAAAGGTTATTATATGTAAATTAGGATGACGTAGCGGTATAAATCCCCATACAAGTAGAGTTTGCTATTCGGTTTTAATCGAAACCTAAACCGCGGTTTTTCAAGCCTCAAAACCGAAACCGAAAACCGACAAAAATAAGTCGGTTTTTAACAAATACTTTAACCAATTAAAATAAATAATTAAATTGCATATTATTGAATCCTGAATTTCGAAATGAGCTCAGCTCATATTTTACAAAATTTAGTATTTAATTGTAACGAACATTTTCTCCATTAAATATTACTTTAAAGAATTTTTTGTTTTTGTTATTACGGATAACATAAACCTATTATAATTTTAGAAAAGAATTGCCGCAAAAAGTCATGTGGTTTAAGAGATATTGAGTTTCATATAGTCAGTTCAGATTTCACCGCGTATTTTCAAAAAGTCTTACTTGGTAGTCGCGAAATTTATAAAATTGTAAATTTATATCGTTTTAAACAAATTAATAAAATTTAAATTTAAACTATTTAAAATACAGATTTATTTGTCGAAAAAAGAATAAAAAATTTTAATTTATAACGGCTTTCCGCATTCTTTTTTTTCCGGAAAGGTCACGAAGTGGCATTATTGCCTACATTCTAGTGAGAAATTCAGTCGAATTTTAATAAATATCTTGAGTGTGTTAAATTATTTAATTTTTAGACATTTAATTATTTTAAAACAATTATATTACTATCACAGGAAAATCGAAAAATAACCGAAACCGCGCTTTTTATAATTTCGAAAAACCGAAACCGCGGTTTTCAAATTTTTCGGTTTTTAGCAAACTCTACATACAAGGTACCCTAAAATTAGTATAGTATTACAACACACAAAAAATATTGTTAAACTTTTTTCAATTAAAACGATTTATTAAATTATTTTAAAAGGTGTCAATTAAAAATTAATCCAATAGATTAAATAATTGCTCAAAACTGCAATTTGTTTGCCATTTTTTTTTTTATTCTATCGCTCAAAAGCATTTCATAAAAAAAGAGAAAAACATCAGCATATTGTTGTTGTTTTTCGTTTGTTTTATTTATGTGGTTGCTTTTAAAAATGTTTATGTAATAGTAACAGATATTTTAAATTAATTTTTATAAAATTTTATAAATTCTCGTCAAGTTCATTATTTTATTTAGTTATATATTTTCATTTTACCATATTAAATCTGAATATTCATTTATTCTAAAACAGTATTGTTAACAAATAATGTAATTTTTGAAATTTTGTTTAATAAAATAAAAATCAATATTTTAGTTAAATAAAAAAATCGCAAAAAATAAATTAAAATTTATTTAAAATAAAATATATTTCATTTAGTTTTCAATAAAAACAAACTATATTTTTAATTTTCAAAAAAATTTTGACAGAGTCCTTGTGCCTCAGAAAAAAGAAGAAAACTAATTTCTGCGAGAGAATTTTTCATATAAGTATAAATAAATCTATCAAATGAATGAAAATTGCATGCAGGTTTTATTTTAATAAAATTCAATGTTATGAAATTCAAGCTAAAAATAAGAAATATATTTTTTTATAGTTGGCATGACAACTACCACTTTATCCAGCTGATTAGATTCTTATTTAGAATTTATACAATATTGATCAATTTTTAATCCAATGAATTAATTTTTAATCAAATATATTTATATAAAAATAAACCAATAAAAATCTTAATCAAATGTATCACTATTTTATTGAAATTTTATTCAATTAAAGAGCTACAAATTTATAATTGAATGGACAATTTTTGTGATTGGAGGAATTTCAACGATAAAATTGATTGAAAAGGCGGTTTTCATGATTGAACTTAGTTTTTATTTTTTTGTGTGAACAATAAAAATAACTCGAATTTTTACGAAAAGAATGTACCGGGAAATACACCTTTCAAATCCCACATTTGCATGTAGATTTTTGGAAAGTAATACCATAAAAATAAAAACGATAAATTTGACTTTTGACTACACTTCTTAACCTTTTTTCTTACTAAGAACATGCCAACCTTAGAAGTTGATCTGCTATAATACACACAGAAAATAAATTGGTTGGAATTCTATCGAAACCAACGAAATTTTTTCGTTATTCAATAATTTTAATTGCGGTTACTTATAATTCCTCATCAGAAAAGTTAAATTTAATTCTGAACAGAAAATATATACGATTAACGAAAACACAGTCACATTATCCAAAATATTGGTTTTTCTAATCAATATTGAAAAAATACTAACTTCTACATTACCTTCAATACCAACAACCACCAATTTATCGAAGATTTAGTCATTTGAATAAAATATCGGCAGCAAAAATCTTGGATCAGTTGTGTTTCAATCAAATCTATCACTCTATCCAAAGTATTAGTTTTTACAACCAATTCAAAATTTTTTTGTCAACTTTAGTGCCATCAAACGTTAATTTCCATTATATTGGTAATTATAAATTTTATTTGGCATAGTAAAATTTTGGAATGTATAATATCTTTTCGTGTCATACATAACTTCTGCGTATTTAAATTAAAAAAATATACAACCACAAAATATAAGTGTCTGTGGTGCAGGGGGTACACTCATAGAAAAAAGTTTGTAGAAAAGTTAGTAAAACTGTTAGTACTTGAACTTAACAAATTTTTAACAAATTTTTAGTTAAAATTTAATTTTTAGTTAATTTTTTTGCTACCTCCACATTACTAACTTACAAATTTTTTTGCTATTTTTTTTTGCTGAATTTAGTTACTAATTTTTAACAATAAATTTGCTAACTTTACAGTATTTTGCTGAATTTTAGTTACTAATTTTTAACAGAAGATTTGCTAATTTTAAAAATTTTTTGTAAACTAAACCACCAATTTTGGAGCGCTTATAAACAGAATGTTAAATGACTCATAAAAATTACTGCACATTTTTAACTCGCCAAAAATAATGCAAAAAGTTTTTAAATAAAGCTAAACTGAAATGGTTGAAAATTTGTCCTACTCATAAAATATCTAAATTATTAAACTTTATGAGAAAAGTTTCTATTTATCGTAATACATTAATTTTCAAAGATCAAGGTTTATTTTGGACGAACCATTTTAATATGAAAATTGTGATTAAAAGTATCTCTGAGGAGCAAGTGGAGTTCAGGGGGATGACCCTAATTTTTTCCCCCACAATATTGTACTTTTTAAGCTTATTTAAAGAATACGATATTTTTAATCGGCCACACCTTCTTTCCTGTGGGTAGAGCTTTAGAGGTGAAAAAGGAAACTCAAATAAATTCGGAAGTACATATCCGATCAGCAAACAATCAAAATCAAAAGAAGGGTCTCTGAAATACATTTTCCCAATCAGAAGAATACAAACGGGAAAGCGGTGGTAAAGCACTTTAACAGGTGGTACAAGTACTGGCAAAAAGTGCTTTCCCATTCCCGTTGGCAAAACACTGGCAAAACTAATAAATAGGTGGTCTGGAAATATATTTTCCAAAATAAAATTTAAAAAAAGTTCATATTTATTGAACCTAGGGCGTCAGATTGGCAGACGATTGCTCTACCAACTGAGCTAACGAGACATATAATATTTGATGGCTAAACACATAAATGAGTGATAATAGCTGGATAACTACTGGCTCTGCCAAAAGGCTAGTACTGGCAAACAATTTTTTGTAACTAATATGCCAGCGTTGGGAGGGCAAAAGAAAAGTTGGTCTTGAAGGAATTTTCCCACAAACAAAAAATTGATTTTATAAAACAAAAAAAAATTTAAATTAAAAAAAATCAAAAAAAAATTTTATAAAATCATTGGTCTACCAGTGAATTGATTTTTATACCACTGGTAGCATTGGCTAGGTAGCATTGGATAACCACTGGTTGCAAACCCTGGTGTATCACTCTAAGCCAATTCTATGTCAGTGTTTTTTTTTTATAAACCCCCGAAATTTTTGTAAAACAAATACTGACAAAACGCTTTTTGCAAACGTTGGCAAAGCGTCCCAAATGAGTGTTCTGCCAGTCATTTATTTTTAACACCGTGGTTACCCAGTGCTTGATTTTTTGTACCACTGGCGATTTCTGACTGGGTTGTTATGGTTAACATATTATTGTCTATTAATATTACCACTTTTACAAAAAATCATTCTTGGGAAATTTTCATTGGCATTGAAATATAATTCGCATTACTTTATCTCAATGTCAATGCCAACAAATTTCATCACCATTCAATGCCAATGAAATTTTTTTCAATTTGCATTGATGAAAACAATGGTAATGAAATGTACACATAATTGAAGAAAAAGCATTGTAATATAAAAAAAATATAAGAAATACGCGAATTTTTAATTTTTTTTTCTTAATTTATTCTTTTATTAAAACATGAAAAAAATACTTCTTTCATCAATTATAAATGGGCATTTAGGCATTGAACAATGCCAATTGAAAAAATGTCAATTAATTGACACATTCAATAAACTGGTCCCAAGTATGTTTTTAAATACACATTTATTTTTTATTTATTAATTTTCATTTCATTTGCTCCTTTTTTACCTTTTTCCAGTCCAGTAGTAATCTGCCAAAGTTTTGTTGATTTCAGAAAATTTTACCAAAAATTTTGTAGATTTAACATTTTTTTTTGCTATTTTCATTCTATTATTTAGCAATTTTTTTGCTGATTTCAGCAAGTTAAATTGTTATTTGCAATTAACAAAAATTTAACTCAAATATTACTAAAATTCTGTAAATTTAACAGTTTTTTTTGATAATTTTATTAAGCTACTATTCAGCAAGTTTTTTTTGCTAATTTTAGCAGATTAAATTGTTATTTGCAATTAACAACAATTTAGCTCAAATATTACTAAAATTCTGTAAACTTAACAGTTTTTTTTTGCTGTTTTCATTTTATTAATATTTAGCAAACTGATTCTGCTAATATTAGCAGTTTTTTCTGCAGCATCATTTTTAACTAATTTTTAGTAACTTTTTCTGCTATTTTTACGGACTTATTTGTATGAGTGTAGACACACAGCCTACCTCTGAGAAATTTGAGTTCAAACCTCAGCCTAGGTATTGTAGTTTTTTTTTTAATAATAAATGTATTAATTTAAAGTATATATTGTAAGTTTACTCGATTAATGTCAAATCTAGTTTACGAGCCCTGGTAAATATACGCTTACATTTTTGCGTGTAAATTTTTTCGTGTTAATTATTTTGAATTTTTTTGTGTGTTGTTTTTTATTTTCTGTTTTATTTGTTTTTAAATAACACAAATTTAAAAAATTCTGTGCTTAATTTAGGAAAAGATCAAAAAAATGGCTAAATGAAAAATTAAAATGTGAAGTTTTCTAAGGTGCGTTCATTCAAATAAACAGGTAAAGCTATAAATATACGCGGTTACAAAAATACACGGTTTATAAGAGCATAAATCCAGTTAGATGAATACCACTAATGGTTTTATTGATTCAAATTGAAAGACACAATTGATTTTCAGGTATTGATATAATTTTATTCATAAACAAAATATTTAAATTTTTAACATGAAAAAATTCAAATTTTAAATTAGACTAAAAAAATTTAAATCGAATTTGGCCTAGGGGAAAAGCAATTGGCTGACAAACGGAAGGTAGCCGGTTCTATCCCAGTTCGCGACATAATTTTTTTTTTTTGATAATTTTTTTATTGATTTAAATTAAAAGAAACAATTGATTTTCTGTTGTTGATATTATTTTATTCATACACACAGAGAAAAAATATGCCATTTTCCAACTGAATTTCGGTTACATGTACTAAAATAGGTTGGTACAACTGAAGATTTTTTATCACAACAAAATTCAGTTTATACAACTGAATTTTAGTTGCACTACCCATAATATTTAGGAATCACATTGCAATAAGGTTTCACCAACCGAATTTATTGGCTCTAGCAACCAAAATAGGCTTAGCAATTCGGTTGGCAATTTTTTTTCCTGTGTGTAAACAAAATATTCAAATTTTCAATATAAAGAAACTCAAATTTGAAATTTTACTAGAAAAATTTAAATCGAGTTTAGCCTAAAGTAAAAGCAATGGGCCGACAAGCGGAAGGTCGCCGGTTCTATCCTAGTTCGCGCCTTAAAAAAATATTAATTTTTTAATAAATTATTTGGAACGTGTTATTCTATTTATACACTCACAATATTTTATCCTTAAAAACAACCTAAAATACATATTAAATTAATTGAAAATACAATTAAAAAAGGACTACTGATTTTTCATTATATTCCCAGCAAAATATTGGTAATGACACCTCATTGCTGTCTGCATTACCAATAATGATATATCATTACCTTTTGCATTATTTTGTAATGTAAAATAATGACTTCCAAATAACGGCCTATTGTAGTCATTGCTTTTAAATGTAAAATAATGACTTACGCACAATAGTTTAAGTAAGTACTTTTTACAAAGTTAAATTTTATACATTTATATTTATTACCCGACTAAAAAAGTTTTCATATAATCTTATATGATTTGATATAATTATAAATGTTCATATGTGTGGCTTTATATGACCATATACATTTATATTAACACTTTGGTTTCATAAATATGTTTGATATGACGTTATATATAATCATATGCGATTTGGTCTCCAGGCATATATTAAGAGATCTGCAAATATAGTTTATACATAATTATATATAATGGCGTATAAGCTTCTCTAAACAATCTTATATCAAAATATATAACAAAGTTAATATAAAATTGTATTAATTTTATGTATAAATTTATCTGACATGATATCTAATTGTAAAAAATTTTATAAAGTTTAATTGCACTATAAAAATTAAAAAAAAACTCCGAAATTGTGGATCTGGTTTTGAATTTTGCACTTTGACATATAAATAAATGTTTATAATTGAATTTAACATATATTTTCCAAATAGTTAGCGAAATACTCTTTATTAAACTCAAAATAATTTTAAAGAAATAAATAAAAGAATTTTTTTTTTTTTTTCATTGTGGAATTAAAGTTCGAAATAATTATTTTTACTTTTAAATTTAAAAATTAGACAAACATATGTTGAAATAAATATGGTTTAAGTTCATTTATTTTTCCGTAAAAAAAAATTAATTGTGAAAGTTAATTTTTTATCATGTTGTTTTTAATTTTTATTTAAAAAAATAAAATTTGTTTTTTCTACCTTTTTAATTCATTAATTAGAAATTTATTAATTCAGTTCGAGGACTATTTCCTTATTATGAATTAACATAATAAGTACTTTTTTCAAAAACTGTTTTTTTTTCTTCATCAGGATACTCTCCTGACAAATATTTCACAGAGTTTTTGCTTTCTAAAAACATCTACACTTTCAGGAATGAAAAGAGGATCGTTTCGGGGATTTTCCAGGTCCCCTTCATCAGTTTTCTTTAGAAAGTGGTGGCGTAATCCCCGAAACGATCGTCTTTTCATTCCTGAAAGTGTAGAGGTTTTTTGAAAGCAAAAACTCTGTGAAGTATTTGTCAGGAGAGTATCCTGATGAAGAAAAATAGCAGTTTAAAAAAAAAGTGCTTATTATATTAATTCATAATAAGGAAATTGGCCTCGAACTGAATTAATAAATTTCTAATTAGTTAATTCAGTTATTTTATAAGAAAGATAAAAACTCTAACCTAGAAAAAGTTGTTCCGACAAATTTTTGTAATGTTTTATTGTGTCACCTATTTCCAAGTTTATTAGCAAAAATTGTTCTAAACATTAAGCATTAGATTTAATATGAATGAAATAAGCAAGGTTGGTTACCGAAACGAATAACCGTAAGGGTAACGGTAACGGTATCAGATTTCGTTTGTTTAGGTAACGGTAAAGGTAACGGTATTTAAGACTGTAACGGTATACCGTTATCGAAACAGCAACACCGGTACGTACCGGTATTAAAAATTATGTTAAAAACTTATAAAAACAAGTAAAAACATGGCATATTTTTAATTTTAAGTACTGAAAATACAGATTTTAAGCAATAAATTCAATACTGGTAGTTTTAATAAGTATAATTATTATCTATAAATTTTTTGTAAAAAAAAAAACACTCAAGATTATAAAATAAAAAATAAAAAAATTGTAATTTTTATATAAAATAATAAATACCGGTAAAATACCGGTAACTTCACATAAAAATAACGGTATCGGTAACGATAACGGTATTTAGAAATTTTTTTAGAGGTATCGATAACGGTAACGGTATTTAATTTGAAACGGTATTTTAGCGATAACGGTATTATAACGATAACGGTAACCAACCTTGGAAATAAGTGATCTCAATAATATTTACTCAAATTTTCTTTGAAAATCTTCATCAAATTATATGCATTTATATATAATTTGATGCAGTTAGATAGACCCATTTTTCGGATCAAATTGTATCAGGTGAGATAACATGCTTATCTCGCTTGATATAATTATATATTCCAATATTCGGATCAAATTAGATATGGACGTATATATTGGTTTATATATGGTGATATATGATTATATAACATCTTTTTTAGTCGGGTACTTGTAAATATGTTTTCTGTTAACATTTTTATGACGAGTTCTAAAATACACACTAGCAAAAACTTCAATTTCTCTGAATGTATTTCCTGAAGCTAATAGTATTTGTGTAACTCCTTATTTTTAAGAATCAAGTAAGCAGTCGGATAATCACTTATAATTCAACTTTTTGTAAGCATGTTTGTAACCACTTATTATTCAGAATTTCATAACTACTTACTCCTCATTTTTTCGTAAGCGAGCGGGTAAGTGTGACTACTTATAAAAACGACCACTCCAAACAAAAATAATGAGTTTAGACGCCAAAAAATAAGTAGTACGGAGCTATGAATTTCTATTATATAACCACTTATTTGGTAATGAAAGATTTTGCTGGGTTCAAACCATTTTGCTATATATTTTTTATTTATGGATTGTTTAATCCATAAAAGAAATAAAAATAACTGAAAATTCTATTAAAACAATCATCAATTTTTAACTGACAAAACGTAAAAAAACAATTTTGTGGTTTGTTTTTTCATATTTGAAAGTTTTTTTTGTTTAATTTTCAAAACACTACACAACACACACCTTCATATTTTTATTGGCTAAGTTTGTGTGTATGAGTAAGGAATTTCTTGTAATTTGAATTGAAATAATTTTGTAAATGAATATTATTTTAGTTTGACTCAAGATCATAAATTAATATCACTTTCTGTTTAAATTATTTTCAAATCAAAGAAAGATGATACAATTTTTACAAGTAAATTACAAAGAATAAAAATTATTGAATAAATTCGATAAGACCAGCAAGGCAGAATGCGCATTTTCGGCTTTTCTAAAGAAACTATTTTAACAAAAAAAAACCGAAAATATTTGAATTTTTTGTTTTAAAACAGAAAACAACGAAATTATTTAAATTATTTTTTATAAAAATAGAAATCTAGAAATATAATATTTGACTGAAAATAACAACTCCTACAGACAAAAAAAGTTAAACAATATGTTTCAATGTATTTTAATTGATTCTTCAATTGAAAACAAACTTTACCTATTATTTTTTAAATAAAGCCACATTCACAATGATAGAGTACTCCACTCCGCAGAGTGGATTTTGTTCCTTTCTTTTTCGCACTTACATATTTTTTGTATCATGCCATCTCTATTTTCGTACACTCCACTCTGCAGAGTGGAGTACTCCATCATTGTAAATGTGGCTTTAACCTCAATCGGTTATGGGAAATATATTGTGAGTGTAGAACTTATAATCCACAAACATTAAAGTAATCAATTAATACAACAAAAATTCAAAAATTGTAAATAAATTTCGGTAATTACAACAGTAATAAAAATTAATAAAGGTGATTGTACCTGGAACTACAAAAATTCGGTTGGCAAAAAATGCGGTTGGAACTACGAATCTGTTTTCAGTGTGTATATTTAGATTTCGTCGAAATCGGCTTGTACAGCTTGGGGTAGTTCCCTGGTTAGTATGTGTTGTGAACCCCTAATATTTTTTTTCATAACAATATGTAAATATTTATTAGTATAATTTTTTTTTTCAAATGAATGATTTTAAATCTTAATTAATAAAAAAAATAACAAAAAAGGAATATTGTTTTTAGCGCATAAATTTAAATAAAATATGTACATATGTATATAAAGCATATAAGCACAAATATAAATAAAATTAAATAAATTGTGAATAAATGCGCACCAGTTTTTTAATTTTCATTTAATTAGAAATTACAAAATAATTGTAAATAAAAAATAAAGTTTGACAAAATAACTTTATTTGTGATAAATATACTAAAATATAATCACTGTAAAATAACTAAAATCTGCAATGCGATAAAAGCTAAATGGTAGGCATACCTAGTAAAGTGAAAAGTTTATATATAAACCACTAATTTTAAAAGTGGTAAGTATGGTTCGGTTGCAACGCATCAGCCCATTTTTACCAAATATACTATAGAATCTGTGGTATGATTTTGTTAGAATTAAAAATATAAGCTACTTAGCCCCTCAGTATGAGAAAACTTTACAAAACAAGAAAAGCAAATGACTGGTTCCATGGGGATAGGAAATGTGTTTAAATCTTAAGAAAAATTTTAATTTAAAAACGCAGTTTTAACAAAACTTGTTGATCAAAATTAGTTATACAGTAGTTTTGATTAATTACATTTTTCTTAAGTGCACATTTGCTATAACTGCACAAAATTTTAGTTTCGTTTCTATTTTACAAAATTATGTACGCAATTGTCTTCTTTAAGTGCACTTTTTGTACCTGCGAATTTAAGCTAACTGCCTCATATTTTTGGCAGTTTGACATTATTTTCATAAAAAAGATCACCGTTAGCTGCCTCTTGTGTTTTGTTTTGTTTTTCAATTCTAGGAAAAATAAACTTTTTTGTGACAAAAATATCTTACTTTAATCGTTTTTTAACCATAAAAATCGCAAGATCTAGTGCAAAGCACAAAGTTGTCATCATTAGCTTCATTTGTTTTGTTTGTTTTCAGTCTGTATTGGTATACCTACACATTAAGGCATGTAAACAATTTGACTTAGCTGCGTTTTTGGCTTACCTGTACAAAAATTCTTGCAAAAGTTGGTTGTGCAGTCAAAATTACTGTATTAATCGTACGAAGGTAGCTATTTATGTTGTGAGCCTTGGCCGCTTTAACACTTGTTAGGTGCCAGCTGATATTTCCACTAGAAAATTTAACATTGTTAAGCTTGCTTAGAACTTTATGTCATTTGAGAATTATTTGTGTTGTTTACAAAAAAAGTGAAAGTTGTGTGTCAGCAAAAAAAAATAGAATTAATAGATAGAAATTTTTGGGCAATGATTTACAACCGTTTTCAACAAGAGTGCACAGACAAATTAAATTTAAACTTTGTGGTTGAAGCTGCATCCTTTGCAACTGTGAAACGCGGGTATAACGAATATAAAAGCAGACATCCTTCGCTCCAGGACGAATCTCGAGAAGGCCGTCAAAAATCAGCTGTTGTGCCAGAAAACATTGATGCTGTGCAAAAACTGGTAAAGCAAGATCGACATATGACATACTCTGAGATTGAGGCTACCACCAGCAAAAATAAAATATTGCATTAAATATTTGCCGTAAAAGAGATTTGATCTCGTTGAATTCCCCATAATTTAAAAATAGCGCAAAAAGATGCTGCGGTCGATTAGTGCAAACAAATGCTCGTACAACGGCGGTACCTCAAAAGACGTGTATAAGGTGACGAATGACGGATCTATGCATATTAGAGCACCTATATATGCAAAAGAGTTATTTTTCCAGCTCCCCGCTCATTTTCGGATAGGTTTACTCTCAACCTATCCGAAAATGAAAATGATAAAATAATATCTGTACAAAAATTGGGTTTCTGCGATGTAAACCGGCCAGGCCGTTTACATTTATCTCTTCAAAGTAACCCTAAAAATGGTTCATGGATTTATCCATCTATTACTCCTAACCCTTTGACACGGGAATTTTTATGGCTGGGAATTTTCCGACCAAATTTCGTGGAAATGTAGATCTATGCCCAAGAAATATTGTTTATTACTTTTATCGCTTTGCAGCACCCCCTAGCGGAGATATTTGAAATTAAAGTTCAAACATTAACATGCTGCCGGTCCCGAGCGGGTTAAAATTTTTTTAAAATTTTAATTTTATATTTTTTCTATTACTAATCTCTACATAAAATCCTTTGAGTTTTTGAATTTGATTTATCACACAATTTTTGAGACTAAAATTTACCCTTTTTTTAACTTCTAACTTCCAACACATTCGTTGACGATCACAAGACAAAACGCACTCTACTGATCTCATGTTATTTTGAAATTTCACAGCCTGCATAAAATTTTAATAAGAACAGAACAACGAACCGACAACAGTAAATGAATAGCGCTTTGGTTAAAATTCAAATCAGTGACGAGTTGATAAAGTCGACGTACATTATAATGTACGCCACTCGCCAAAGGGTTAAACCAGAAGCTTTTGGTGATTAATGTGCCTATTCCTACGAAAAGTCTGTGACTCTTAGCTTATGACTGTATTTCCCTTGTGTTTATTGTTGCAAAGTTACAATATATTATATTTATTAAAATTTTTGTTTGAAAACTTCAAAAAAATTAAGACCTGGTATCGACACAATCATAACATTGGCAAATAAAATTTGAAGTTTTTAAATGTCATTGTTGTTTTGTATGAAAAGTTAAGACTCTTAGTTTTAAAAATAGTCTTATGACGGTCACAATTTGTTTATAGGATATGCTCAGCAAACTTATGTAAAACAATACGAGGTACAGTTTTATGGAACTATTTGACCCTCTAACTCATCAATTAAACGGGCTTTTTTACGTTAGTTAGTGAAGAGTTAGAGGGTTAAAGTGTTCCACAGAAATGTTCCTCATAGTGTTTTACATTAAAGGGAAGATTCCTTCTAAAATCCAGGTTTGTTGGACATTTGAGCGCCAATTCTAATAAAGTACGAAATTAACACTTAAACACATTTTAAGTTTTATTTCTGGCATTGAACTTAAATTTGCAACTTTGTTGTCTTCAGAGACTTAAAGTATAATTTCATGACAAATATTTTTGTGGAGCATTTTAACCCTCTAACTCTTCAATTAAAGGGACTTTTTGCCCATTGTCACAAACGGCCCGTAAGTTGAAGAATTAGAGGGTTAAAATGTTTCGCAAAAATATTTATCATGAAATTCTACTATAAGTCTCTGAAGACTTCAAAGTTTAAAATTGAGGTTCAATGCCAGAAATAATCAAAACTTAAAATGTGTTTAAGGGTTAATTTTTGACGTATCAATGACGCGTCATGGTGATTTAAGTGGTTAAAATCAAAGTGATTTATATGGCTAAACACAAATTTTGATTTTAACCACTTAAATCACGCGTCATTGATAAATCAAAAGTGTGTATGAGAAAAATGTTAGCCTGTAATTATGCCCATGTAGTATTTTTCTGTAAAACCTTTACTTTAAGAGTTATAGCGCGAAAACTTTAAAATAATTTTAGTCCATTTTTAGTGCTAAAAGCCGCGGGCCTGTTTTAATCCGAGAGGACCAATTTTTGCGGGGATGTTATTTTTTACGCCCAATCTATTGGAAAATGCGTGGGGAGGTGAAAAAAATAACACCTTTGTAAATTTCATATATTTCATGGCTTGATTGTCAGCTTTTTAAATGCGTGTCAAGAATAAAGAAAAAATGTCATTTGTCAAGCTAAAACGAAATTTTAGAAATTTTTCCATCAAATTGATAAGAAAAATCAAGAAAAATTAACCATTAGCAAAAAAAAAACTAATTGTTTTTAAATGTACCATGACTACTTTGTACGGATAAATGACTGTTTCCATGGTAGTAAAGCATAAAAAGTCTTTCTTTGAATGAAAAAGAAACGTTTGAGTTAGAAGCTAAGAAATTTTTACAAAATGCTGTAAAATACGTAGAAGAAAGATATGATTTTGGAGAAAAATCAGTTTTTTTTAGAAAATTTGCTGTTTTAAATATAAAAAACTCGTTTTTGTCAAGGAATAATTAAGCAGAGCTGCCATTTATTCATAGGCGTACCTAGAACATTTTTCTGGGGTGGGCAAGGGACCCATTTAAGTTCGGCTGTTTATTTACCCATTCTCAGACTCTTAATCTTAATAAAGACTTTCGACATTATAAAGGGTTGTTCAACAGGGACGCTACAAAAGTAGAAAGACAGGGACAGCAAACGACGCCATATTTCTTGTCGCTCTTTTGACATTTCTCTTCAGTAAGGTTTGCCATTTCATGATGGAAAGATATACGAGCCAACAACGAATCGAAATTATTAAAATTTAATACCGAAATTCGGAGTCAGTGGCCTCAACGTTAAGAGCGCTACGTCCAATTTATGGTCGTCATAATCGTCCTAGCAGATCAACAATTGAGCGTGGGGCTACGTCAAATCTATGGTCTATGCCAACAAGCCAGCGACCATTGATGAACTTCGTACGAATATCGAACGTGAAATTGCAGCAGTATCGGCCGATTTATGCTTGAAAACCGTCGAAAATTGGGTTCAGCGTCTGGACTTCTGCAAGCGTGCCCGTGGTGGCCATGCAAGAGATCGATTTCCATACATAATGGCATCGAACGTACTTTCACAAGAATAAAGAATTTTATTGATATCCAAAACCGTTTTTGTTTTATTTAACCTTTTTTACTTTTGTAGCGCTCTTATTGAAAAACCCTTTACTTACAATTTTTCCATACAAAAAAAAAATTTTTAAAATGACTCCGTCACTTCTATTAAAATCTAATAACTCAATAATATTTTTATAGAAAACTCTGAAAAGTGCACCTATTTATTTAAAGAATCCCCCGTACAAGGAATATATTTCAAGCTACATATATTCTCCGTTTAGTATGAAATTTGGATATTTGATAGAGAAAAGAAATCTAAGATCAAGCTATCTTATTTTTTCGTCCCATTTCGAACCCATTCTAACCCCATATTTTAACCACTTAATTAACCGAGGTGGTCAAAAACTGTGAGATTTGTTTCTACAACGTATTGAAATTTCATCAAAATAGTAGTGTTTATTTTGAAGCATACATGGGACTAATTAATTAGGTGGACTAATTAATTGATGATTTCATTACCATTGCATTGATATCAATTGTAATGAAATTATTTTCATTACTATTTCTTTAATTAATGGTAATGATTAGGGTTTGGGATTTCCCGGACTTTTTTATTTCCCGGGAATCCCGGGAAATATTTTTGAACAAAATTGTTAATGAAAACCACCTATATAAGTAATTTTTGTTAAAAAAAACACTATTTCAGTACAAATGCAGTCTGTGTAGTGAGAATTCAAAGTAAAAAATATCAGAATGTTAAACATTTGATTTCACATAAATTACTCGCAGCACTGCCAAATGAATTGCATGATTCCAGCAGAAAGCACCTACTATTGGACTGTCGGAAACAAACCGTTTCATCACACTTGGCCCATTAGATATGGTGACCATAATGTTATTTTCCAAAGACAAATAAAACTATTCTAGTCTTATTTCTACAATTCTTCTTATTTCACCAGCATTACATCTTCCTGATATATAAACCAACCCCAGGTTATAAAATGAATTATTTCCGTTTATACATATGTATGTTCAAATATCTCTTTTGTGATATTCTTGTCCATTCATCTAATATTATAGTAAATCTCCTATTGTTAGAAATATTGCTCGATATTTCTTTTATCATGATATCTTTTACATGATTGTAGTAATTAAATATAATGTTCTTTACATCGGTTTCATTGTTTTGCAATGCAAGGTTTTTATTATAAAAACTTTCTCGAATAAACGAAGATCTAGTTATGGTGCGGATTGACTGCGGCCAGGAAATTCAGGAAATGTTTGCCCTACCATAAAACCTTTAATGCCTATTCAGCTTACACTTTTTTCTTCGGGTACTTTGCTAATTTTAGCTGAAACGTTATTCTTGTTGTTGTTTTCTTCAAGAGAAGTTGCATGACCATCAATTTTTTTTTTTTTTTTTTGTGAACCAAATTTAGATGTCGGATAATCAAATTTAGATACCACCATTAACCATTAGTGAAGGAGTATTTTAAATTTAAATTCGACGTTATTTTTAATCAAACGGTTTTGTTCATATTGTGTATGAAAACCTTACAAAAATATTTATATTTTCAAATATTTTGATTGGTTGAAAATAAATTAACCAATCAGAATGCTCCAAAAATAAACCAAGTCAAGGTATACTGCCACTAGGGTTTTTCTTTTCCCGGACTTTTTCATTTCCCGGGACAGCGGGATTTTTTCCTGAATTTCCCGGGATCCCGGGAATTCCCGCTCGTTACAAAATAAATAAATCCGATATATGTCATACTTGAAAAACTCGATTTCTATTAAAACACCGTCCGACAAAGTTCGTCTTTTGGTTGTACCCATGATAAAATCTACTTAATATATTCTGAAAGGAGGGCTAAATATAAAGTATGCATGACTTCCACTTTTTCTAGATCAATTCGTTTAATAGTTTAAATCCCGAATTACTATTTAGGTAATATATTTATATGGAAGGCGGTCTTAATTTTAAAATGAAATATGTTAACTAAATATTAATTATAGCGGAAAAACGAATTGATATAGAAAAAGTGAAAGACACGGATATTTTAATTTTTTCCCTTCTTTCAGGATATATTGCAATTGTTAATGGGTGCAAACTTGTGTCGGACCAGTTTTGTAGTCAGAAAAAAAATATATTTTTTGCTTAAGTGTGTCCTAAATATGGAATCCAAAAATTTGTACTTCTAAAGATTTTTTTTCTGTGCAGATTTTCAGAAGTATTCGTATAAAATTATTTTATAAAAAAGTTTAAAAGTGAGTATTCTTCACACAAATTATTACGCAAATTCTCTTAAAGATTTTTCATAAAAACGATACTACATAGAATATTATTAAATAAAAATTTGTTCATCTTAACGGTTCGTTGTCGTTCATAAATCTGTGCTTCATAGGTTGTCGATCAGAAATGAACTCTATAGGAAGCAGCTGGATAAAAATAACATTGAAAGAATTTCGTTGATGTTAGTTTAATTGACTTGTTTCAATTTGCTTATTTGTTTCAATTTAATAAATAGTTCATCATTAATTATTAACCCATAAAGGCACAGAATATTGAGGATTGGTTTGTAGCAGGATTCGAAAATAGGTATTCTATCGAATTTATTTGTAAAAATTTTATCATCTTTCTTTCGATTTCAAAATAATTTAAAGGAAAATGTGATAATATTTGATCTCAAATTGAACGAAAAACATTCATTAAATAGTTGCTTGACTTTAATTGGTATCTTTTGAATAGAAATTTTTTATGCCTCAACTATTTAAAAAGGAATTATTTAATTTGGATAGTTGTATTTTAAATTTACATATGTGACAGCGCATAGAGAAAGGGACCTAAGGGTAAAAAAATCATTTTTTTTTTTTTTTGATGTGGACAACATCTGATCATCGAATGAGACCGATCCCATGCCCCAAAAGTGTTCCCTCCCAGAGATATGCGCGTTTTATGAAAGTGAAGTCGACGATTCTGAAAAAATGTTCGTACTAACAGAGTGATATTCACGATTTAAAAGAATTATAAATGAGTATTTATTATAATTCACAATTAATAATTTCAGAAAATAAAGCTGGATTCGAAAAACCGCGAGCAAAATTGATATCAAACTCATGGAAACAGCGCGCTAGGTAGAAAACAGTAAAAACCAACTACACAAAACAAGAGGTAGGGACGACCTACGCGCGTTTTCAAGGTTGACCAACACGTTCCTGACGTCATGAGATGTGTCGCTTTCAAATGAGACCAATACCAACACGCTCAGTGATGGTACACCAAAGATACACGTATTTAAATCTTTAAAATGGCTCTCCTGAACAAAACCGGTTTTTACACTTAGGTCCCTTTCTATTTTGCGCGTCACATATACAGAAATCCAAAATAAAAAGCATCTGCATAATATTTAAAAAATACAATTGAAATAAGGGAATAGCAGTTGAAATTTAAATAAACTTATTTGAAGTGAAAAAACCTCAAAATACTCCATTCCAAATATTACTAACTTCTTAATGCCTGGTGTTTTTTTTTTTAAGGTATTTGGAACTCAGATACGGGTGTTGAAGTGTTGTATATATTGCTTTATATGAACAAAGATCACTATTTTAAAGAAAAAAATTTTTTTCTGAAGTTCGAGTATTTCTTTTCGGTTTAACTTAACCTAACTCAACTTACATACATCCAAACACAATTTGGCCTAAATAATATATTTTTTATACTAATTCAGTTTATTAAATTTTAAATCTCATTTTTTAATATCAAGTATTTCTTATTTAAATTAATTTGAAATCAATGCTTTAAATTTAAATTTATTTAGCTTCCAAAATTGCAATATTTAATAGATAAAACTTCTGTAAAAGAATAAAAAAAATCCCGGGAAATCCCGCACAAAATTCCCGGGATTGCGGGATTGAAAAAAGGGCGGGATTCCCGGGAATCCCGTCCCGGGAATTCCCGGGACATAAACCCTAACTGCCACCCAATATTTTAACTAAAGTCGACTTTACCTAAATTATACATTTGAAAATTTTAGATAGTAAGGGCGATTTTTTGTAAGAAACAAAGCTTTTTTTTCATATTTCTTTTAAACATTTTACCAAGTTCTTAGGTTTTACTACTTAAATTTTGAATAAGGTATGCGAAAAATCTTTATTAGTTGAAATGCTCCTAATTACTTGGCAAAGATTTTATTTGTGTGTCAAATAAATGTATTCCCTTTTAAAAGATTTTAACAATGACATTTTTGTTTTGGTATTTAAAATGTTTTTTATGATTAAAATTAAAAAATCCTATTCCAAACAAAAACAATTTAAAAAATTTAATATTTTTAAAATTTCCCGTTTTCCCGGGAAATATATATTATTTTCCCGGGAATTCCCGGCAAACTTTTCCCGGGATTTCCCGGGAATTCCCGCCCGGGAATTCCCGAACCCCAAACCCTAGTAATGATTCTAAAATTTAATTTCATTGATTGATGACAATGATCTTAAATTTCATTACCATTGATAATGAATAAATTAAAAAAAATAATTGCCATTGACAGGAAAACGTAAAAATGGAGTAAAACTGCTGAAATCGAAGATGGAAAATGCTCATTCACACATTCGAATGTGGCCACATGTGGGGCACAAATATATTTACAAAAAGTAGGGTAGAGGGGGGATCCTTCGCCACTTTTTTTTTCAAAGCACTGTCATTTCTTAACCCCTAATTATTTTCCAAAAATGACTTTCAAATTGAAGATCCACATATCTTGGCTTTAATTTCTATGATTTTTATTCTAATTATTTGCATATTTTCTATTACTTTTTTAATGATTTTCAAAGTAACCCAAATCGGCGTAACTGCCCCAAACCTGGGGGATATTCGCCAAAAGAGCTAGATACAATTTCAACAAAAAAATTTGTTAATAAAACAAAGCCAATCTTTTAATGACTGAAATAAATAATTTAGAATAAGTTCTTTAAGGTATATGATTCCTTTTTACCAATAAATCTCCATTACATTAACAAAAAAATAATTTAAAACTATAATATAATGATTCTTCAAAATTACAAAAAACTGAATAATTAATATAAATTTAAGAATGAACACGATTGTTCTAATTGACTATTTTATTTATTTTAAACATATAGAAAAGTCTAATAGAGCATTTTAGGCAGGGATGCACCAAATCTTCGTAGCTCCAGGGGCCATCTGGTGATTGTGCCCCAGAGGCAGGCACTAACATAAAACTAATATTTTTCGCACTTTTTAAGCACTTATTAAAACACACTTATACACAAATTATTATATTCTGAAAGCCTAGGATCAGAGGTCTAACATAATGAAAAATTATTTTTTTATCACACGATTTGAGGAAGTTATTGCAAAATGTAGTCGCTTTCAATTATTTTTTTGGCACCCCAAAAAACACAAACACACGTCTGTCTGCGACCACAGGTGATATAAATTCATCAAGGTGGATGTCAAGGAAAGGTAGAAAAATGGGATTAGTGTATGTGTCCCACTGGCGAAGGATCCCCCCTCTACCCTACCATAAAAAAAGAGTACAATTTTTCAAAAAAAAGTAAAATTTTTCAAAAAAAAAGTAAATTTTTGAAAAAAAATACAATTTTTCAAATAAAGAATAATTTTTGAAAAAAATTGCAATTTTTCAAAAAAAAGTACAATTTTTGAAAAAAAGTACAATTTTTCAAAAAAAGTACAATTTTTCGAAAAAAATTTAAAATTTTCAAAAAAAGCTAAATTTTTAATAAAAAAGGATTATTATGAATGGGGAAATGTTTTAGTTGATCTGTTATGAATGTTATTTTAGTTTGACTCTAGATCATAAATTAATATCACTTTCTGTTTAAATTACCCAGGTGGAAATTATGTGTGGTAACAAAAAACAAGCACTGGCAAAGCGCAAGTAGACCACGGTCTTACAAAAAGAAGTACTGGCAAAGCACTAAATTTGGACGCCTTCCCAACGCTTTAAAAGGGTGAATTCCCAGCGCTTGTTTTCCTATAACATTATTTTGTTTTTGAAAAAGAAACTCCAAAAGAGTGAATATTTAAATAATTTTTGACTCCATAATACAATAACTCCAAGAATCGTCTATTTTTAGAGTAATTTAAAATTCTTCAGTGATTCGGGCTCATAATTTGGTGGCAGGGAAAACACTTGATTTTTATGTTTCTTGGGTGCTATCTCAATACTTTGCAAAGCATTAAATAGATCTGTGTTATCATTTGAGTGTCAGGAAAGCACTTTATTTTTTTTATAGGAGCGTTGGCAAAGCATTTGATTTTTATGTTTATGGGTGCTTTCCCAGGGCTTGGTAAAGCATTGGCACCACCGTGGAACGGTGTTATCATTTGGGCGTTGGGAAAGCGCTGTTAACAAGCACTCATACCACCCATTTCGGTGCTTTGCCAGTGCTGGCCCCTTTGTAATTTTCTACCTGGGTATTTTCAAATCAAAGAAAGATGATACAATTGTATTGTAGCGAAAGCTGAAAATGCGCATTCTGCCTTGCTGGTCTTATCGAATTCTTTCAAAAATTTTTATTCTTTGTTATTTATTTATAAAAATTGTATCATCTTTCTTTGGTTTGAAAATAATTTAAACAGAAAGTGATATTAATTTATGATCTAGAGTCAAACTAAAATAACATTCAACGGGTTATTTTGCAAAAAAAGGATAATTTTTAAAAAACAATAAAATTTTTAAAAAAATTTTCATTGTTCAAAAAAAAATTAGTAAATAAAATATTTTTCCAAAAAGGTAAAATTTTTCAAAAAAGTACAATTTTTGAACTAAAAAGAAAAATTAAAAAAAAAATCGAGATATAGGCGAAAACCCAAAAAAACGTCCTTTTCTTCTTTTAAAATCTAGCTGAGTTAGGTAAAATTAGTTTTCACTAAAGGGGTTTTATGGGTGTATTAACACCCAAAGGGGAAAAATTTTAACCTCGCTTAGTTTTCGAGATATAGGCGAAAACCCAAATAAACGTCCTTTTCCTTCTAGCATTAGTAGTTTATGAGATATTTGCATTTTTAAAATCTAGCTGAGTTAGGTAAAATTTTTTTTCACTAAAAAGGTTTTATGGGCCCACAGGGCAAAAATTTTAACCGTTTTGCTCTATCTCGCTTAGTTTTCGAGATATAGGCGAAAACCCAAATAAAAATTGTACTGTAATTGCAATTTTCAAAGATTGCAATTTTTTTTCAAAAATTGTACTTTTTTGCAAAAATTGTACTTTTTTAAAAAGGTAATTTTTTTGAAAATTATACTTTTTTTGAAAAATTTTAATTTTTTTGAAAAATTTTAATTTTTTGGAAAAATTTTAATTTTTTTGTAAAATTTCACCTTTTCCCAAAAATGGTACTGTTTTTGCTGAAAAATTGTGATTTTTCATAAATGGTACCTTTTTTGAAAAATTTTTTTTAAATGCGACACATGTGGCCACATTTGCCACATGTGCCATAACCCGTTGTTCGTTTTCATTTCTATGAATATTTTTGTAAACAAATGGTTTTTAATCAATTGTAATTAGTGTTTTTATACATTAGTGTAATTTCATTACCATTAGCAATGATTTTTCTAATGAAAAATATTTCATTACACTAATAGAAAAAAGTCCGTACAAAAATAGATAGGAACAGCAAAACTAAAACTGTTAAATATACAGATTTTTAGTTATATATGAGCTAAATTTTTGTAAATGGAGATTAGCAAATTAACCTGCTAAAATCAGCAAAAAATTTTGCTAAATAATTAGTAGCCTAAAAAATCAGCAAAAAATTTAAAATTTTCGAAGTTTTTTTTCGATTTTTTTTGAATGCAAATAAAAATCGAGCCTTTTGAAAACAGCAGTTTACAATTTTTTAGCAAATATTTCTGCTGATTTTAGCAGAATAGACTGCTATTTGCATTCAACTAAATTTAGCTTAAAAATAGCAAAAATTTTGTAGATTTAACAGTTTATTTTTGCTACTTTTAGTCTACAAATATTTAGCAAAATTTTCTGCAGATTTTACAGTACAATTTGCTATTTTCAATTAACTAAAAGTTAGCCTAAATAAAACTAAAATTCTGTAAATTTAGCAGTTTTAATTTTGCTGTTCTCATTTTACTAGTATTTAGTAAAAAAATCTGCTAATTTTAGCAGTTTTTTCTGCAGCATCATTTTTAACTAATTTTTAGTAACTTTTTCTGCTATTTTTACGGATTTATTTCTATGAGTGTACCATTAAATGGTAATGAAATTTTTTTCATTGTCATTAGTATAAACTAATGGTAATGAAATTTCAATGGTAATGAAAAATTCCCATGTATGGTTTGAAGTAACTTCCTGGTTAGATATTAACTAATTATTTCTTTAAAAAATTATTAAATTTTAGATATTTATCTCGTCAAAAATGTTTCTGCTATATTTTCCAAGCAACATTTCTTATTTAAGAAATATTTGGGACAAAAATCGATCTTAGTTCAGACTAAAAAACTGACCCTTAGATTCCAACAAATTAACTTCCAGTAGACATTTGCCAAAAACACAGGATTAATTGATATTTAAAATAATAATATTGTGATACTTTTTGCATAGATACAAGAATTATATGTAGAGTTTTTAAAATTCTGGGGTGTGCAAAAAGCAGTCTGGGGTGGCCTAAGTCCGCCAATGCATTTATTTTAAAAATATCAAATTCAATTAATACTGACCTGTTGTATGCAGATTACTGCTGCCTTCGGGAAGTTTTTAAAGAATTGCCAAAAGACATATCCACTGACAACATATGGGCCCAATTTCTTTAAAAAATGTGGTACAAAGAGTGTAATAAATCTGTATAAATTAATATCATTTAAATTTTCAAGTCAATTTTGCAATTTTTTTTTTGCTAATTTAACTGAATTTTAAATTGTCAAGAAAAATCAAGCCTTTTTTTTTAATGTCAAGAAAAATCAAGCTTTTTCCTATGAATTTCAAGCTTTTTGCCAATTTCGATCTGGCAAGCCTAGCTCTAATGCATATCAGTCTACAACTAAACAGAAGTCGACTCTATGATGAAAGAAATCCAACAAAACTTGTTCGCTCTCGAGGCACTTCGAAACAAATGGTCGCCTGTATTTTGGAAAAAAAAACTGGTCATGCGGCAACAGTGCCGTTAGAAAAACGTAGAACAGTTAATTCTGAATGGTGCACCAATATTTTTTTGCCAGAAGTGTTTGGAGAAATGAGAAAAACCGACCCTCAAAAACGGACATTTCTTCACCATTACAACGCGAGCTCTCACACGTCGGCCCAAACAGGTAACTTTTTGAGCACTCAAAACATCGAATTAATGGGTAGTCCGCCTTATAGCCCAAACAAAGAAAACAAAAACAAAACAATTTACTAGAACCTGGTGTAAGAATAACTGCTTATCGTAATCGTTAAGAAGTATTTCAACAATATATCTCTATCAACGAAGAAAATACATTCGTTTACAGTAATGATATTGAAAAACTTATGACAGAAATGGGTATGAAGTATGTTCCTCATAAATGGAGATTATTTATAGATTCTTTTAAAACCATTATAAAAGCAGTTTTATTATACTACAATATGATTTGAAAATGGTGGCCTTAGTTTGTGGTTTAAAAGGTGACTATACAAAAACATGTCCTTTATATGCTTGTGGAACACACGTTACAAAGGAAATCAATATCAAAAACGTGAATGGGAAAAGAGAGACGTTTTTCGTGTTGGAACAGCTAATGTTATCCATAAACCTCTTCTACCAACAGATAAAGTATTGCTACCACCACTTCATATTAAATTGGGACTTTTCAAAAATTTTTTACTACTTTAAGATCTACATTTCCACGACATAGTGCTAGTAAAGTAAAAAAAGGTAAAATAAATGATTTTAAAAAATGTATTTACAATATTTTTTTTCTAATTTTACAGATATGTATGTATGCTCCAGATATTAGAAGATTGATGAAAAATAATGAATTGGATCAAAATCAATTAATTGCATGGAATGCAATGAAAGACGTAATCGAGAATGTTCTTGGTGAAAATGAGAACGAGAAAACGGGAACTTGGTGTGAATATGTCTATAAAAATTCATTTTCTCCATCACCATATGGATTGGTTTGAAAACCAACTTTCCACGGAATCCGATGAGCAAAGTCACTTTAACCATGGAAACTAGGTACAGAGGAAAGAAACTAGATTCTATGTTAGGAGTAGGGTTTGGGATTTCCCGGACTTTTTTATTTCCCGGGAAACGGGAATGAAAAAATTTGATATTTTTTTGAACATAATTGTTAATGAAAACCACCTATATAAGTAATTTTTGTTAAAAAAAAAACACTATTTCAGTACAAATGCAGTCTGTGTAGTGAGATCAGAATGTTGAACATTTGATTTCACATAAATTACTCGCAGCACTGCCAAATGAATTGCATGATTCCAGCAGAAAGCACCTACTGCTGGACTGTCGGAAACAAACCGTTTCAGCACACTTGGCCCACATACATATGATCAAATATCTCTTTTGTGATATTCTTGTCCATTCATCTAAGATTATAGTAAATCTCCTATTGTTAGAAATATTGCTCGATATTTCTTTTATCATGATATCTTTTACATGATTGTAGTACTTTAATATAATGTTCTTTACATCGGTTTCATTTTTTGCAATGCCAGGTTTTTATTATAAAAACTTTCTCGAATAAACGAAGATCTAGTTATGGTGCGGATTGACTTCGGCTAATTTGGATACCATTTCAGGAAATGTTTGCCCTACCATAAAACCTTTAATGCCTATTCAGCTTACACTTTTTTCTTCGGGTACTTTGCTAATTTTAGTTGAAACGTTATTCTTGTTTTCTTCAAGAGAAGTTGCATGACCATCAATTTTTTTTTTTTTTTGTGAACCAAATTTAGATGTCGGATAACCAAATTTAGATACCCAGCAAAATCTTTCATTACCAAATAAGTGGTTATATAATAGAAATTCATAGCTCCGCACAACTTATTTTTTGGCGTATAAAATCATTATTTTTGTTTGGCGTGGTCGTTTTTATAAGTAGCCACGCTTTCCCGCTCGCTTACGAAAAAATGAGAAATAAGTAGTTATGAGATTTTGAATAATAAGTGGTTACACACATGCTTACAAAAAGTTGAATTATAAGTGGTTATCCGATTGCGTACTTGATTCTTAAAAATAAGGAGTTAAGCAAATACTATTAGCTTAAGGAAATACATTCAGAAAAATTTAAGTTTTCTCTAGTGTGTAATTTTAGGACTCGTCATAAAAATGTAAACATAAAACATATTTATAGTAAAGTGTTGTTTTTTCAAACGCGTCGTATAGACCAAATACAATTAATATTGTCATTAATATGTATTTTTATTAATTCTAATTTAGTAGGTTTGAGGTTAAGAAGAAGAATAAACCTTCCTCAAAAGTTATAAACACAATAAATTTGCAAATCAGACTAGATCTAGTTTCTGCCTTTTTATGGACAGCCTTCATAAGTGATCTTCCATTAAATTGTATTATTGTTTATATTTTTTTTATTGTCAGATTGTCTCTATATGAATAATTTCAGAAGTGATCAAAAAGACATATACAAAAATTCTACTTCAGATTTTCTCTGTTTATCTTCTTATTTCCGTGTCACCTTTTCACAAATATTGCCACATTGACGTATGGTTTGTACATACAAGTGCAGGCAATTTGTGTATATTGGAGACGGGGCATTTTTACATTACATTACATATAATAAATAAAAATGTATAAAAATTAACTGTGTAAAAAGTACTTATTTAAACTATTACGAGTAAGTCATTATTTTATATTTAGAAACAATGAATACAATAGGCCGTTATTAGGAATTCATTATTTTATATTATACAATAATGCAAAAGGTAATTTTATATCATTTTTGGTAATGCGGACAGTAATGAGGTGTCATTACCAATATTTTGCTGGGTACCACCGTTGACCATTAGTCTTTTCTTTTCACATTTATTAATGAAAACGTTACTTATAAAATTATTGCCCCTTAATTTTTAATCAAACGGTTTTGTTCATTTTGTGTATGAAAACCTTACAAAAATATTTATATTTTCAAATATTTTGATTGGTTGGAAATAAATTAACCAATCAGAATGCTCCAAAAATAAACCAAGTCAAGGTATACTGCCACCCAATATTTTAACTAAAGTCGACTTTACCTAAATTATACACCCAGAAAACAAATTCAGTTCTGATAACCGTATTTGTAGCCAATCGCATGGTTCGGTTATGGTAGCCGAATTTTTCAGTTGTGGCGACAGAAAACCAATTGAGACAGGACTAATTTGACTGTGGCAACGGAATTTCAGTTGTATCTAGAACAATTCGGGAGCCGCAACCGAAAAATTCATTTGATGCAACTGAAACATTCGATTGGCAACAAATGGGGTTGTCAGCACCGAATCTGTTTTCTGGGTGTACATTTTAATAATTTAGATAGTAAGGGCGTTTATTTGTAAGAAACAAAGCTTTTTTTTATATTTCTTTTAAACATTTTAACAAGTTTTTAGGTTTTACTACTTAAATTTTGAACAAGTTATGCGAAAAATCTTTATTAGTTGAAATGCTCCGAATTACTTGGCAAAGATTTTATTTGTGTGTCAAATAAGTGTATTCCCTTTTAAAAGATTTTAACAATGACATTTTTGTTTTGGTATTTAAAATGTTCTTATGACTAAAATTAAAAAATCCTATTCGAAACAAAAACAATTTAAAAAATTTAATATTTTTAAAATTTCCCGTTTTCCCGGGAAAAATATATTATTTTCCCGGGAATTCCCGACAAACTTTTCCCGGGATTTCCCGGGAATTCCCGAACCCCAAACCCTAGTTAGGAGATTTATGCTGATCGTTAAAGATATCCACCAATGAAGAGGATACTGACGATGAACAAGAACCAGAAACATACGCAGTTCCACAATCTACTGCTTCTGGAGCTTTTGCTTCTTTAAACACGGAAATTGACAGCGACAGTGATGATAATTTAGCGGATTCAAAGAGACAAAAATGTCATTAAGATAAATATAATAACATATATTTTTATAAAATACCGTTTTTGTATTAGAAATGTACTGAGAATAATAAAATGCACTTCGTAATATCATTATAAATATGTTTTATAATGAAGCCAACATCAAAAATTAATTTTTGGCCTCAAACAAGTAATAACAACGTTTTTCCTATGACAATCTACAAGAAATAGCAAAATTTGTATGACAGCGCCATCTAGTGTGAGTTTTAGGTACAAATAAATATCAAAATTGATTGCTCGACCCCAAAAACAGTAAGATACCACAACTTTCCAGGATAATAAAAACAAATAAGCAATATTTTATCAAATATTTGATGATTTTTTCTTGTTAGACAGCGTTCCAAAATCACCAACTTCAAAAGCGTGTAAAAAAATCTCGCACTAAACTAAAAAAATACTTGAGTGTTTTGTTATGGAAAATGTCAACTTTCATTTGCTTTTTAGAGTTGATTTATAGAAAGAAGAAGAAGAAAACATTTTTATTGAAAAATTTAACAGACACAAGGGAATCACCAGACTGCCGCAGTTTCGTTTATGTGTCAACTGATCAAAGTAATTTTTAATTGTTAATTTGTCTCTATATGAAAAACTTTTTGTGTGTTGCCATGACCGGGGATTGAACCGGCAGCCCTCTGCACCGGCTATGACTCGTAGCATCACCTCTTAACAAGTTACACCACGGTCGGCATAGCGCTGAGTGTGGCTAATTGAAGTTTTTTCAATCACAGCCTATACAATGTATGTTTTGTAATCAGAAGAACCAGAATTAACTAATACTTGAACAATTTATTTTTCAATTGGAATGTTTCCTCTCTTAATCCTATTGTTTTTTCTCCTTTTTCACAAGTAATTATCACATTATGATGCGCTTTTTTCACATTCAATAGCTGGATACCGAGTGTTGATTGGAGAAGTTGTGTTGTTGCTGTGCAAATTTTTTCAATTTTTATACCCTACACCACTATGTGGTCAGGGTATTATAAGTTTGTGCTGATGTTTGTAACACCAAAAAATATTGGTCGTAGACCCACCTTATAGTATACCGATCGGTTCAGAATTTTTTTTTATTTCGATTTAACGATGTCCGTCTGTCCGTCCGTCCGTCTGTCTGTCTGTCCATGCAATCTTGTGCGCACTCTACAGGTCGCACCTATTAAGATATTTTGATGAAATTTGGTACGCAGACCTATGTTGGCCCAAGGACGAACAAGTTTGATTTTTTTGAACATCGGTCCATGTTTAGACCTAGTGCCCATATAAGGGTCCTACCAAAATTATATTGTTTATACGCTGCAGGTCGTAAATATTAAGATATTTTGACGAAATTTGGTACACAGACCTATGTTAGCCCAATAACGCAGCCTATTGATTTTGGTGAACATCGGTCCATGTTTAGACCTAGTGCCCATATAAGGGTCCTACCAAAATTATACTGTTTATACGCTGCAGGTCGTAAATATTAAGATATTTTGATGAAATTTGGTACACAGCCCTACATTGGCCCAATAACGCAGCCTATTGATTTTGGTGAACATCGGTCCATGTTTAGACCTAGTGCCCATATAAGGGTCCTACCAAAATTATACTGTTTATACGCTGCAGGTCGTAAATATTAAGATATTTTGATGAAATTTGGTACACAGCCCTACATTGGCCCAATAACGCAGCCTATTGATTTTGGTGAACATCGGTCCATGTTTAGACCTAGTGCCCATATAAGGGTCCTACCAAAATTATACTGTTTATACGCTGCAGGTCGTAAATATTAAGATATTTTGATGAAATTTGGTACACAGACCTACATTGGCCCAATAACGCAGCCTATTGATTTTGGTGAACATCGGTCCATGTTTAGACCTAGTGCCCATATAAGGGTCCTACCAAAATTATAATGTTTATACGCTGCAGGTCACAAATATTAAGATATTTTGATGAAATTTGGTACACAGACCTATATTGGCCCAATAACGCAGCCTATTGATTTTGGTGAACATCAGTCTATGTTTAGACCTAGTGCCCATATAAGGGTCCTACCAAAATTATACTGTTTATACGCTGCAGGTATTAATATTAAGATATTTTGATGAAATTTGGTACATAGACCTATGTTGGCCCAAGGACGAAGCCTATTGATTTTGGTGAACATCGGTCCATGTTTAGAACTAGTGCCCATATAAGGGTCCCCCCAAAATTATATTGTTTATACGCTGCAGGTCGCAAATATTAAGATATTTTGATTAAATTTGGTACATAGACCTATGTTGACCCAAGGACGAAGCCTATTGATTTTGGTGAACATCGGTCCATGTTTAGAACTAGTGCCCATATAAGGGTCCCCCCAAAATTGGCTTGGTTACAAACTGCAGGTCGCAAATATTAAGATATTTTAATGAAATTTGGTGCGCTGACTCACATTATAGAAAATTTTGACATAAGCCCCATTTTAACCCATTCCAATTTCGGATCCAAACAATACCCCAGACTGGTGTAGGGTATTGTATAGTCGGCATGCCCGACTTTAACCTTTTTACTCGTTTATTATTTTTTAGTTAAGTGTTTGTAACCGTCGCATAGGACAATCGTAATTAATATTAGAATTAATTACTAAAGAATTTTTTTAGAGTTGTTTTATAGGAAGAAGACGAAGAAAACATTTTTATTGAAAAATTTAACAGACACAAGGGAATCACCAGACTGCCGCAGTTTTCATCCGATTCCGATTTTGGTTGTTGCACTGTGTAGTTATCCGAGTTAACGTGCATACGAAAAGCAATATGTTAGTTTTCGTCTTAAACGCGTTTTTGTGCACTTTGATTTATTTATAAGTTAAAGTTAAGTCGAAAACACAGCTTATGTTAATTTGTCTAATACACTTTTTTGGCTGCAATTTGATTAAAGTACTACCCCCTGAATTCATAAACATTTGTAAAATTGTAGGAGGCTTATTCAACAAATTTTGTATAAAAACTTCGTTTTGTAAACGTCCTATAACTTTACTTTATGAATTGAACTTTATGAATTGAGGGTGTACGTTTATAAAACACTATAAAAAAAGTATAATGTCAGGCTTACCATACAAAAATTCTAAAAAAATTATCAAAAACCATCATATTAAAAAAAAAAACAAAAACACATAGACATTTTTGTATAAAGATTTGACTATAAAAATATGCAAAAAAAATTTCAAATATCTTTAAACGTTTGGGATTCATATCCCATCAAAACTTCGACTTACATATATCCAGTGTTTAGAGAAAATTGAGTCTAAAAATAGATTTCAAAAAATTTTCAAAAAAATCTAGAAAATTATTTTCTATTTGAAATAATGATAAAAATAAGTCATTATCAGTAAGTCATTAATATATGTTTTAAAATAATGCAGAAAGAAAGTAGGTGTCATTACTGCTAGTCTAAAAAATAACGGTAATGCCATATCATTATTTTTTGGATTACCAGTAATGACACCCACTTACCTTCTGTATTATTTGAAAACATATAATAATGAGTTACTGATAATGTCTTATTTTAATCATTATTTTAAATAGAAAATAATTTTTTAGATTTTTTTGAAAATTTTTTTAAATCTATTTTTAGACTCAATTTTTTCTAAACACTGGATATATGTAACCACATATTTTTTTTGATTTTTTGTATGTTGGCGAGTAAGCTTACTTGTGTGCAGCAGGTCAATTATGTTTTTATCTATTAAATATTACATGTCGATATAGCTCAGATGGTAGAGCTATTGACTGGCAATCTGTAGACCCAGGTTCGATTCCCGCACCAGCAAATTTTATTTAAAAACAAAAAATTAAATAAAAAATATTTTTTTTTATATAATTAATTTTTTTTGAAAATCTATTTTTAGACTCATTATTTTTGTTACTACTGGTAAGCACATAGGTAACGATATATTTTTTGATTTTTCGTATGCTGGTGTGTAACGACAACTAATTATTTTTCACGTCATCGCCATATAAAGGTAATAAGAAATGTAATAACAAAAGTAACTAGTTACCATTACCAAGTATGTAGTTACATAACCACATATCTGGTAATGATTTTCTACACTGGGTACTAAAGAAAAGAAAACATCAGCAAATTATATATAAAACAACAACAACATTTGGGTTAACTATTAGTTAACGCTTACACCTGCAGTATGAGACGCACCGTTTTTTTCTTGTTTAATCCATATTTTATAATGGACCTTCAAGTGTCATTTTAAAACCCAATTCTAACGCCATAAAATATGAATAATGTGCGTAAATAAATTGTTTATTTTATGAGATTTTTATTACAACAAAAAACAGCTACCAAATTGAGTCGATTTACCTCTAACTTCCTTGTCACATGCCAGGTGAAAGTGAAAAAAAGTAACGACGATATAAAGAACAACAACTACTATAGAAGCAACCAGTCAGTGTAGGCTATTTATTGAAATGATTTTCTTTCGTTGCGATTCATTTAACATTTTATATTTAAACATTACGACAACCCTATAAAATGTGTTTTTGTAAAATTCAGTTGTGATTAGGGATGCCGATCCCGAAATCCCGATCCCGAAAATCCCGGGATTTTCGGGATTTAGAAATCCCGAAATCCCGGGATTGGACTTGAAAAAATCCCGGGATTTCCGATTTCATTATTTGGCATATTTTACCTCTCTTTGTATTTGTTTTTATTGTTATATTCGACCAAAATCACATAAATCTAATATCTTATTAAATGTTATTAAAAAACTAATTTTTCCTATTCATACACTTATAAAAAAAAAATTAGTACAAAAGTCAAACGCTAAACGCGTTCTGATTAAATTGAACTAATTTTTCTGTTATTTTCTCTAAAAAAGTCCGTAGAAATAGGTCAAAATTCTGCTAAAATAACAGGAAATAGTACATGTATTTGCGCCAGCACAATTTTGACCTATGCATTTGTACGTAATTATTTTATGAGTGTAAGTAATAGATTCAAATAGATTACAGATTGAATAAATCTGAATAAAAACCTTAATAATTTAAAAACTTTTATTCAGCTGTGAAACTTTTAAAAATCATAATTCAGCTTTATTTATTTTATAAACGGATATGTTTTTATTTATTTTATTGATGATTTGCTAAAATCATAACTTCATTCAAAATAATTTTGCCGACTAAAAACAGCAAGTTTTTGTTAAATTATAAAAATCTCACAAACTGCCTTTCAAACAGCAGAGGTATGTGTTTAATATAGTATGTAATGTTAGTTGATTTAAAAAAACTAATAGTCACTAAATATTTCTGATGATTTCGGCAGAGTAGTTTGTATTTGCATTCAATAAATTTTTTACAAATATAACTAAAAATTTGTAGATAAGCAGTGTTTCGGCTAGTTAAAAAGTTTCTTCAGAAGTAAATTGTAATTTGAAATTTACTTAAATTTAACTCATAATTATATTACTTTTATGTCGGAAATTTAACAATTGTTCAGCAAACAAGTTCTGCTGATTTCGGTAGATTTAATCGCGGAACCTTTTTTACTAATTTGAAGTAGCTTTCTCTGCTATATTTACATACTTATTTCTATGAATGGAGTTTCTGTTTAAAGCCAGATTCACAATGCTGTAGTACTCCATATTTTTTGTATCATGCTATCTCTATTTTATATACTCCACTATGCAGCGAGGAGTACTCCAGCATTGTGAATCCGGCTTAAATTGTTTATTTCTTCATACTACAAAAAATAATGAGTAGATTTATAATGAATTATTTTAATTTGTAGGATTTATTTGAGCTATTTGGTTTTAAAATTAAAAATATGATGAAACAAGAAAATCCCGAAACCCCGAAAAATCCCGAAATCCCGAAAAATCCCGGGATCTCGATAAATCCCGGGATCCCGAAAAATCCCGGGATCCCGGGATTTCAATTTTCAAAATCCCGAATCCCGGGATTTGTAAAAACCGGTCCCGTTCGGCATCCCTAGTTGTGATTTTTGTTTACTAAGTACACTGAAATGTTTATGGAAATGGATACCAATACACACAAACTTAGGTATTATATAAATGATCAACGTGCCATGTGTCCTGTGTCCTGTTTTACAGAAAGCAGGCAAACAAGAAGCAAGGAAAAGTAAGTCTAATCAAATTAGATTTTATTTGATGTAATAACAAAATTTATTGGAAACAAATTGAGGAAGTTGGGAAATTTATTACCAAAAAATACCATAAACTAAATAATGTGAAACAAGTTATAACAATTGTATAGTCAATCAAGACCGTCCATGAACCACGCTACGTGATACAACACAATGGAGCAAACTCGTATATGGAACATTTTCACTGAGTTAGTTGAGATAACGGTAACAACAGTCCGATATTCACAATTAACGAGCTTGATGGCTGTAATAAATCCACTCCATTAAGAGAAAATTCGATTGTGAGCACAATTCTGTTTTTTTAAGTTGTGAGAGGATATCGTAGAGCTACACTCTAATTAAATTCTGTTGAAATTTACCCAACTTATAGTAGGAAACTGAACTCCTACTATAAATTGGGTAAATTTACTCTATGTGCGTAATTGAAAAAAATAGGCACATTGTGTTTAAGTTGGTGCACAAATAATTTGTAATTTTACATTGAAAGTGCGTAAAAATTAAATGAAATTTTGAAATTAGTGTGTTAATTTACTAAATTTGTGTGTAAAAAAGCACGTTTCACGTGTAAATGTACACATAAAATGCGTAAAAATCCACAAAAAATGCGCAAAAATCCACAGAAAGTGCGTAAAAATAAAATATAATGCGTACATTTACAACAGGTGTGCTAACTATAAGCACCACCCAAAAATTTTTTAAATAAAATAACAAATTAATTTTTAGTACTTATTTTATTAATAATAATATCCGATTCATTCTCTCATAATCGTTTATGTCCAAATTAGTCGTTTTGGGATCTTAAGGCATTTGTATAAAATTCATATAAAAATTTGTTATAACTATTGAATGGGTGCGATGACTCCTGGTCAACAAAATGCCTTCTTTGAAAGGGGGGCAGTAACCGTCAACAATAACGGGAAAAAACGCCTTAAGTCATTGCACTCAGTTGTTCCTGCGTAGGCCATATCTCTCTTAAGGCGTTTTCTCCCGTTATTGTTGACGGTTACTGCCTCCCTTTCAAAGAAGGCATTTTGTTGAGCAGGAGTCATCGCACCCAGTTGTTTTACCTAGGCCGTATCTCTCTTACGGCGTTTTCTCCCGTTATTGTTGACGGTTGTTGGTTGACTGCCTCCCTTGCAAAGAAGGCATTTTGTTGAGCAGGAGTCATTGCATCCAGTAGTTCCTGCGTAGGCCGTGTCTCTCTTACGGCGTTTTCAATTTTGAAATGAGGTTTAGATTACCACATGCGTTAATAATAATTACCAAAAACAATTACATGCTTATGTTGCTTATTCCAGACTCTAATGTGTTTGTGGAAATGTTGTAATTCACAAAAAATAATCCGTTTTCGCTTTTTCTTTTTATTATTTATAATTTTTTTCAATTTTTTACAATTTAAAATGTCAGAGTATTTATTACTATTATTGGATAGTATATTTACCAACTTTGTGCGTAAAAATTTTATTTAATTTTATTTAGTAATTTTAGGCACAATGTGTTTATTTATAAGCACATAATGTCTAAAAATACTTTGTGTGTGTATTATTGCGTATGAAAGTGTGTATGAAAAAAGTTTACGCATTTTTTGTTTATATTTACCGAATTTTCGTAAAATTAAACAAAATTTTACCCATTTTATAGTAGTAAATTTACAAACATTTTTTAGAGTGTAGTTCCAAGAGGAAGCTTCCAGCAAAGTCTACCTAACATCATAGGTGCGGACTCTAAAGTTTCGACTCTGAATAATTTTGCCTATGCACACAAACCTACATCAGAATACATCGATAATTCAAACTCTGATGGCACAACTCCGAAATGGTAATTTCCACATCGTAATCTATATTCAATGTCACAAAAACTTGAAATTTCTGGTGATGGAAGATGCTACGGTATTAATTTGCGGGAGCCAGAGATTATGCCAAGCATCTTTTTGTTTTGTGACTCAGTGGTACTACCATCTTCGTGAGAACTTCAGAGGTTAGCCAAGAATTTCGTTATCGTCCCTATAAGAAAGTTTTATTGGTGGCGATTCAAACTCTAAACACGTAAATTTTTGTTCTATTAACATAAGCTGTATTAAGAGTTAAACTCGCAAGGCGAAACACAACTCTCAAATACTTTTCTGCGCAGATTAAGAAATTATTATGAAAAATCATTCACGTCACAAAAGCTTTATTTATGGAAAACGAAATAAGGCTGATTCGATGGAGATCCTATTGAAAATTAAACTTCTTGTCGTAAAATCTGAAGCCAGTGCAGGTTAGCAAGTTGGACTTAATTTATAGCAGCAAATGCGGAGCAACAGGTTACACCAAATGAGGGGCAACATCGACCAGGAAGGAAGCTTGCTCAGAACATCAATATAAATATAAAAGCCATCTAACAAACTTTTCCTCTTTTGAGGTAGCAGGACAATTGGGATCATTGCTGCTAATTTGCAACAGAGCATTTGGCACTTCTTCCAAATATTTTCTTGTTTGCTGACCGACAGTCCTGACTTCGGTTTTTCTTAAAACCTTGGAAAGAATTGAGAATGACATCGATAAGAATCAAATACCCATGGAGCTGCTTGGGTTGAAGCAATACAAGATGATTCAAGCACAGTGGAGAGTGCTCTTCAAAAGGTGGTTTACCACATTGAAAAACTAATTGATTTTCATATGTATTTCTGGCTATTACACTAGGAGAGAGAGCATTTAGGTGTTCAAAATCATAAGGAAAAAGAGGACGTTGTCCAATTTTGTCTACGCAAGGCTGGATCTTTGTTTATAGTATACGGCAACCTCTGAACCAAATTGAGCGACGTTTATATGCCCCTAAAAATTTAAGTTTTTTTTTGTTTTTAAGAGAAGCAACACTCAGGAAGTACTACTACTAATTAACGTTATTTAAAGTGAAAGGTGGTGAAAGATAAAGGGCTCCAAATATAGCAACACTGTAATTGCGCGAGATGTTGTATCTTAGAACAGTTTTTACGCGCCATCTGATGAAGAGTTCGCGAACTTTGTTGAAGGTTTTTAGTTCATAGCCCTGTTATATTATTTTACTTCGGTGCTATGAGAACACTGAAGGAAGACGCTGCGATATGTATGAGGGATAGAAAAAACTCCTACATATTATAAATTGATGTTGCCTTGGTTGGGGATCAAACCCGCAACCCTACGTGTAACAGTCCAACGCGCTATCCATTGCACCACAGCGCCCACAATCTAATTTGTTATAACTTAAAATAATATCCTTCAGGATTTCGGCCTAAATTCTGAATCAAAATTTTATATACAAATATGAAATAAAAGTTATTAAATAGTTACTGGTTTTGACGCAATCGCGGATTTTATGATTTTCAGAGAGAAATGAAATATTGCAAATTTAAATTTTTAGAACCAGTGGGCAGTTAAAAAACTTTTTTTTAATATAATTTATTTTAGCTTTTCCTTAACAAATTTTAATAATATTGGCGATAAAGGCAATGCCGCTATGCATTAAATTTATTACACACAGATAAAAAATTTGCCATTTTCCAACTGAAATTCGGTTACAGTTACATGTACTAAAATAGGTTGGTACAACTGAATATTGGTTATTACAACAAAATTCGGTTTATACAACTGAATTTTAGTTGCAATACCCAAAATATTTAGGAATCGCATTCCAATATGGTTTCACCAACCGAATTTATTGGTTGTAGCAACCAAAATAAGCTTAGCAATTCGGTTTGAAATTTTTTTCTCTGTGTGTAGTATTGAAATTAACAACCGAAATATATTTACTAGAACTCATTAAAAAAAATTAATTTTGGCATGTCATTGCTTTTAGGAATCTATTTGAATAAAATTAAATGATTGGCAAAATTTTTTGAAAAAAATTCACTCCTTCATCTCCTTCAAGGCGGCTGAAAGTTCTGATTTTGTGTCCGTGATCCTGTGTAGCTAAGACAGATGTATATATTGCAAATCTAACTTTTCCATTCGATTTCACAACAAAAATTAATGAAATTATGAGCATTCTTCTCGCGCTTCTAAAAAGTGCCAAAAAGACAAAAAGGCGGGCGAAAAAAGTTATAAAACTTAAAAAAGGACTTGTTAAGTAAATCATTTTTTATGGTTAGTTATTATTTAAAGACGTCACACTGTGGCACAGTGTATCCTAAAGTCCTTTTAAAAATTATTTTTTTGTATTTGAGTCTTCAAAATTCAGCACAAATTTTTGAATTGGAACTAAGTGTTTTTATTTTTTTTTTTCGTTTGTAAATATTAAAAGTAGTATTAGAAGTATTTGACAATATGACATTTAATAACAAAGTAGTATTTGTAATATAAAAAAAGATCTTGTGGAATATAAGATTTATTTTTTTTCGAATTTCATATCTATATCTATAACTACTTGTAAAAAAACGACTATCCGTACTTACCTGACTTTTTTTTTTGTAAACAAATAAAATTTAAACATTTGGGGTCGCCTTTGTACAAAAGGTGTTTTAGTACAAACCCACATAAAATAACCGCTTATTTTGGAAAAAATAAGAGCGGAATTTAGCGCATATAAAACGCTGCTTTCAGTAAGCATATTTTTCAGGTCTACATTATTGACATTAAAAAGTAATGATAATATGCACACTATTTTATTTATTTTCATAAACTTTTATAGATATTTATTTTAATTAAAACTTTTAACATATTACAAGTAATACACGCTGAAAAAAATGGTCTGTCCCAAACATATTTTTGCTGGTAATATATATGTATATATTTGGAGAAATTGTTAAACAAATTCGCCGTGTTTTTAATAGGAACAATATATATTTGCATGCAAATATATTATGTTTGCCTGTAAATATATAAATGTTTGGATGAAATAAAATGACGCCATCGACAAATATATATATGTTTGGCAGCAAACATACAATATATGTGTCATACACAAATTATGTTTCCATGCAAATACTATATATAAATAATATATTTAGTTATAAAGCAATTAATATATGCCAAACAATAGGCGTATTTATTCTACACTCCAAATTTCTCTATATTTTAATGGAAAAACATAAAAAGTAAAATTAATACATCTACTGTTTGCCGATTATTTAATAACTAAATATATTATAAATCACATTGAATTTTACATCTAATACAAATTTTTCATTGAAAAACAATAGCTACACGCAGAAAAAAACGGCATGTCCCAAACATATTTTTGTTGGTAATATATATATTTGGAGAAATTGTTAAACATATTCGCCGCGTTTTTACTATAAACAATATATATTTGCATGCAAATATATTATATTTGCATGCAAATATATTATGTTTGCCTGTAAATATATAAATTTTTGGATGAAATGAAATGACGCTATCGCCAAATATATATATGTTTGGCAGCAAACATATAATATGTGTGTCATAAACAAATTATGTTTCCATGCAAATACACATCTTTCACAATAAAATTAATAAATAAAGGAAAAATATCACTAAATTTTCTGACTAGATGCAGTCTAGCTAAACTAAACGATTACACAGTACAACAAAATAAGAAAAATTGGATGCATCGGGATTGCGACATATCATTTCTAATAGACTTTGGGACGCAGATCCACTAGAATTTTAAAGTTAGCTATAGTTTAAGACATATTTGCAAAACTGTTTTTGTAGGAAAATTAAATTTTTTAAGAAACTTTTTGCAAAAAAATGTAAAATTGAAAATAATAACGCAATTTTTTGCAACATTTTAAAATGATGAAATATGCCCTTTAATTTGATATATTGCACGTTTTGACAGTTGCGATAATATTCCCTATATATGCATTTAAAATTGAAATTTATCTTTTTTTACGATTTCGTTAATAAATAATCTGCAATGAAAAGAATATCTAATATTTGAATTTGTACCTTTAGTAAAAATCTCATGTTACTTAATTTATCAAAAAAATTTAGCATTTTCTGTTTCAATTTAAAGTTAATATTGACTAAACCTGAAAAAGACTAACTTTTTTAATACCTAAAAATTAAGGAGTCTGTAACAAATCTTAAAATATAAAACCCAGATAAAACCATTCAGAAATATTAAACATATGTTTTCCAATCAATTTCAACAAAGTTTTAGATAATTGAAGTGCAAATTTTGAAAAAATAACGATTTTAAAATATGCTTGTTCAAAAATGTACTTTATTTCCTTTTGCCATAGTAAATTCATATAAAATTTATTTGAAATAAAAAAGATGTAAAATGCGTATTTCAGATTTAATTTTCCGCAAATGTTGATGCAGAAGTTGTGATTCTTTTGATAAAAAGAATTTAGATGTCAATTTACGTCATATGTAAAGATTTTGCAAATCCGATTAAGGGATTTTACTAGATTTGCAAAATAGGAAAAGAAGTGAAGTTTTCACTTTAATTGCAGTTATATCTTAGATCTTTATCTAATCAAAATAAATTGATATATTTCCAAAAGCCCAAAGTCTATATTTTTAAACCATATTAAAAATTATCTATGGTTCAGTCAGGTGCATGAATAAATAAGAAATTTTAATAAAAAAACTGTCTTTTTGCTAAAAGTTAAATTTGCAAATATTTCAAAAACTAGAGCTAATTTTGAAATTTGGTGTTCACAATCGTGATGGTTATCCTAAAATCTATTAGAATTGATATGTCGCATGTCTGATACAGTTTTAGTGTTGTACTGTGTTATTACCAACTTCAAAAGTTATAATGGCTACATACAACTTTATATGTATGAAGAATGGAAATTCGCCGTTTTTCCAAATATATGTTAGTTATATCCCACAAATATAATTATTATAAAGATAAAAATGCAAAAATATGTATTCTTAGATGACAAAATATGACTAATTTACAAACAAACCCATGTTTACCGGGAAATATATGTATAGTAACTATAAAAACAATATAATTGGAAGCATACTCCAAATCATACATGGTGTAGCGGATATGACAGTCGCATATACCGTCATATTCATAAATGGCATAATCTCATATAGCATTGTTTTGAATGAATGTACAAACCATTAAGCGGTGATAATGTTTCCTTGTTCTAACTGATATACAGACATTGAACTTAACTAATAGTGAATCATTGTATTGTATGGTATTTTATGTTATGTTATTATATTGACCTAATTATTATATTATGCTAAGTAGACAATAATTTTACTTTAATTTTACTATATAAACCTGTAACTTTCACTTGAATAAAACAGATTGAAATTTACAATCAAATCGAACTCGCCTATAACTAATTTATTAGCTACATGGCGACCGTGACCAAAGTGCTGCAAATATAAGCACTTGGGCACACAATTTGAAAGTTATAAGTGCTAGAAAAACCAAAACCACTATAGCTGAAATTATAAGAACGAAAAGGATACCAACCGAAAGCAGTGGTTGAAGAACTATCTGGCCGAGAGATAGTTGGGATGAGCAAACCAGGACATTAAGAAAAAACCAGCATTAATAGCAACCCACATTAATAGCAACCCAATAATAGCAACCCACCACCACCCTGGAATATTTCGACCCGATTGTGGAAGAAGGTGGAGGATATCGAACAGGCGATAGTGGCTTATCACCTATCTAAAAATCTGGCGAGTAAATAGGTAAAATCAAATGCTGAATAGAGTGCGGACTTGATATGCACCTATAGGGAACCAAGGCGATTTCGCTCTTGTTCGAAATTTTTTTTTAATAATAAACTAGGTTTTAAAAGTATACAATTAAAAATTGAAATTAATATCATAAACAATGGTGTTAAAAAAAAAACTGTAATGAATAAAATATTAAAACAAAATTAATTATTAACTACTGACATAAATTAATTTTTTTTGTTCACATTTAAGCGAGAAATTAAAGAAAATTTTGTAATAATTAAAATATTAGAATGGCTAACCAGGAAACAAAACTGGCAAACCCCAAGGCCAATGTCATAAATGAAGTAGTAGTAGAACAAAAAGAGAATGGTTGGAAAGAAATAAAAATTTACTTGGTTATTATAACCGTAGTATTGATGGTAGAATTAGCATTAAAATTATATAAAATGCATAATAAAAGAATAAAAAAGAGATATATTGGTCAATTTAAAGAAGTAGAGAGAATATAATGGACACTTGGTCCGAAGTTTTGAATAAATTGAAGTCATATGAAGGGCAAATTTTTCATTACCATTGAATTTTTATTACCATTAGTTCATACTAATGACAATGAAAAAATTTCATTACCATTTAAGGGTAATGAAATATTTTTCATTAAAAAAATCATTACTAATGGTAATGAAATTACACTAATGTATAAAAAAAAACTAATTACAATTGATTAAAAACCATTTGTTACAAAAAAATTAAGACAAATGAAAACGAACAACTGGTTTGGTAAGGGAATTTATAAAACATAATTTATTAAGGAGGATCCATTTAATTCCGTTAAACTTTACCTGGATACAAATAACAATGGAATGGAAAGTAATATTTAATTTCAAATGAGCATGAGCCTGAATGAGCATATTCCATCTTCGATTTCAGCGAGTTTTACTCCATTTTTACGTTTTTCTATCAATGGCAATTATTTTTTTTAAATTTATTCATTATCAATGGTAATGAAATTGAAAATCATTGTCATTATTCAATGAAAATAAATTTTAGAATCACTACCATTAATTAAAAAAATGGTAATGAAAATAATTTCATTACAATTGATATCAATGTAATGGTAATGAAATCATCAATTAATTAGTCCACCTAATTAATTAGTCCCACGTATGCTCCAAATACATATATGGTAGTTTGTAAACATATATATAAGTACCTCCATCATATACAAAAACGTATTTTTCCTCCGTGTATGTATTACAATAGTGGTATTCATCTAACTGGATTTATGCCTTCGTAAACCGTGTATTTTTGTAATCGCATATATTTATAACTTTACCTGTTTATTTGAATGACCGCACCTTTTAAAACTATTCACATCTCAATTTTGCACTTAGCCACTTTTTCGATATTTTCATAAATTAAACAGAGAATTTTTTAAATTTGTATTATTTAAAAACAAATAAAACAACAAATAAAAAACAACACACAAAAAATTCGAAATAATTTTATTTTTGACAATGTTTATAAATACGAAAAAGTTTACACACGAAAATGTAAGCGTATATTTACCAGGGCTCGTAAACTAGTTTTGACATTAATCGAGTAAACATATACTCAGTATATGAGGCGTAAATACTTTAAATGAATACCTTTAATATTTTATTTTTTTCTGAACATTCATATTTTTAACCGCACCGCGTACTAGCTCTTCAGAAGCGCAGTTTAATGACTGATCACTTTTTACTACATAATCAAAAACATCAAAGACAATCGGCAATAGCTCGGTAAAATTCATACACTAATAGAAAAAAGTCCGTAAAAAATTTGGTTAAAACTGCTAAAATGATGCTGCAGAAAAAACTGATAAATTAGCAGATTATTTTTGCTATATATTAGTAATATAGGAACAACAAAAATAAAACTGTTAAATGTACAGAATTTGAGTTATATTTGAGTTAAATTTTTGTAAATTGAAAATAGCAAATTAACCTGCTAAAATCAGCAAAACATTTTGCTAAATAATTAGTAGCCCAAAACATAAAAAAAAATTTTAAATTTTCGAAGTTTTTTTTCCATTTTTTTTTAATTCAAATAAAAATCGAGCATTTTGAAAACAACAGTTTACAATTTTTTAGCAAATATTTCTGATGATTTTAGCAGAAAAGAAAATAGCAAAAATTTTGTAGATATACAGTTTATTTTTGCTATTTTTAGTCTACTAATATTTAGCAAAATTTTCTGCAGATTTTACAGTACAATTTGTTATTTTCAATTAATTAAAATTCAGTTTAAATATAACTACAATTCTGTAAATTTAACAGTTTTAATTTTGCTGTTCTTATTGTACTAGTGTTTAGCAAAAAAATCTGCTAATTTGAGCATTTTTTCTGCAGCATAATTTTTAACTAATTTTTAGTAACTTTTTCTTCTATTTTTGCAGATTTATATGAATGTATAGATCGTTTAAAATCAACCATATCAAATTTATTACATTACAACCTGCATCCCTGTACGGGATTAGAATAAGCTCCTTAGATGCTGCATACTTAATTTTTTTTTTTTCTTTATTTTTAAGGAGTGAGATCATAAAACACATTTTTGCCTATAACTTTGGTTTGAAGCTTCTCATATTTTTTTTTTCGGCAATTTACATTTTAGAAATATGTCAGTTAATAAATTAATTTACATCATGAGTTTTAAATTGCAATTTTTTTCAGAATGGACGATGACAGAAAAGTGCGTTCAAAAATAATTAAATATTTTCAACAAAACCAAACATGGACATACAACAAAATTGCAAAAGAGACTAATGTATGCCGCCAAACAGTTTCAAAAGTGGTAAGAAGATATCTGGAACACCTAACAATTGAAAGGAATCAGGGAACAGGAACAACGACTGGTTATCGTAACATTGGTAAGGCATATAAAGTTAAAAGCATCCTCAAGAGAGCTCCTAACACATCTGGTAGAAAAACAACTCGGTTAGCCCAATGCTCGGACTTTTTTGTACGTAAAGTGAAACGTAAGGCAGGACGAAAGTCCTACAAAGTTCAAAAAGTTCCCGATAGAAACTCTTTTAAAAATTTGGAGGCCAAAACCAGAGCTCGAAAATTGAAATCAAATTTTATACAAAAATACAACTTTTGTGTAATGGACGACGAAACTTATGTCATGGCTGATTTTTCGCAGCTCCCTTGTCAAGAATTTTATGTTTCCGATATTCGAGGAAATGTTGCGGAAAAATTTAGGTCGAAAAAGCAAACGAAATTCCCTAAAAAATTCCTAGTATGGCAAGCCATATGTAGCTGCGGCCAAAGAAGCCAGTCATTTGTAACATCTGGCTCTATAAACAGCGAAATTTATATCAAAGAGTGTTTGCAGAAGAGACTTCTTCCATTTTTGAGTCAGCACAATGTATCCACTTACCTTTATACCGGAGTGGTATAATGGTAATAATGTGGTTTTTGTACCAAGAGAGGCACATCCACTGGCAAAACTGCCCGGAGCTCAGGCCAGTGTTAAAAAGAATTAAATGAGAATTAAAGGGCACAAAAAAGGTCTCCCAGGACATGCAAGAATTCAAACGTAGATGGACCACCTGCTCTAAAAAGGTGACAGAAACTACCATAAAAGCCTTAATGGGAGGGTTTCCGGAAAAAGTGGATAAATTTGTTCGTAGTGGTTAGAATTCCATGCGGTTTTTTTTTGTTTGATTTTGTATTAAATTTCATTTAATAAAAATTTGGTTTGAAGTCTTAAGATCCAGTGGTTTCTTTTTTATTTAACTTTATGTGTGTTAACATTTTAATGATCTCACTCCTTATATGGAAATCATTTTAAAGTCTTTTTTGTATTTTGTTATTTCACAGAATGCTATAATACTAAGCACCTACATTAGCGCATTTGTTTAATCCTGCTTCCAAAAACCTATAATTTTTTTACTGGGACATTACGTCATTCTGTCTAACAGAATTTTGTTGATAAGAGCTCAAAATGAAAATTCATATTTTTTCTAATATTTTTGAATTTAATCTACACAGAAAGAATTTACAAAATTATAATTAAATTTTTAAACACCTTTCTCATACCAAATTTGTAAATGCAAAAAAAAAAAGCTTTTTAAAAAGGGACCAACAAAAAAATTTGTAAAACCAAAAAAAAATTGTTTTTGTTTTTGTAGCTTTGAATTTTTATTTTTAAACAATTTTTATATGAAAGATAACAATTTAAAAACGAGTAACAAATATTTCAAACAAAAAAATTGTGGGAAATAAAATTTCAATGTAAAAGCAAATGTGATTGCTTCTTCAAATTCCCATTGTTGGTTCCTACTGTTTTTTCTGTGTATGTGTAATTTAATATAAAAATTTGCAATTTCAATTCCCTTTTTGTGTTATAACCAGAGAAGACAGAAAAAAGCAAATTCCGATTAGTTTAAGCAAAAAAATATTGTAAAAAAGCAAAAGTAAAAAAACTTTGAAAAACAACCGTTTTTTTTTAATTCAAAGTTAAGAGAAAAAAGTTTTTATCTGAGTATTGCAATTGAACATTTTATTGAAAAACATGATTTAAAAAAAAAAGTTCAAAAAAGTACCAAGAGTTATTAAAAAAATGTCAATGCCAGTTTGTTCCCCAAGTTATCTGCGACCTAAGTTCTACCAGTCTAAACTAACTTTTCATAAACTTTCTTGATTTGGACCTATAACTGAAAAAGTAACTTTAGACCTCGGTGTTTTCTAGCATTCCAGAGTTATAGTAAAAACTGAAAAAATGGGACTAGAAATTATCTTAAATGAAGGTTCTGCTAGCACACAATTACAAAAATAAAATCGGAATTAAAATAATTAAAACTGCGGATCCAATATGGCGGGGATAATTTGTTTAACCCTTTGATGATTGATTTTTAATATCTATGAATTTTGTGACCAAGCTTTGTGGAAATGTAGATGTATACAACAAAATGTCTTTTTTTTATTAATTTTATTGCTTATCAGCACCCTCTTGTCGGGATATTTGGAACTGAAGTCCAAACTTTTAATGCTCCCGAACGGATTAATATCTTTTTCAACATTATAATTTCATATATTTTTTTTGCTTAAAATCTACATGAAACTTCAAAAGATTTTTAATTTGATTTATCGCTCAGGCAGACCAAAATTTTTGCGTCTGAGCCCTCCCCTTTGTATTTAACCTCTTCAATGTTATACAGAGTCTACGTAGTTGGTAAAATAATGTAGATAGGACCTTTACAAATATATAATTTTTATACCCTACACCACTATGTGGTCAGGGTATTATAAGTTTGTGCTGATGTTTGTAACACCAAAAAATATTGGTCGTAGACCCACCTTATAGTATACCGATCGGCTCAGAATTTTTTTTATTTCGATTTAACGATGTCCGTCCGTCCGTCCGTCTGTCTGTCTGTCTGTCTGTCTGTCTGTCTGTCCATGCAATCTTATGCGCACTCTACAGGTCGCAAATATTAAGATATTTTGATGAAATTTGGTACGCAGACCTACGTTGGCCCAAGGACGAACAAGTTTGATTTTGGTGGACATCGGTCCATGTTTAGACCTAGTGCCCATATAAGGGTCCTACCAAAATTATATTGTTTATACGCTGCAGGTCGTAAATATTAAGATATTTTGACGAAATTTGGTACACAGACCTATGTTGGCCCAATGACGCAGCCTATTGATTTTGGTGAAAATCGGTCCATGTTTAGACCTAGTGCCCATATAAGGGTCCTACCAAAAGTATACTGTTTATACGCTGCAGGTCGCAAATATTAAGATATTTTGATGAAATTTGGTACACAGACCTATGTTGGCCCAATAATGCAGCCTATTGATTTTGGTGAACATCGGTCCATGTTTAGACCTAGTGCCCATATAAGGGTCCTACCAAAATTATACTGTTTATACGCTGCAGGTCGTAAATATTAAGATATTTTGATGAAATTTGGTACACAGACCTATGTTGGCCCAATAACGCAGCCTATTGATTTTGGTGAACTTCGGTTCATGTTTAGACCTAGTGCCCATATAAGGGTCCCCCAAAATTGGCTTGGTTACAAACTGCAGGTCGCAAATATTAAGATATTTTAATGAAATTTGGTGCGCTGACTCACATTATAGAAAATTTTGACACAAGCCCCATTTTAACCCATTCGAATTTCGGATCCAAACAATACACCAGACTGGTGTAGGGTATTGTATAGTCGGCATGCCCGACTTTAACCTTTTTACTCGTTTAAAAATCATTCTGAAAATACAAACAAAAATTTAAAACCCCCCAAAAGAATATAAAAAAACAATAGAAACTTTAAAACATGAACCCTCAGGTTCTAAAAACTACGAAAGAAAAAGTTTTGTGACTTAATAATTGCTTACGAAAATGTTTAGTACTTATTCGAATCAGATACAATTAAAACTGGATCCACCAGATAAAATATTAAATTTTTGATTTAGGATTCAATGCGGCCTTCTTGAATCAGGCATTTGAGTTAAAATTTTTTTTTATTTCTGATTCGTATCAGCGACCTTAAGACATGCATAAGGAATAATTTATTTCCTAATACATTACAATTTTAAATTTATGGCTTTATTGGATTTTTCAAGTTTGATTTAAGAACCGTAGTCAGCTACTCAATAACTTCCCCTATTGGAAATTTTAAGTATATCAGAAATTTAATAAAAAAATTGTTTGTCGCCATATTTAATCCGGCATTTTGAATTTCAAAATTTTAATTTCAGATTTGTAATTTTGTTTCAGATTCGTGATCAGCAATTTGAAAATCCTCCCTTGTGATACTTTGTAGTCTCATATACTCAATATTCTAGTTTTGGCCAAAATTCGATAATGCTGGCCACTAGGGTTCTCCAAAAAAAAAAAAAAAAATTGAAATTTTAAAAAATCAACGATTGGACTATAAGGTTTTATTAAGAACATATTGTAGATTAAAAGCTACAAAAATTGTATGAATTCCTTTTTTCATTTGGCTGGGGAGCGATTTAATTTCAGCAAATTTCGGGAAAACAGCGATTTTTGGCATTTATTTGGCTTTTAGGCAAGTTTTTCTTTTTTCTTTTTTTAATTCCAAATAATTTAGGCCGGAATATAACAACACAAGATTAAATACTTCAATCCTGAAAATTAGGGCAAAATATAAATACACTAAATTGCCCCTGTGTAAGGTCAGAAGTCAAATTTTAGGAGATTTTAATTTTTTAAACATATTGGTTTTTTTAACCGATTTTAGTTTTTATTGCCTTATTAGAAAGATAATTTACTCCTTATTACGATTTTTTAATCCTTTTAATTCAAGATTAATTTAAAATATTAAAAATTTTAACAAATTAAAAAAAAGTCATATTTTTCCCATGTATACCGTTTTTCAAACTTTAGGGCCGTTGAGGCACGTGTTCCTCTTATCAGATTGTCCTGATTTTTTGGGAGACGTTGTTTTACACCCAAATACATATTTTAAGGGGGGGGGGGGGGGGCAGTCAATAACTGACATTTTTTTTTTGCTCCATACAAGTTTGGAGTACCCTACTGGCCACAGTGGGTTCACAGACTACATGTAATTTTTACATTCGATTTAAAATCATGTTTTTTGTAAAATTTTAATGAAAATGTTTTAGAAATTCGGAAAATATTAAAATTTAAAGGTAACTTTCATTGAATTCGTATTAAAAATCTTTATTTTCCATTATTTTCCAATTATAGCCATTTCTAGTAATTTTTTCCCCGTAGTCTAGCAATTTTTTCAGTTCAAGTGTTGCCAACCTTGGAGCATACAACAAGACAACCTTCAGTCGTAGGTGTATATCATATTTTGGGGCTTTACTAGAATGTTAAGGGTATCTTCACTTTCAACTCCTCTTTTTCGATATATCTCACTAGGATTTTGTGAAAACTAAATTCTCATAACATCCAGTACTAAAAATGGATGGACTTTGCCCCTTTTTTCCCCACAATGGTAGTAGCAAATTTGCATAAAGTATTTATATTTGTGAGCTGTTTTACGATTAAGTGTTTTAAATATGGGACGTTCTCCCAGAAAAGGGACCTAGTGTGTCGAATAACCTAGTGGAAAATCGATAAAAATGAGAAAATATCGATTTTCCCAAGTTTTTGACACACTCCCCTTTCCCTTTTCTCGGAGAAGGTCACATATATATACAGAGAAACTTCGGTTGATACATATATATTTGGCTGTTGCAAATATTATCACAAACTTTATGTACTCTGTAGCACAGAGTAGTGCATGTTATAAAATTTTTACAGTATTAAGGAAATTCAGCGAAACGAGTAGAGAGGAAAGTTACTCAAATATTTCGCAACAAAATCTAAACACACCTGCCGGCACATATTCAAATATGTCGGCATGTCCCTTTAAGAAAAATTCGTAAGGTGTGCAAAGTTTTTTATTAAAAAAATCACCAAAGCTTCTGTAAGAAAGTAGAAAAAGTATGAAGCTATGTGTATATTTATACATAATAAATGGTTGCCACTATACGACAGGTGGACATATTTATTGTCCTGTAATGTATCAATGTTGCCATTATTGAGGTATTCTCAAGCAAATACATTATAGAAAAAAAAATTGAACTCACTACTACCAACACAAAAAATATAGAAGAAAAAGAAAAATGGTATCATTTTTTAAACGGTCCCCCGAGTAGATATATGTATGTACGTACTCAAAAGAAACCAGTAGAAGTCAGACAACACATGCTGCGAATAACATCAAGGCCATTAAACAATACAGGCCACAGTACGATATCAACACAAACAAAATCAAAAGAGCAAATAAACAATTGAAAACGAAAATGAAAAGAACAGAATAAACACAACAAAAGACAATTTAATGGCAAAACTTACAAATCAATTTTCACCGGAAGTTTAGCAAGCAAACGAATAAACATTCATTCATTCAGTTAGACAGCAACATTCAATAAACCACACCACAATTCTCTTTACACATACATATAGCATATAGCTTAGAGTGGACCGAAAATAAATAAAATACCGAATATAAATATTGGAAATTTTAGACATGATTCTCTACAAAAGTATTAATGTTTTTGAGATATGTATACCCTAACGTAACGGGACGGGGCAGAAAATCTACAGTTATAGATAAACGAAAAAGGATCATGTTTTTAAGAAAAACTTTTAATTTTCATTGTTATTAGTTTTGAACAAATTTTAAATTTTATCACTTAATATTGTTTGTATTATGCCTTTTGATTAGTTTTTTCCAATTTTTTTTTTAGTAAACAACATATCAACTGTCACGTAAATACGGAAAGAAAATCGAATTTCAACAGGTTCGTCCGTTCCGACTCGTTTCGTTTACGTAGCATTAGTGCTTCTGTGTGTTTTCTATAGGATAGGTCGAATCAGCTGATTCGTCCCGTTACGTTTACGTATGACTAATTCTTTCTTTAATATTAAATATTGATTTCATTAGTATATTATTGAAAACCATTAGTCTATTATTGAAAACGCCAATATTTTTTCAACCCCAACATTTTCTCCGAACGGAACTAGCTTCTATTTTCAACCTTTAAGGTGGTCCACATACAATTTTTTTTATCATTTTTTATAATATGTTTCATAAAAAATTATCAAAAATAAGAAATTTCTATGGGGACCACCTCAAAGGTTGAATATAAAGGGTAAGTATTTTCCGCGAAAAAGTTGGGGTTGAAAAAATATTGGGGGTCGGTCATACATTTGATTCCTCTAGGGTACCCTTGGGACAATTAGAGCGGTGAGAGAAAATTTTATAAAAATGCAATCTTGTATGGGAGCCCCAGAGTTGTTAGGGGGTAGTTAAAGGGTGGTTAAACCATAATGCACGATGTTAATTGCGAGTCACACCTGTCAAGTTTTTTTCTCAACTTAATTTGATACTTTTTTGTTTCAGTGTTTGACAAATTCAACCCTGGAGAGGTACATAATTGTACAGAGCGTTAAGTTTTTGAAGCCTTTTACGAAAATGGGCGTTCAAATCAAAATGCATTTTGTGCACTTCACTGGTCAGCATAATCGACCAAATGTGTCCACAATCGGGAGAATTGTGCGCAAATTTCAGAAAACCGGGTCTGTAGAAAATGTGAAAACACCTATACATGCTCGCCCAGTTCCTTCTGCGGAAAACATTGCTGTTGTTGAAGATAGTATGGCAGAAGAGCCATTAACCTCGAATCATCGTCGGTGTTCGCTATCGCGAGATGATAACGGACTTCTTGTGCTTAGAAAATGAGGATATGGACCTCGACGATATGTGCTTCCAACAGCATGGTGCTACTTGCCACACAGCCAACGAAACAATGGCTCTTTTGCGCGAGAAATGCAATGGCCGTATTATCTCACGTCGTGGCGATGTTAATTGGCCGGCACAATCATGTGATTTGACACCGTTGGACTTCTTTCTTTGGGGATATTTAAATGAAAAAGTGTACGTCAATAAGCCAAGAACAATTCAAGAGCTAAAGGATGAGGTAATTCGGCACATTAACGACATTGAACCTCAATTATGTCTCACAGTCATTGAAAATATGGACCATCGGATTAGAGGACGAAGCCGTGGCAAGCATTTGGCCGATATTTTGTTTCACATATAATTCCGAAAATTATTAAAGGGCGTTTTTGGCCAAAAATATAAAAGTTAAACCCATTTGGATCATGTTACATAAAATAATGATTTTTATCCAGTTGAGATTTTTTTTTATCAATTTAATGGCTTTACAATCTCGTAGTCATAATTAGTATTAAGTTTCATGGGTCTTTTCTGACCTCAGGCCACTAAGGGTTAAAGATTTTTTTAAACAAATGTAAAGATAATTATAATCTAACCAAATTTGTGTAATATTTTTCCGAAAACTATGTAAAATTTGATGAAAACATTAAAATTTTGTTAAATTTTTGACAAAATAAGCAAATTTTTGTAAAATGTCCTGAAAAGCTGTCGCTCCAAACACAAACTCGAATTATCATTTTTCCAATTTATTTTTTTCTTTAATATCAACTATTATGTGGACATCTGCAAATTAGGAATTTGTGGGACATTGTGGATTCAAGGCTAAAGTGGGTTAATGATATCAGATGATGATGTCGAAAATTTTGACTATATTAAATGAATGAATGAAAGAAAATACTAAATTTTTCAAAATTTATATTTTTGGGAATTTTTGATAATAAAACACTATTTTTCTAAATTGGGCCATTTTCGGCCGCAACTCGGCACGGATTAACGTTTTCCAAAAAAAAAAAAAAAAAAAAATCGATTTTGTTAATTTGGGACCATTTGTAAAAAAATTGGGGGGTATGCGTGTCGAAAATCGACCAAACACTTTATAAGGGACACCCTAATGTCCATATATGAACATATACCTAGATCAGTGGTCGGCACCCATAGCCACCAGTGGCCGATCATAATCAGCTTTTCTCACGTACACAACACGAATGGCAACAAAACTCTCAACTAAGAGCGTAAAATTTATTCAGTAGCATGGTAGCTTTCAACAAAGCCGGTTGACGTCGCTTTTTTTAAGAAATTTTAGAAAATATTACACTCTTAAAATTTTACAAGAACAGGAAATTTATTATGAACTATTTTTTTGTCTTTAGTTCATTAAACTTTACTAACTAATGGAATACTTTTTTAAGAATAAATAATTTATATACAAAAAATAAATTGTTATTTATTTAGTGTATAATAAAATTTGTTATGAATTATTTTAAAAAATTAAATTACTATAAATTATTTTTTTTTTATTTCTTTAATTCATTCATGCATTCATTATTACATTTCTTCATTCATTCATGTTCGTAATATACAAATATAAATTTAAAAATGATAAACTAATTTCTCACAGTGTAGAAACACAATACATTCACATTCTCTCTTTGTGCCGACCACTGACTTAGATGTTACCTCATTTTTCGGATTCATACATATATGGGAAAATCTACGGAACCGTACGGTTCCATGTAACTCAGGATTTAAGCCATTTTAATGGCTTAATGATAGTACCAGCATTTTCTAGGTTACGAATTTAATCCAGCGAACATCTTAAATTTTAATATTTATACTGCTAATGTGCTCTACTCAATTAAAAACTACCCTAATTTACCCTAATTTTGCTTGTAACTTTCTAAAGTTTTTCAACTCTTTGGGTATAAGTTTTTCAGGATAAAAGGAAATCGCCTAAAACCTTTGGCGGATAATAATTCTGATGTCAGAAAACCTCACACTTGTAGAAAAAATAGGTGCCCTTAATTAGAAACCAATGGTAGTTCTTTAAAATCTGTTTTCTGAATAATGAGTAATTTCAGAGATTTTTAATTTTTACGCTTTCAGCCTCAATGTAATTGAAAATTTTTTGATACTGGCATAAACAAAAAAGGAGGTCAAATTGATTAGTGTGCCTTCAGAAATAATAATCTCTTCATGTCTGTGCGTGAAGAACTTAAAATTTTATATTTTTTTTCAGGGCACATCCGGAGTTTGAGAAATAATTAGTTGCAGTCCTTCGTGATTGGTATATATCAGTAAAAATATTATTGTGTGTAAGTGCTAAATGGATCGTGCTATTATTTTAGTATCCAGAGCCATTTGGGATTATATTTTGTAGCTTTTCATAGATGTTTGGAACTAAATGTGATGTAGAAACGAAGAGGATGATTCAATCATTTTTGCACTTACACATAAAAATATCAATGGTGATATGTATGATATAAGCCAGATCTCAATCATTAATTCTCTTATCTGTGGATGTGACAGTCAATTTAAAGTTGGATTTGTAGCGTACTGTCCAGAGAAAAGTGATGTAAAGCCTTAACAAATCCAAGCTGCTTAGCACTTTCACATACATAATGATAGCTATGATAACATCTACCGTTCCGTATAGATTGGACTCCGTAATTCTTAAAACTGTGGATGGGCCTTCAATTTGAATTTAACCTTTTAGAGATTTATGGAGAAAGATGTTGTAGGGAATACAAAATGTATCCGATCTATATAGCACTTTCAGATAATAATAGTAATGAAGATATGTACCATTCAAGACATATTCGAATCTATAATTCTTTAAACAGTATACGTGCCATTCAATTTTGTGCTGCAATTTTGGGGGAACTTTATATGAGCACTAGGTCCAAACATAGACCGATTTAAACCAAAATCAATAGACTTCGTCCTTGAGCCGATATAAGTCGGTCTACCAAATTTCATCGAAATATCTTAATGTTAGCGACCTGTACACTGAGAGAATTATCATCACTTCAATATTGAATTTTTTCATAGTTTCAATGAAAATTGTCACTGAAACTCGTCCATTGAAACTTTTCATAAAATCGGATTTACAAAATACATATATTTAATGAAATAATTCATTTAATTAAAGAGTTTCATAAAGAGTGTGTGTGAAACGATAGCAAAGTATTCTTTATGATAAATTTTTAACAGCTTTGAGGTGAATAAAATTTCACTAGCCCATAGGGCTAGTGGGATTTTTGACATAAGCATAGAAATATTTGACATTTTAAAATGTGAAAATTTCTATATATGTACATAAAAGAAAAATTAAGATATAGTATGTACAAATGAAAAATTCTGAACAACAACAAAACAGATTTAAAATTGACGTACTAGAAAATAGGCAGAAGAAAATTACATTACCATTACCACATAACCATTTTTACTTTTCGGCTTCGTCTGTTTTGTTATGCTAAACTAAAACTTCCATTAATTGCAACGATCTGGTTTGTAGGAGAATTGCAATTAAAAAATGCATATGTATATTTAATAAAAATATTTGTTTCCTTTTATTTTTATTTCCATTATTATTTAAAACTGTCAAAAATTTTACATTGTCGAAAAAGATTTCATTTCACACAGCAAAATTTCATTCATTCATTTCAACATGACACTTTGCTATCATTTCACATACACCCAAAATTTTATAATAAGCTTAATTCAATTAATGAAATATCTTATTAATATTTCGAAAAAAATTAATATAATTTTTAAAAAAATTTCGTAGTCCAAAATTAACAATAAATAATTAGTTTTAAAAAAATAAAAATTATAAAAATAATTCTCGAGGTATGGAAATTAATGCACATCACTAAAAGTCGGCCTTATGGTTACATAAAACTATTGTATTAAATGTTTAATATAAAATTCTAATTTCATGAAAATTTTTAAAAATTATGACGATATTTTATAAAAAAATTAAAAAAAGGAAATACTATTGAACAATTTCATATATATAAAGAACATTTTCATTATAATTATGACGATCTGATTTATGAAATACAATGAATTTTTCTTTTGCTGAAATTGGCAACGAAAGTAAGTAAAAAAAAACAATTTGTAATAAGAGAAAAATTATTACTAAATAAAAATTCTACCAAAAATCAATACAAAACGAGCAAAAAGGTTAAAGTCGGGCATACCGACTATACAATACCCTACACCAGTCTGGTTAAAAGCCAACTAATGTTTGGATCCGACATTCGAATGGGTTAAAATGGGACTTGTGCCAAAATGTTCTATAATGTGAGTCAGCGAACCAAATTTTATTAAAATATCTTAATATTTGCGACTTGCAGTTTGTAACCAAGCCAATTTTGGGGGGACCCTTATATGGTCTAAAGGTCTAAACATGGACCGGTGTTAACCAAAATCAATAGGCTTCGTCCTTGGGCTGATATAGGTCGGTGAACCAAATTTCATCAAAATATATTAATACTTGCGACCTGCAGCGTATAAACAATATAATTTTGGTAGGACCCTTATATGGGCACTAGGTCTAAACATGGACCGATGTTCACCAAAATCAATAGGCTTCGTCCTTCGGCCAACATAGGTCTGTGGACCAAATTTTATCAAAATATCTTAATATTTGCGACCTGCAGCGTATAAACAATATAATTTTTGGGGACCCTTATATGGGCACTAGGTCTAAACATGGACCGATTTTAACCGAAATCCATAGACATCGTCCTTGGGCCAACATAAGTTGGTGTACCAAGTTTCATCAAAATATCTTAATATTTGCGACCTGTAGAGTGCGCACAAGAATGCATGGACAGGCAGACAGACGGACGGACGAACGGACAGACGGACATCGTTAAATCGAAATAAAAAAAATTCTGGGCCGATCGGTATACGATAAGGTGGGTCAAGGACCAATATTTTTTGGTATTACAATCATCAGCACAAACTTATAATACCCTGACCACGTAGTGGTGTAGGGTATAAATAGTAGAGTGAGATTGAAAACTGTTAAAAAAATGTTTTACTAACTTTTTTATCTTTTACCTTTTTTGCCTTTTTTGGCAAAGTTATTAATTTTCATTTCACATATTGTGGTTCAGTTTTTAGCACTTTATAGCTTTAGACCTCAAAATTTTAGCTTATTCGTTATTCTAGTTTTAAGCGACGAATCGGTATACCATGAATTCAAATTAAAAGATATGAAATGCGAAAAATATTTAAATTTGTGTAAAAGGAACGCTAATGACAATCTATGTCTAATTTTGTAATGAAAATCTAAATTTATATCTTAAGAATTAAGTTTCCATTTGGCAAAGTTATCGCAATAAATACATTTTTTACTAAGTGTCTTTAGTACGATACTAACCTTAGTAAAAAATGTATTTAAATAAAATATAAAAAAAATCGAGAACAAAATTTTTTCTGTAGTCGATATCCCCCTTTAGTAATGTGTGGCAAGTGAAAGATTTAAATTTGTTTATGGCTTATTTAGTTGTTTGCAACAACCAACTTTTACACAACAAAAAACATTGAAAACTTCCGCAAAATCGATACAAGCTTAAGAAAGTTTAAGAAATAAAATCTCACTAAGTTTACCTTGATATGTTAATACTGTTTAATGATTATGGATCCGTTGCTAAAAATAACCAATGTTTTAAGTGTTCTACCGCACACACATATACATACACTATGTGACACATAATATACATTGGTGGTCAATAGATTTACAACTGAAATCACATGTTACCTAATAATAAGTTTTGATCATCAAAAGACTTCCAGCATAAGTTTTTTTTTTGTTTTATTAAATTCACTTATTGCATATTATCCCACAAAAATAAAAAAATATGCCTTAACCTACAACGACAAAAAAAAAATACTTTTACAAAAATTTATCGAAATTCGAGTGTTGAAAACATATGCAATTCTCAACGAGATAAAAAAAAACCAACAAAAATAGCTTGAAATATCGTCGCACAGTACTTTGATCCCATATAACGATTGGACAAAAATAGAAGGAGTGGAGACGGAGTTTTGAAAATTTGTCCTGAAATTTAAAAATATTAAGGGTTTTCACAAGGGGTGTGCTATTTGTTGTATCGTCGTATCGTCCTAACAAAAAATAGAGTTGTTAAAAATTAAATTGAAAAAATACAACATTTGAGAATAGCACGATACAACATTTTTACGTGTGTTTAATGTCTTATGTTTGAGTGTGCTAACAGATAGAAAACTGAATAGAAAATCGTTGTTAAACACTAATAAAAAATTTAACAACTCTGTTTTTTGTTAGGACGATACAACGATACAACAGATAGCACACCCCTTATGAACAACCTAATTATATTAGCTACATAAAAGTCCGTAAAATTACAAAACGTATATATTGAGATACACATAAAACTGGAAACGTTTGTGTCAATTTTTATCAAAATCGGAGCAAGGATTCTTAGTCCTGCCATATTTCCTTTATCTTAAAATCTTTATAAAACCTGCAACCTCCGATTGCCATGAAATTTAACACGTAAATTGATATAAGATCAGGCCCTATTTGTGCCAAATTTGGGTAAAATCGAATTATTAATTAAAAAATTCCTGTCATAAAAAATTCGTTCTAAATGATTTTTCTAAAACAAAAAAATATTAAATAGGATTAAAATAGGAAACCATGTGAATCCGCCATTTTAGGTATAGGATATGTTCAGCGAACTTATGTAGAATACTACGAGGAATATTTTTGTGGATCATTTTAACCTTCTAGCTCATCAATTAAATGGACTTTTTTGGCCCCTTTTCAAAACGCACAAAAACGTAAAAATATTTGTCATGAAATTCTACTATAAGTCTTTTAAGACATCAGCATTGAAATTTTAACTTCAGTGCCAGTAATAAGTAAAAACTTAAAACGTGTTTAAGCGTTAATTTCGTAATTAATCAGAATTGGCGCTAAATGTCACACAAACCTGGATTTTAGGGAGAAACCATGGGAATCTTCCATTTTAGATATAGGATGTTTTCAGCGAACTTATGTATGTAAAATACTACGAGAAACATTTTTTTGGAACATTTTAACCATCTAACTCTTCAACTTTCGGGTCTTTTTTGTCCTTTTTTAAAAAGGGGCCAAAAGATTCCCTTTCATTGAATAGTTAGAGGGTGAGAATGTTCCACAAAAATGATTCTCTTGGAGTTTTTTGCGGTGATACTTTAGGGAATTTGCTCCCAAAGTTCAAAGATAGTTTTTTGTTTTTTTATCAGCTGGTAATTTAAATAAAAAATGAAATATATGTGGCTTTTATTACGTGAAGGAGATATAAAAAGGAGTCTTTAAAAAAAGCATTTCTTTTGAATTTTATAAAAAAATTGGTAGATATTTGTTTCAAATATAAGAACTAAAGATAACAAAAAAAATAATAATATGAAAATCAATTAACATAATTTTTTTTAATATATTGTCAAATTTTGATAATTTTTAGGATTTTAACCAAAACTTAGGTATATTTAGAGATTTATTAATGAAATAGGAAATGTGTTTTTGCCAAAGTTTATACTTTTCCTTTTTAAATAATATTATCTTAATTTTTTGAAAAAAAATTATACAATTTCATTAAAATCTAAGAAAGTTGGAAACTTTTTAATAACTCTTAAAAGATGAAATTACAAAAATACATTTTATGACACTTCGAAAGAATTTTTTTTTATAGAAAAATTAAGAAATTGGTTCTTTTCTTTATTTTTTCTTATACAAAATTATAATTTAAAATCAATTAACATAACTTTTTTTAAAGTTCTATTTAACTTTTGATATTTTTAGGCTCCCAGCAAAAATATTGTAAAAATTCAAAAAATAATTTGATATGTTAATTGCAGATTTTTTTACAATATTATTATATTTTATTGATTCGAATATATTCAAATATTAAAAAAAGAAAAATTTTAAAGATATCTCCAAAAATGAATTATTACGAATTTTTTTTTGTAAGACCCAAAAAATTTATATGTTTGCATTACATGCTATGTTAAAAATTAAGCGACTTTAGCGACCTCTAGTGTAGACAGAATGAGTTATATCTGAAAGAAGAATATTTACAAGATTAAGTAATTTTAGTATATACCCGAGTAAAAAAATTATATATAATCATATGTGGCATATATTACAATATATAATTAGACATGTCGTTATGTACATATATCCATATATATATGTATGTGGTGCGCATAGTTCGGAGACATAGCCAAAAATGTGCCCAAACTATGCTGTATATGAGTCAGAAATATCTTGATACTATGCGCAGGACCTAGGAAGAGATTGAGGACAGTCCCCAAACTAACCAAATGTCTCCATACTAAACACTTGATCGAAAAAATGTCCCCGTACCATGCGATATGCATACATATAATTATATATGACGTCTTTTTCCAAATTTTTTCCTTATATTATGCCATATATAATTTCATCTAATTAGATATCGGCCTTTATAATATTAGATATGGTATATATGATAATATATTATATAGCATGGCTGATCTTATTGCATAAATTGTTATATATAGAGCTATATCTTAATATATATGGTGGCATTTTAGCAATATATAATTATATATGGTATCATTTAAACAATATATAACTATATATGGCGCTAGCTAAACTAGATGTTATCATATATGGTGCCATTTAAACCATATATTATCATATATGGCGGCATTTAAACAATATATGGTCATATATGGTACCTTATGAACAAAATCTTTCATACAGTTCCAGATATGATAATATGTGCTACTATATATAGTGCCATATATACTGATATATGGTGTCCTTTATACAATATATTACCATATATGGTCCCGTGTAAAAAAGTTTAGATCTGACCAGATCTTTTTGGTTCTCAATAGATATGACTCAATCTAATTAGATCCTGTACCAGATCACATCAAATATGATCAGATATGGCATATGTGATAATACCTTATGGCAAGATCTGATAAGATCTAGTGCCAAATTTGTTCAAATCTAATGTGATCTGGACAAATGCGCAAGATATGCCTAGATCTGATCAGATCTAATTAGATCTCAAATTTGTCCCCAATTTTGAGATCTGATTAGATCTGGTAAGATCTACGAAGATCTGGCCAGATATGCCTATATCTGATCAGATCTAATTAGATCTCAAATTTGTCCCCAATTTTGAGATCAAATTAGATCTGGTAAGATGTGCTGAGATCTGGCCAGATCTGATCTTTTTTACACGGGGTGCCATTTAAACCATATATTACTATATATAATGCCATTTAAACAATATATGGTCATATATGGTACCTCATGATCAAACTTTTTAATACTGTTCCAGATGTAATAATATATGGCACAATATATAGTGCCATATATATTTACATATGGTGTTATTTAAGCAATATATTATCATATATGGTGCCATTTAAACCATATATTATCATATATGGTGCAATTTCAACAATATATGTTCATATATGGTACGTCATGAACAACATTTTAATTCAGTTCCAGATATGATAATATATGCTACTATATATTGTATAGTACCATATACTTTGATATATCATATCATTTAAACAACATACCATGTATGCCCGAGTAAAAACAGTTACATATAGTCGTATAAAATGCGATTAAGTTATATCTGTATAAATATACTGTTTCATCCGAAAAATGGCCCGATGTAATTGTATCAGTTGTTTATCAGTTGTTATCTAGTTGTATTAGTTTAGTTCTCAACTAATAAAATTATACATTATTCAGATGAAATTATATCCAATTTTTGACGTGATACAATTTTAGCGGTTTATATCTAATGGCATCTGTTTAGATCGTAGTTGGTACAATTTTATATAAACAAAATATATTTGTATACGACATTTGCCTTATATAATTGTATCAAAGTTTTAAAGCAGATATAATTGCATCAGGTCAAAATTCAGATATAACTACATAAGTTTGTATAGTAATGTATCTATTTGGATCTAAACTAATACCATGCGACATAAACCCATAAAATTGTATCAGGTCAAAAATCAGAAAAATTTCATCTGCTTAATATATAATCTAATCAGTTAGGATATAAACTGATACAATTAGATTAAAAGTGATAACGAACTGACACAATTATATCGGGCCATTTTTCGGATGAAATGTAATATGGATCACATTAAGTTATATACTACCATATAAAGCTCCATATTAATTTTTTTTAATAGGGTGGTGCCATTTAAACAATATATTGTCATATATGGTGCCATTTAAACAATATATTGTCATATATGGTAACTCATCAGAAACTTCAATATTAACTGTATTTCAGAAGCTATTAATTGTATTTCAGAAATTATAATTGTATATCAGAAATTATCGAATGTATTTCAGAAATTATTAATTGTATTTCAGAAATAATCAAATCTATTTCAGAATTTGTTGATTGTATTTCATAGTTAATTAGGGTGGGATTCCCGGGAATCCCGTCCCGGGAATTCCCGGGAATCCCACCCTTTTTCCAATCCCGCAATCCCGGGAATTTCATGCGGGATTTCCCGGGATTTTTTGTATTCTTTTATAGAAGTTCTAGCTAGAATATATTGCAATTTTGGAAACTTTATTTAAATTTAAAGCATTCATTTTTTTGAAATCAATTTAAATAAAAATATATAAAATAAAAAATACGATTTAAATTTAATAAACTGAATTAGTACAATATAAAAAAAATATTAGTTAGGCGATTTAAATTTAATAAACTGAATTACTACAATATAAAAAAAAATATTAGTTAGGCCAAATTGTTTTTGAATGTCAGCTGAATTTGGTTTAGTTACCAATAAAAATACTCGTACTTCAGAAAAAAATTTATTCTTTAAAACGATGATCTTTGTTCAAGTAAAGCAATATATGTATACAACATTTCAACATCATTATTTCAGTTCCAAATATCTCCAAAAAGCCTGTTCATAAAAAATTAAAAAAATTGTAATATTTTCGTATTTTCAGCTGATATTTTTCATTTAAATTTCAATTGCTACTCCTTTATTTGAATTGTATTTTTTAAATAATGCACAGATGCTTTTTCAAATTATTTTGGATTTTTTAATGTTAATTTAAAATGAAACTATGAAAATTAAATAATCAAGCAAACAAAGATGATCATTAATGACTTAGAAATTAGCTCCAAAAACATAAACATTTTTCTACTTTTTCCTATGAAAGTGGTTCGTCCACATTTCTGAGTACAGAGGGGTACTCAAAAATGACTCAGAAAAAAGAACATATAAAATCCAAATTTTTCTCATAATTGTAAAAAATGGAATCTTCTTTGAGTCCGAAAAATTAACCCTCATTTTGAGACAGCTTTTTAGATTGTAGAGACAACTTTTTGGGTTGTTTTCTGAGGGTTCATATTTCCTACCAAAAAAAGTGTTTTCAAAAAAACAATAATCATTTCTATGAGCCATTTAAGAATCTTATTTATGAGCGCTCCGAAATTGCTGGCTGGGAATTTATTTTTAAAAATTTCTAATCAAAAAATACCAATTAAAGTTAAAAAATTATTTAATAATATTTTATTTTCTATTTTTATAAAAAGATTTAAGCCAATTTATTTAAAAATTTGTGTGAAAAATACTCACTTTCAAACTTTTTTATAAAAATAATTCTAGACGAATTCTTCTGAAAATCTCCATAGAAACAAAATATCTAGAAATAGAAATTTTTGGATTCCATGCTTAAGAAATGTTTAAGTAAAAAATCGATCTTGGTTCTGGTTCTTGGTTTGCACCCATGAACAATTCCAATATGTCCTAAAAGAAGAGATGAAAATAAAATACCCGTGTCTTTCACTTTGTCTTTATTAATTCGTTTAACCGTTTAAAACTCGAATTAATTATTCAGTTATTTCTAAGAGTTTTTTAAAATTAAGACGGCCTTCGATAAAAATTTATTACCTCAATATTAATTCGCGATTTAAACTGTTAGAAAAAGTGGAAGACGTGGATATTTTATATTTAGCCCTGCTTTCAGAATATATTTAGTAGATTTTCTCATAGGTACAACCAAAAAATTAATTTTGTCGGACGGTGTTGTATTAGAAATCGAGTTTTTCCAATACAACATATGTCAGATTTATTTATTTTCGAATGAGCGGGAATTCCCGGGATCCCGGGAAATTCAGAAAAAAATCCCGCTGTCCCGGGAAAAGAAAAACCCTATAGTTAATAGAGAAAAATTTCTTAAATACATATCATAATTTCTGAAATACAATTGATAATTTCTGAAATACAGTTTGATAATTTCTGAAATACAGTTGTGAATTTCGGTTAATAATTCTGAAATACAATTGATAAAACTGAAATTCAATTGACTAGTTCTGAAAAACAATTCATAAATCTGAAAAATAATTCATAAGTTCTCAAATACAATTAATTATTTCTGAAACACAATTGATAAATCTTAAAAACAATTGATACAAATGGAAATGGTGTAGAGCATCAAAAAGATGTAAATAAAATTATTTTATTATAAAAATTCAATTTGATAAAAAAAAATATAATTCTATAAAAAAATTTATAGAAAAAAATTTTAATTTTATAAAAAGAAATTAATTTTATAAAAAGAATGCATAGCCGTGAACGGTATCGAACTCGAGACCTTCTGAGTTTATATCTTATTTTAACAAAATATTGTAATTTTTATAAAATCAGTGCTAGCCAGTGTATTATTTTTTGAACAGTTGACAATATCTGGCTGGTATCTTATTTAATCCCAAATAAATGAAGATCTTACAAAGAACTCAAATATAATGCGGAATCTATTTTTATCTGTCATTTCTGTGGATACCCTATTAAAAAAATTAATGAAGTACAACATACAATCATATCTTTTATTGATACCGGCCAAAATAAAATTTTAGTCGAAAAATAGTGGATCGTACTGGAGTAATTTAGATCCAACTTGGATCTAATATGATGAAATACGATTCTAAAAACGAGTTTATCTAATTATATAAAATTGGATGTGACATAATGATAATCAAGAAATAATTTCAATAGGACCGTTTAATGCAATCTGAGCGATATCTGACTGAATTTTTTTTTTGTCTAATGGTATCAAATAAAATGTAACTTTTTGTATTAAATCTAATTTTATATAATTAGATTAACCCATTTTTTCGATCTGCCATTTTTCGAATCAAATTAGATCTAAGTTTATCCCCAAATATATTGCTGGATCTAATTTGATCTGCGATTTTCAGATCAATTTATATCTAAGTTTATCCCCAAATATATTGCTGGATCTAATTCGATCTGCCACTTTTTCGGATCAAATTAGATCTAAATTTATCCACAAATATATTGATGGATCTAATTCGATCTGCCAAAATTGAGATCAAATTAGATCTAATTTTATCCACAAATATATAGCTGGATCTAATTCGATCCGCCATTTTTCGAGTCAAATTAGATCTAAGTTTATCCGCAAATATATTGCTGGATCCGCCATTTTTCGGATCAAATTAGATCTAGGTTTATCCCCAAAGATATCATTGGACCTCCCAATTTTGAGATATAACTTGATCTTAGTTTATCCCCGTATATACAATGGGATCTAATACGATATGATTGGATACACTCAATTTTAAGATTTAATTGGATCAGCTAGATATTACAGCAGATACAGAACAATATCAAATTGGATATGATTAGATATTGCGCGAGATCAATTTTTTTACTCGGGTATACAAAAAAAAATTATTTTCGTCGAAATCGGAGACACAAATTTTTATTTGATTTTCGTCTATGGTGTAGTTAATTAATTAATGTAGTTAATTAATTAGGCGGCAAGATCGCCATGTAGTTGTTCCGGAGCAAATTAAAATGCTCAACGAGTTTAGTTTTATAATTGAATTTTTATTAAAATTTTCGTGGGGTTTTTATATATAAATTTAGCTTACTTAGCTAAAATTATTAAAGAATAATTCCCACGGAAGTATAGCATGAACAGTACTACCGAACACAGGTGGACAATATACACAAATATACAGCTACAGTAGTTTGCCGTACGACACTATTAGAGTTGACTGTTTGTGCAATATGGTGATCATATTTCATACCGTCTACAGTACGGTCGAGCACAAGTGGACAACACATACAATTCAAGTAATAGTCGTATTTCGTTCAACATTAGAAGAGTTGACTGTTGGTGTAATTGGATCCACATCATAAAATAATTGTGTCGGTATAAACGACTAATATTCATACTACAATGGGACAAAACACTGTGCGACGGCCTTGAATCGCAAGTTGACATAATAAAGTCCACCCTAATGTGAACTCAAAATATTTTGTTCGTAAAGTCCGCTGCAAATGTAATTTAAAACAAATGAAATTTCATTTGAAAACAGGACTACTAACATTTCATTAAATTCAACTTACATTTTCTTTTGTTTTTGACTGTTAATAAAATGAACCACAAATTAGTGAAAACTAGGGCCTGCGGTCAATACCGGTTAACAGGGTAGACGGGAAATCCTCCTTTTCGTTCTAGCATTAGTAGTTTATGAGATATTTGCAATTTTAAAATCTAGCAGAGTTAGCTAAAATTTGATTTCACTAAACGGGTTTTATTGGTGTGTTTACACCCGAAGGGCAAAAATTTTAACCATTTTGCTCTATCTCGCTTAGTTTTCGAGTTATAGGCGAAAAGCCAAATAAACGTCCTTTTGTTTCTAGCATTAGTAGGTTATTTGCAATTTTAAAATCTAGAAAACTTGATTTCACTAAACGGGTTTTATGGGTGTATTTACACTCATAGGGAAAAATTTTAACCGTTTTGCTCTATGACGCTTAGTTTTCGAAATATAGAAAAATACCGCGGCAGTTTCAAGTGACTGTATATAAAATGCAGCACTTTCTGAATTATAGTGTAACTTTTGAAATATTTTCGTTCCCCGACCTACGCAGATGTCTATAATTCTAGGGCCTGCGGTCAATACCGGTTAACCGGGTAGACGGGAAACCCTCCTTTTCGTTCTAGCATTAGTAGTTTATGAGATATGTGCAATTTTAAAATCTAGCAGAGTTAGCTAAAATTTGATTTCACTAAATGGGTTTTATGGGTGTATTAACCATTTTGCTCTATCTCGCTTATTTTTCGAGTTTTAGGCGAAAAACCAAATAAACGTCCTTTTGGTTCTAGCATTAGTAGGTTAGGAGATATTTGCAATTTTAAAATCTAGCAGAGTTAGCTAAAACTTGATTTCACTAAACGGGTTTTATGGGTGTATTTACACCCATAGGGTAAAAATTTTAACCATTTTGCTCTATCTCTCTTAGTTTTTGAGTTATAGGCGAAAAACCAAATAAACGTCCTTTTGTTTCTAGCATTAGAAGTTTACGAGACATTTGCAATTTTAAAATCCAGAAGAGTTAGGTAAAATTTGATTTCACTAAACGGGTTTTATGGGTGTATTAACACCCATAGGGCAAAAATTTTAACCGTTTTGCTGTATGATGCTTAGTTTTCGAGATATAGAAAAATACCGCGGCAGTTTCATGTGACTGTATATAAAATGCAGCACTTTCTGAATTATAGTGTAACTTTTGAAATATTTTCGTTCCACGACCTACGCAGATGTCTATAATTCTTTTTCCAATTTATATGCAGATAACTCATTTACGTGTTTAACCTATTTGGAGCTACGGTGTAATAACGACGTGTAACTACCCGAAAAAGACGGTGTCATTGTCATATAAATGTATAGAAATCGTAGTAGTTTCTGAATTCTATTGTGATTTTCGGCACATTTTTGTTCCACGACCTACACAAAAAAATTCATGTCCAGATAATTTCTGTAAAGTTTAGACCTCTTTGGAGTTATCGTATTAAAACGCCGTACTACTACCCCATAAAGAACATGGCATTTTCATAGAAATGTATAGAAATCACTGCACTTTCTGGAGTCTAGTTCGATTTGCGGAACATTTTTGTTCCACGACCTAAAAAATTCGCTACAATGTTGTTCGAATTTACATCCAGATAATTTTTGTAAATTTTTAACTCATTTAAAATCACTGTGTAAAAACACCGTACTACTACCCGAAAAAGACCGTGGCTGTTTCATGTAAATATATGGAAAATGCAGTAGTTTCTGAATTTTATTGTAATTTTCAGAATATTTTTGTTTCACAAAGTAGACAGATATCTCTAAATATTGATCGAATTTACCTCCCGATAATTTTTGCAAAGTTTCAACCCATTTGGAACTACGGTGTGAAAACGCCGTATTACTACCCGAAAAAGACCGTGGCATTTTCACAAAAATATATGGGAAATGCAGCACTTTCTGAATTCTATTACGATTTTCGGAACATTTTTGTTCCATGATCCGCCCAGATGTCTATAATTCTTGGTTCAATTTATGTTCACTTATTTTCTGTAAAGTTTCAACCCGTTTGAAGCTATAATGTAAAAACGCCGTACAACTACCCGAAAAAGACCGTGACAGTTTCATAGAAATGTATGGGAAATGCAGCACTTTCTGAATTCTATTATGATTTTCGGAACATTTTTGTTCCACGATCTACACAGATGTTCATAATTGTTGGTCTAGATATTTTCTGTAAAGTTTCAGCCCATTTGAAGCTACGATGTAAAATAGTTTGGTATAAAAATTAGGAACGTAGTTTACAACATTTTTTCAAATCTTACTAAAGACATCTTTTTCATCTCGAGAATGTTACATGCCGCAGAAAAACTTCAAGTTTGTTATATTAGATGATTACCTACAGTCCAACCATCATTTGAGTATAAATGACATTATACTTTTCGCAATATAAATAATAGATAACTCCAAAAATCTGGTGTATGCATTTTTATCAAAAATTATGACGAAAAATCGTTACAGAGTTTAGCTTTATTGGTTTTTAAAATATAAGCTATTAAAGTGAAAAAACCTTATGAGTTACTGGTTACGGAGTTTACATTTGGCCTAAAATTAGTCAAAAATTTTATGTATTAACCAAAAATTGGCCAGATTGTTATAAATTTTGTAAAACAGGTGACAATGTGCTGATATATATCGAAATGTATAACTCAAATGAAATCCATGCATTAGAAATTAGGTGGTTACACGGTGTTTATCAAATTTTTTGATATCACGCTTATATACATTTTATTTGGTTTATTTTTTTTTTTTTAACAAAACGACTGCATAAAATGAATGTTGCGAATTTTCAGTGTTTTATGTAGTTTTTTTTTATTTACAATTTATATTTCTTCCACAAATAAATGTTATTTTCATTTCAAATAACTTCACTAAAATACTATTTGAATAACTAACAAATTCTGACTGCAGAAGTTCCCTGAGTGTGTGATAAATTTTCCGGGTTTTGGTGCAATTATGCCCGTTTTGGGTTAAATTATTATCACTCCCTGTTTAACGCCCACTCTTTGGTTGTTTATAGAGTTGGGGACATACTGGGACCAAAAATATAGAGTACCAGTTGAGTTCGAAAGAGTAGCATGGAATGCCTCTGGCACTACTATTCCAACTTTTATTTGAATGCTTTATCTTCTTTTAAAACTAAGTTTTTTTTTTAATAATACAAAAAACATTTTCAAAATCTTGCTAGAAATAGTCGCATACTCGGCTCGGTACTGTAGTGGAAGACGATCTCTTTTCTTAACAAAATGCATGAATTTTAAGATACCACGTCATGAATAACACTAATAACAAATCTTTACTTCTGATTTACCTTAAAAGTATATAACATTTTTACAGATTTGTTTTGGATTTTCTTGAAACTAAAAAGTCAAGTTATAAACTCTCAAGAGTGCAGTTAAATGCCATTGTGTGTGTGAATAATGTAATAATACGTACACATAATCAACAACCCAGCAAACAATTTCCATTTACAAAAATTTAAGAAAAAGTTAACATATGCATATGACATTTTGTAATACTAAGTTATTAGTATTATTATAAGCAAATATAAACTCCAAGCGAAGCAAAATTACTTTTTTAAATTTTTCAGTGAAAATTTTAAAAATGGTGTTTAATTATTTCTAATTTTATCGGTTATCGGCTAAAATAAACAGTCTTCTTATTTTGTGTCGAACGTAACATATTTGATGCAAACATGACTCCTTTATGATTTTCATCATTTACTTTTTCAAGTTTGTGTCTTTGTGACCATACACTACATTCATTAATTGATTTTGGTGGTCGCCCTTTTCCCCACTCCTATTGTCAGTAATGGGTAACTTTTTGGAAACAGGTTCATTTTCCAACCATTTATTACCACAATATTGATAATGTGTTTTTTAATCTTTAAAAAAAATTTTCAATTTTTTTGTTGTGTACATATAGTAACTTTTTTTTATCGCATAAATTAAAGAAATGATCTTTCAGTATGTAAAACAAAACATCATTATCATCTTTCTCTTGAAAATAAATTTCTTAGAGATTCTTATAAATGAACTTAGCCTTTGCTTTAACTACCCGAGTAAAAAAATTGATCTCGCGCAATATCTAATCATATCCAATTTGATATTCGTTAAGATATGCTGTAATATCTAGCTGATCCAATTAGATCTCAAAATTGGGAGGTCCAATGATATCCTTGGAGATAAACTAAGATCTAATTATATACGCAAAATGGCAGATCGAATTACATCCAGCAAATATTTGGGGATAAACTTAGATCTAAATTGATCCGAAAAATGGCAGATCGAATTAGATCCAGCAATATATTTGGGGATAAACTTAGATCTAATTAAATCCGAAAAATTGTAGATCGAATTTGATCCAGCAATATATTTGGGGATAAACTTAGATCTAATTTGATCCGAAAAATGGCAGATCAAATTAGATCTAGCAATATATTTGGGGATAAACTTAGATCTAATTTGATCCGAAATATGGCAGACCGAATTAGATCCAGCAATATATTTGGGTATAAACTTAGATCTAAATTGATACAAAAAATTGCAGATCGAATCAGATCCAGCAATATATTTGGGGATAAACTTAGATATAATTTGATCCGCTATCTCTAATTTGCATAAATTTTGTTTTAGGTTTTTCCAAAATGACAAATTTCAAACAAATTTTCTTTATCTTCCAGTTGATAAAAAGGTAATATTGCCGCAATATTATAATAAATTCCCGTGAAAAAACGATTAGATTTGATCAATTTAGGTTTGATCCAATTGTATTTATTCATATTAGAGAGTGAATAACAACGTATAAAATTAAATATGAGTTTATCTGCAATTCCAATTTTCAAAATTTTCTTATTCGTTGCCTTATATAATCATATCTTAAAATATCTTTTCTCTTATATCATTTTATATGCCATATATAAATATATATACTTGATCAAATTATATCTCGTTGAAGATAAATTTGTATATTGCTTCGAACAACACTTTATAAAACTAAATGTGACCCAAGATTATTTTAGATAAAATTATTTACTATCTCGAATCAAACAAAATATATGTGGATTTTAATACAATTATATACTTAATAATTCAATACAAAATTAAAAAGCTGAACTTATATATTATGTTGCATCTAGGGTTTCTAATGACCCATAATTTTTTCATTTCTGGGATAAATGAGACATACCGATGTCGCACTTTTTTAATTATAATATCTAATCTTAAATCTAATGAAAGAAATAATAAGAAAAGTAACTTCACAGAGAAAAAATTATAGTTAAATCAATTACTATAGCAGATTTTAATTAACATTTGATTTTTTACGAAAACTTTGTAAATAAAGTATAAACATTAGAGCCAGTGTTATAGTCATTACTTAGTAGGATATTTTATTTAAGTAAGAATCTTTAAAACGAAATTTTATAATTGTGTTTTCCGATTTTAAAGAAAAGTAGAAAATTTTTTATATAAAAAGAAAAAAAAACTGAGATTTGTGTGATTTCAAAGCTGTTTCTATCTTAGTAAACGTTGTTTCTGTATCATTTTAATTTTTTTCTTCTGTGTAGTTACTACTAACTGATAATGGATTATGTAACCCACACAGAGAGAAGTTTGTTGGACCAGTTTTAATGAAATTTGTTTAGTAAAATAATAAAGTTTTCTTCACAAGGTAAATGAAAAATTTCTTAAATTTGATGAAAAAGCTTCATATATTTTATGAATTTACTTTTAATGAAGCCTTTTCATTAAGTGTATGAAACTTTTAATAAATAAAATTAATAATTTGACAAGATTTTATCAAAAATTCCAATAATTTAATAAAAAGTTTCAATGAACGAGGCCTAGTGAAATTCATCGGTTTTGTAACAAAAATTTATTAATATCATTCAGATAATTCTCTCAGTTAATTGGTTGTTTTCCTACACTATACATTAGAGCGTACCACCTTACAGGGAAAAAAAAGTGCGCCGTACACCCTCCAATTTGAAGTATTTTTGCAAGGAGGTTTCAAAAAAAACTTTTAAATTTTTTTATGCCGAACGTAGGGGTCGCTATTTTACATTTTTCGTTATATCTTTGGTATTTACAGTCGGATCTTAAAGTGTGATACATCGATGTTTTTCTCTTGAGGAGACCAATGTTTTGCTCTAAGGACATTTTGACCTCAAGTATTCCGTTCTAGTAGTTACCCACCAGATCTAAGTTGCTACCACCCTAATGTACACCCTAATGTACACCCTAATGTCAGAAAATTAAAGCTCGCAAAAAATCATTAAGCTTTTGCTAAGGAAGTTTTTCGCTAAACCCAGTAGAAATTTTTAAATTTTTTTTAATTGGATTTTTACTATATAGCAAAACACTGGTCTCCTGGAGACAAGAAATCGATATATCACACTTTAAAATCCGATTTTAAATGCCAAAGCTATAACAAAAAATTAAAAAACGGCGACACCTACGGCCGGCAAAAAATAATACATTTTTTTTGAAATCGCCTTCCAAAACTACATCATATTGGAGGGTGTACGGCGAACTATACACACTCATATAAACATACAAAATTTAATGCAATTGAACAAGACCAAAACTCCGATAAAATTGGATGAAATTATATCAATTCAAATATCCTTTTTATTCGTTTATATACATTTTGATTAATCCATTTTCCGGATAAAATTTTATATAATTTAGTATGATGCCAAATAAAAAAGATATGCTCGGAATAAATTTTTTTTCACGGGTTATGACAAAAAATTCAATTTTTGAATTATTTTTTTCAAATATCGCTGAATTATCTTCCAAATGATAAAAGGAAGACAATTTCGTAATAACACCTTTCCTAATTTTCGGAAAAATATCACTTTGAATGAATAAAAAAAAAATTTCCACTTGATAAAAATAATTATTTTGAGTAACTTGATCCATATAGGGTTAATGTTATCACTTTTCAAAAAAAAAAGACCCACTAGCAAATTTACAGAATAACATTTATCAGATTTTTATTGAATTGGGATATGCGAAAGGTGTTATTCTGTAAATTTCCTAGTGGGGCGTTTTTGGCTAAAAGTATAAAAATTAACCCCATATGGATCGCGTTACACAAAATAATTATTTTTATTCAGTTGAGATTTTTTTTTTATCAATTTAATGGCTTTACAATCTCGTAGTCATAATTAATATTAAGTTCCATGGGTCTTTTCTGACCCCAGGCCACTAAGGGTTAAATTTTTTTTTAAGAAATGAAAAGATAATCTACCCAAATTTGAGTGCTGCTTTTCCGAAAACCATGTAAAATTTGATGAAAACATTAAAATTTTTGACAAAATGAGCAATTTTTGTAAAATGTCCTGAAAAGCAGTCGCTCCAAACACAAACTCGAATTATCATTTTTCCAATTTATTTTTTTTTTTTCTTTAATATCAACTATTATGTGGTACAAATAGCAATCGACATCTCCAAATTAGGCATTTTAAAAAATCTTTAAAATTAATTTTAAAAAAATACGTTTTTGCATTTTTATCAAATTTGTGGGTCATTTTGGATTCCAGGCTAAAGTGGGTTAATGATATCCGATGAAGTCAAAATTCCATGTATGAATCATTTTGACTATGTTAAATGAACCAATGGAATAAAAAATAATTTTTTTCGAAATTTCGAATTTTGGGAATTTTTAATAGTAATACACTTTTTTTCGAAAAGGGGCCATTTTCGTCCAACTTTCGGCACGGGTTAACGTTTTCAAAAAAAAAAATCGATTTCTTCCATTTCCAAAAAAAGTGCGGGGTATAATGAACGAAAATCGACAAATCGCTATTTTAAGGGACAGTCTAATATATGTATATGTTAAATATAGTGAAAAAATTGTTGATATGGATCGACAAGGTTTTATATCTCAATTGATATTGAAATTATTATACCATACATTAATATATGTGACCTTCTGCGAGAAAAGGGACCTAGTGTGTGAAAATGAAGTTTTGAGAAGAACGCATTTAAAGCAAGGTTGGCAACCGAAACGAATAACGGTATAGGTATCGGTATTGGTATCGATTTTTTATTTGTTTCGGTATCGGTATCGGTAACGGTATTTTAATCATTAATACATTAATACCGGTATATACCGGTATTATTGAAAAAATTTACAAAAATATAAAAAAAACGTTCTTAATTATAAAAAAAACTCAATTTTATTAAATTTTTATAAAGGATAAGTATTTAAGTTATTAAAAATTTCTAACACCGGAAGTACTTCAGCCTAAACACTCCGATTTTGATGAAATTTGGATATGTGATTGAGAAAAAAATCTAAGATCGACCTGTCTCAGCTTATCGGCCATCTCGGAATTTTAAGGGTCCAAAAAGGGGTTCAAAAATGGGTCCTTTTTAGGTTTTTTTGCTTTTTAAGACATTTTGACCAAAGGAACCATGTGCAAGTGTGGTATTGTTGGAAAGCAATTTTTGAGGGCTTTTCACTGGTAGCTTTTTTTGGTACTTTTTTTTTTTGCTCTTTCGAATTTGCTGTTTTAAAATTTTCAAAAATTTTGGGTACTTTATATGGAGAACTATATTGCTATGGCTGCTGAATTCATATATATTATTCCTTATTAAATTTAAGCGGAACGTGTTTTTGCGTTTTTCGATATTCGCACTACATCAGGTTTGCCAAAATTTTCCCCGAAACACCTTTTTGGTACATTTTTAAAGAATTTAGGCCTCTTTCTGTGCTAAACATAGGAAATATGTACATCAAACTTCATATTTTGATGGATATATTAATTTAAAAAGTTTAAAAAATATGCGTTTTTTACATACTCCGTCTTTTTTATATAAAATGTTATACTTATTTCCACATTAGATCATTTATTTTTTTATAAGCTTTCCAGTGATGTATAACATGATATATATATATATATATATATATATATATATATATAACCGTCGTTAAATAAAATAAGGGAATAAAGGCATTTAAGTTATGCTCTCTTACAAAAAAGTACCAATGGTTATTTTGCAGAATATAGGCCCTATATTAGACTGTTCTTTTTCTGTTTTTGATTTTCGGAACACAAGTTGATTCACTACAAATATTTTATATTTGTATTGAGATCATATAATAAAATAAAAAAAAAATAAGTTTATAAAATTAATAAAAGGATTCTCTAAAAGAAACTGTAAATTCAATTAAAGGTTTAAGAAACCAGTTTATATATTAAATTATATTTACTAAATTTGTCACAAGTTAGAGAATATTTATGAAGTTAAATAAATTAAAAACAATGTTGCCAATGTAAACTAAAGGCTGATAACCGCACTTTGAATTTATAACACGATTTTCTATTAACAATGGATAATAAAGTTTAATTGTTTAACAATTTTATATTAAAAAAAGTTGTATTTTTGCTAAAAGCGTGAAAAAAAAACAATTTTTTAAAACCGATTCCATACCGGTACGATACCGGTATTAAGGGAAAAGGTTTCTGAATACCGGTATTTTTTGAAATCAAGAATTTCGGTATTGGTATCGGTATCGGTTGTCAATTTGAAAGGGTTTTGAAACGGATAACGGTATTATAACGGTATCGGTTGCCAACCTTGATTTAAAGTTAAATTAAAAATAAAATTTTTATGTTTTTCTCATTTTTATCGAAACCCCTTTTTTGACACACTAGGTCCCTTTTCTCGGAGAAGGTCACATATATTGAATGATACATATTACAACATCTGACACTGTATTACAAATATTGTTGATAAACTACCTTATTACAACATGTATGGAACTGTATTAAAAATGTTGTTGATGAGGTACCAAATATGACCATATATTGCTTAAGTTGTACCATATATGACAATATAATGTTTAAATATATGGCTATATATTAATATTGCTTAAATGACACCATATATCAATATACATGGGACTATATACATATATTAGCATATATTATCATATTTGAAACTGTATTAAAAATGTTGCTGATTAGGTACCATATTTGACCATATATTGTTTAAATGGCACCATATATGACAATATATTGCATAAATGGCACCATATATGGTAATATATTGCTTAAATAATACCATATATCAATATATATTGGACTATATATAGTAAAATATATTATCATATCTGGAACTGTATTAAAAATGTTGCTGATGAGGCACCATATATGACAATATATTGCATAAATGGCACCATATATGGTAATATATTGTTCAAGTGATACCATATATGGCACAATATATCGTAGCTGCGCCTAATAAAATAGCTATTTGTTTTCAAAAATTTACTGTGTAACACCTAAATTTGGTCTTTATTTTGTGTCTTGGCCATGTTTTTTGGAAGTAATTATCCCGAGTAAAAACAGTCACATATAGTCGTATAAAATGCGATTAAGTTATATCTGTATAAATATACTGTTTCATCCGAAAAATGGCCCGATGTAATTGTATCAGTTGCTTATCAGTTTTTATCTAATTGTATTAGTTTAGATCTCAACTAATAAAATTATACATTATTCAAATGAAATTATATCCAATTTTTGACCTGATACAATTTTAGCGATTTATATCTAATGGTACCTGTTTAGATCGTACAATTTTATATAAAATATATTTGTATACGATATTTGCCTTATATAATTGTATCAAAGTTTTAAAGCAGATATAATTGCATCAGGTCAAAATTCAGATATAACTATATAAGTTTGTATAGTAATGTATCTATGGATCTAAACTAATACCATGCGACATAAACCCATAAAATTGTATCAGGTCAAAAATCAGATAAAATTTCATCTGCTTAATATATAATCTAATCAGTTAAGATCTAAACTGATACAATTAGATAAAAAATGATAACTAACTGACACAATTACATATATCGGGCAATTTTTCGGATGAAATGGTATATGGATCACATTAAGTTATATATTACCATATTAAGCTCCATATTAATTTTTTTTAATAAGCATTTTTCGATTCCTTAGCAGGGTAAGTTCAGGAAAGTGGGTTGCTAGCCCTCCTTTCTTAGATTGGTGATAGGGCTGCTATCCTTGTGTCCAATTCCACGTTGCAGCCATGCTTCAATAAACGTTGATTCATCATTTACCTACTTTCCTGCGACGCCAAGTTGTCCGTAGCCATTCAGGTTACATGACTGTGCGCCTTCTCACTCTAGCTAGCTTTCAGCGTGTGCTGGAAAGCCATTACCCGGAAAATACTTGGTCTAGGACCGGAAGTAGTGAGCTGCTTGGACAGTCATACAAAGGAATTATTTCTGGTCACTCCCAAGTGAATGACAGTCAGAAACTTTCCACACTACGTGCACCTCTGATGAAAGTCCCAATTCCCAATTGGCGCCCTATGCTCCAGTGGGAGTTAGAGGAATATATATACATGTAATAAGGATTTCATAAATGAAAAGCTTGAAGTTTGGTTTATATGTGTGTAAAAAATAATTTATAAAAAGTTCCGCAAAAATCTGAAATAAAGCAGATTTGTAGGTCTCCTCACAAAAAAGCCTTTCGACAAATAGCTATTTTCTAAGGCGCAGCGGCGATATATTATCGTATCTGGAACTGTATTAAAAATGTTGTTAATGAGGTGACATATGGCACCATATATGGTAATTAATTGTTTAACTGGCACCATATATAGTTATATATTGCTTAAATGACACCATATATAATTATATATTGCTAAAATGCGACCAAATATATTAAGATATAGCTTTATATATAACTATATATACAATAAGATCAGCCATGCTATGTAATATATAATATTTATATACCATATCTAATTAGATGCAGTTATATATGGCATAATATAAGAAAAAATTCAGGAAAAAAATTCATATTTTTTCGATCTATAGTTTAGTATGGAGACATTTGGTTAGTTTGGGGACTGTCCTCAAACTCTTCCTAGGACTAACGCATAGTATCAAGACATTTTTGATTAATATACAGCATAATTTGGGCACATTTTTGGCTATGTCCCCGAACCATGCGCATCACATATATATATATATATAGGTATACATTAGGGCGGGTCGATTTAATAATCGACATGGCTTAGTGAAAATCGTATTCTAGGGATCAAAATAAGAAACTTTGCCGAAGGAACCATACCTCTAAAACGAATTCTACTACCCCCCAACTGTTGACTTTTGTCCCGTAGGGTCAAGTTTTGAAAAATCCCACTTTGACCCATTTAGAGTGCCCCAATCGAGTCCAAATGTATGACCGACCCCCACTAACTTTGGAGGGCCGATTCACCCATGCCAGTGGCACACCCCCTGGAACTCCCCTGGGGGGTTCCCCATACAAACATTTTAAAAAATCACCATTTTTGGCACTTTATTTTATTTTTTTTTTTTTATTTTTATTATTTTATTTATTTTTTCTCTTTAGAAATTTATTTAGTCAGAACATATGTAAATGAAAAAATTAATTTAACTTAGTAATAGAAAAGAAAATAAAAAAAATTACTGTTTGAAGTCTTTTTTGCTTTCAAGTCTGGGCAATTTCGCACGGCTCTCTAATGTCGTCACCATAACAGCCTCTACATTTTCCGGTATAACTCGTTTGGAAACGCTAGCTAGCAATTGAACGTGTCGTTCTGTTGCAGGTCGTAAAATAGGTTGTGTGGGTTTTTTAAGCCACCACAAGACACAGCTGCATGTCGTAAACTTACTTAAGCTAAATCGGTTACAGGTAGAATTGAGCATAAAATTATCATAAAGGATTTTCCAGAAGTAATAAAAGGCGCACTTGCTTAACAGAATTTGTGGTTAGATTAACGTTTAATTTACATGTAAGTACTTTATGGGCAGTTTTGACAACAAAATCGGTTACAGGTAGAATTTAGCATAAAATTATCATAAAGGATTTTCAGAAGTAATAAAAGGCGCACTTGCTTAACAGAATTTGTAGTCAGATTAACGTTTAATTTACATGTAAGTACTTTATGGGCAGTTTTGACAACAAAATCGGTTACAGGTAGAATTGAAATTACCATTTCATTCTTATTACCTCGTCTCCTAGACCATATATAACGCAACAGTTTTTGTGAATGCATTAAGTCGTTGTGAAGAACTCGAAGTGTGAAGTGCTAATTTGAGATAAAAAAATATTTTAAAAAAAATCATTCCAAATCAAGAAGTTTACAATGAATCTACCATCATCTACACCGCAAGATGAAGCAATAACAACATCAACAACTATCGAAAACCCAATGAGTCATATACCCAGGCATGATGTTACTGTTTTTGGTGTGTCTACTGATTTGACTGATCTTAATTTACCAACCCATCTGGATATCTTGAGATATTATTTTTACTTGAGCGAACAAAAAAAGTTGTCCTATAAAGCATTCACTATTCAAGTACAAGATAAGTTGATTGGAATTTGGGAAAAACTTGGTATGGAAATAATGCTGAAAAAAAGTGTATGTAATAAATTGAATAGATTGCTTGACAAATATCAAGAGCAAATCAAGAGAAGAAACAAACCCCAACAATTTACAGAGTATGTAAAATCTCTGGAAACAATTTTTTTCATTGGAACATGTAAATGCGATTTGAAGGCAGCTCCATGTGCAGCACTGGACCAAGATCGGCAACCGGAAAATTGAGCCGTCAAATCGAAACTTGTGAAACTCTTCCGGTAAGTTATTGCTATCACTCATTTATTATAATTGTCAACCGTTTTTAATTGTTTTATTTTTATATATTTTCAGGTGGTGGACGGCTTTCAGAAAATTGAGTTGAAAAATATGCCCCCTGCTCCAGAAAAAATTGAATTTTCCACCGATTCCAAGTACTTATACGACATGGCCCATGCAATTTCTAGCGGCGTGGTTTCAGTGGATCTGGCAAACATCAAACCAGGGAAAATTGTACATTCTCGGTGGCTCACCAAGGCCGCTAGACTATTACGATTATATGTGACAACGGAAAATCCAGATGCAAATTTAAGAATACTGGTTGAATTTATAATTACATGTTATGTGCCAATGTACTTCAATATCAAGTATTACAGCTCTGTCGTGTACGGTAGTAGATTATTTTTCAAATTCATTAGTTGGTCAAGATTTCTAGAACCTCGTTTACGCAAAATTGTCAATAAAGTAATTACAGATAATTCATATTATGCGCATTCGGAAAATATCTTGTTATCAATGTTGTTTGATGATAGCAAAGAAAAGCGCGACTGTGCTATCAAGATAATTCTACGCTATCGAACCGATGTTGACGACCCAACGGGACTTAGAGCTTATAAAAAACCAGATATAAACTTTTATTACACAAGTTACAAGGAAATGATCAATATGAATGACATAAATGACGTATTTGAACCACCATTCACGCGAAGCATTCCATACGATATTTTGAAAGAATATTTAAATCGAGATGATCCACCGTTTAATGATCCAAAAATTCCATCACACATACAAGAAACAGAACGACACGTTCAATTGCTAGCTAGCGTTTCCAAATGAGTTATACCGGAAAATGTAGAGGCTGTTATGGCGACGACATTAGAGAGCCGTGCGAAATTGCCCAGACTTGAAAGCAAAAAAGACTTCAAACAGTAATTTTTTATTTTTTCTTTTCTATTACTAAGTTAAATTAATTTTTTCATTTACATATGTTCTGACTAAATAATTTCAACGGACTAAATAATTTCTAAGGAGAAAAAATAAATAAAATAATAAAAATAAATAAAAAATAATAAAATAAAGTGCCAAAAATGGTGATTTTTTAAAATGTTTGTATGGGGAACCCCCCAGGGGAGTTCCAGGGGGTGTGCCACTGGCATGGGTGGATCGGCCCTCCAAAGTTAGTGGGGGTCGGTCATACATTTGGACATGGGCTATTTTTTTGCCTCCCCACAAATCGACCCGGCCTAGTATACATATATAAGGATTTGGTGCGCATAGTTCGGAGACATAGCCAAAAATGTACCCAAACTATGCTGTATATCAGTCAGGATTTTCTTTATACTATGCGCTAGATCTAGAAAGAGTTCGAGGACAGTCCCCAAACAAACCAAATGTCTCCATACTAAACACTTGATCGAAAAACTGTCCCCGTCGTGTATGATTATATATTTTAATATATGCCACATATGGTTATATATGTATATTTTTTTTTACTCGGGTATGATGAATAATCGTAATATTAAATATCAACTACACCGTTTGAATAGTTACAAGTTACTAATTTATTTACTTAAAATATATTTCACTAACTACTAAATATAAATTTTTTAAAACTAAACTAGACTACGTACAAGCGATATTTACTATCCTTGTAGGGGATTAAATCTTAATTTGGGTTTCTTACTGATAACGGATGTAACTATGACCTTTTTTTTTTGTTGCTATCTCCCATAATAATATGCTTTACCTGTATTTACACATCTGCATTAGGAACATTGTGTTAAGCACTAAGCACTATATCCCTAATTTCTGGAATGCAATTAAACAATCTACATTTGTGATCGTACAATCACTAAAACAATCATTTGTATTGTTTTCTTTGGAAAATGCAAATTAATTCTTAAATTTATCATAAAATTATTCCTAAATAAATAATAATAAAAAATATGGAAAACATATAAAAATATGTTCAACTTATTTGACCAATAATGAATAAAAAATAATTAGTATTGATCCCAACTCCAAAATTTATTGTGAATATTATCAGGTAATAAGCAGTTTTTTAATAAAGCATACGGGTGATATCAAAAAATGTGATAAAAACCGTGTAACTACCTAATTTCGAATGCATGGATTACATTTGAGTTACATATTTCGATATATATCAGCGCATTGTCACGTGTTTAACAAAATTTATAACAATCTGACGAATTTTTGGTTAATACATAAAATTTGTGACAAATTTTAAAGGCCAAATGTAAACTCCGTAGCAAGTAACTCATAAGGTTTTTTAACTTTAATAGCTTATATTTTAATAACCAATAAAGCTAAACACTAACGGTAAGAATTTTTATGAAGAGGAAAAGTGCCGTTTTTAATAAAAATTAATACATTTTACAAACTTTTTCGTATATCTTAGCTATCACGACTTCAACTCTGTGAAGATTTTTCGTCATAATTTTTGATAAAAATGCATATACCAGAATTTTGGAGTTATCTATTATTTATATTCCGAAAAGTATAATGTTATTTATACTCAAATGATCTTTGGACTGTAAGTAATCATCCAGTATAACAGATGAAAAAGGATGTCTTTAATAAGATTTGAAAAAATGTTGTAAACTCCGTTCCTAATTTTTACACTAAACTATTTAACGAGTAAGAAAAACAATGTCATATTTGGATTCACCTTGCAGGCATCATGCGATTTCGTTTCGGAAAAAAAATTCTTACGAAGCGTTTCTGAAAGAAAACGAAAAAAGTAACCAAATGTAAACTCCGTAACTGTAAACTCCGTAACCACAATTTTTTGCATCAGATTTCATTCAAATAAATGTAGATAAATGTTTAAAATATTTTAAAATAACCATAAACAGAGGTGATTCAACTAATATTTATGCGTCAAAAGACGATTCAACTAATAATTTTGCGTCAAATCAAAAAAAGTTATCAGTTTTTTACCCTTAGCTGCTGGAGCGAAAAACGATTCATTTTGCATTTCATTGGTTTTTAATCGATATTTCGAGTCACTACTGACATTAGTTTGACAAATTAAATTTGTTTCCCACAATTTAAGAATTTTTTGATCGCGATATGTTATGTTTTTAATATATTATTTTGTAACTGCGCAACCGCTGTTTGGATTTTAAAAAATTTTATATTTTTGAAAAGCATTTAAAAGGGCCAAAAATACAAAATTAAAAAAAAATCAAAATTTTTTCGCGCAATGAAATGTATTTTTATTCGCGAAACCGCCAATTTGATAAACACAAATTATATATCATTGGAAAGCAAGTTGAAAACCCAAATACGAAAAACTAATAAATTGAAGAAAATTCGTACGCAATTTTTTTTGTTATATCTTTTGCTTGCAGAAATGTAAACTCCGTTACAACAAAAAATATTAAAATTGTGCAAAAAAAGTTATTGCGTCAACTTGCAGAAGAGATTTTTGGAATTAGGTTTATAATGACTAAACTTACTGATTCCATTAAGAAAAAACCGAAATATTAACACTTTTTGCTTTTCACAAATTTGGCCCAAAAATTTATCACATTTTTTGATTTCACCCATACCTTTTTAAATTAAATTTATTGATACAAAATCCAGAAGTTTAAATATTAAAGTTTCGATTTGGTTTTAGCTTAATATTTGGAGTTAGGCAGCAGCTAAGTGATACGCGTTTACTTAACTAAAATTTACTTACCCAAAATTATAAAGGAGTAAAGATAGAATTTAAAATTATTAACAAGAACAAGTGTGTTGTACCAGTTTTCAGAAAAACTAGAAAAAATTAAAAATTATTAAAGTTGATACAAGCAAATAATGAAGAAAACTAATAAAACCTAATGATAATGGGTGTTTAATTCAAAATGACAAACATTAATACACATAATAAATAAGAATTTATCCCATTAAAAAAATATATATTCCCAATTTTTAATGCAATATAAAATCAAATTAAAAATAAAAAAGATAAAATAAACGGATAAAAAAAGTTATATAAATTTTTCTAAGTTATATCTGGTATCATAAAATCTCATTTTACATTTCATTTTTTTCTACTCTTATGACTAATTGAATACGCAATTCTAAATATTTTTTAATATATATTTTATTAAAGAATTTTTTTGTGAATGTTATTTTAGTTTGACTCAAGATCATAAATTAATATCACTTTCTGTTTAAATTATTTTCAAATCAAAGAAATATGATACAATTTTTACAAGTAAATTACAAAGAATAAAAATTATTGAAAAAATTCTATAAGACCAGCAAGGCAGAATGCGCATTATCGGCTTTCGCTACAAAGCCATCATCAGTGCCTTTCGCCTTTGAGTGGGTTAATATTTTGATAATCGTGTACTTATGTGACTGTTGAAAGCAAATCGAGTTTGTTATCAACAACTCAACTTAGACTAACATCAACAAAATGTTAACAATGCTATTTTTATCCTTTTGTTATTATTACTCTTTTTTGCTTTGAACCTTAATTCTAAAGATATCTCAGCTGATTCTATTCAACTCTGTGTATGATAAACACAGATTTTTGAATTACAACGAACCGTTAAATTTAAATGTATGTTGTTAAATTATATTTTTGCACCGTGTCAATGTGTTTACGACGAATGGGGGAAATGTTTTTAGTTGATCTGTTATTTAAGTAAATGAATTTTTTTGTTTTATTAGCGCATTAGTGAAGTTTTCATTTTAACTGATGTCAAAATAAAGCCGTAGGATTTTTTTGTGGTTATATCTTTAAATGTACAGTGAGCATTTTAGGGTTAACCTAAATGTAAATGAAAATAAATAAGCTACTGAAGGTGGAGAATAAACTCCAGGTAGATTTTTTCTTTTTTGAAAAATCATTGACTATAACTTTACATATAATTTTATTGCTAATATAACAAGATTCTATGAAATTGGGAAATAACTTAAAAAAATTCCTCCGCGCGCAAACTTGCAAAAAAAAGTATTTGGCATGTACTTTTAGAGGAGAATATGGCCTTTCTGGCAGTATAAAATCAGTTTTGATCCTTTTGACGCACGTTCGTTATGCTCCAATGAAAGCGAAAATTTTCGTTAAAAACATACCATAATTTAAAAATTATAAAAAAAAACTATTGAGTTATGTACGATAAAAAAATGTATACCTGCTAACAATCTATTTAACTGTAAGCGTTTGTTCATTTTGTGTTTGAATCCTACAAAAATATTTATATTTTCAAACATTTTGATTGGCTGAAAATAAATTAACCAATCAGAATTCTCCTAAAATAAACCAAGTCAAAGCATACTGCTACTCAAAATTTTTACCAAGGTCGACTTTAACCAATATATACATTTTGAAAATTTAGATAGCGTTTGTCTTGTTAATCATTTTGTGTTTATTTTTGAATTTTATAAAGTATTAACAGAAAGTTTTCAAAAGATTTCGTGTGCAAGCTCACACTTATATTTCGCTTTACGGTCACATTTATGTTTGCTGGGAATATTGGCTGCCCGCATATGCTGGTATTAAGCGTAAAATTGAATTGAATTTCTGTTTAAACTTATGGGATCACATTAATTTAACAACTCCATTGGGTTCACTTAAGAGTGACATCAGTGTTACGAGCATACCTTTTGTCAGTCTGTTATTGGATGGCCTCTTAGAATGCCATCCATATATAAGTTATTATATACATATTAGTGTGTGTTTGCTTTGCGTCATCAACATATAGCATTCCATCCCATATACACTTATTCATATATATCGGAATATTCATCGATTCCTCTTTAAATCGTATCAATATTTTTTATATCCATATTCAGTTTTCTAATGTATACATCAGTCACATAATTTACGCTAAACTAATTCTTTTAACGGATCATTGATTGGAAGCATGACTAATGCATAAAAATACATATAAGCGAAATCCTTCCATATAAAATATGTGGGAGTATGTAAGTATTTATGTGTTAAGAACTGCAAGTTAAAAATGTGGTATTAAGTTTAAAACATATGGCGTATATATCAAAACTTATAATATGGACGTGTAAGTAAAAAAGGAATACCTAAAATGAAAGTGTGAAAAGTTTTTTGATTAAAGATTGAGTTTAAAGTCCTGCTGAATGACAGCAGGGCAGAAATTGTGTCTTACTTATACTACAAGGGATGAATCCATATACACCCAGGCATTTGACATTTTCAGAAGTTGATATTTACAAAGTCTGGCCTTCTTGACAAATATTGTATTGATCTCAAATATTCTATTTCTTTTTCCGAGTCTTTAATAGTTCACGAGATATCACACAATGAAATTTTGAAAATTTATAATTTTGGAAGTTTTTGATTGCATGTATTTTCCAACACTGATCATTTTTAAATAACAAGATAACAACGGTCTGTACAGCGATTAAAAAAAACACAATTTTGGTAAATTTTATTGCATTTATTTTCACATAATTCGTCTTTTTCACAAAATTCGATATATGAATTTTTCGATATTTATTTTTGTTGTTTCTCGAAAACTAAAAGGGTTTGAAAAAAGTAATTACGTTTTTCAGATCATCGTACTCCATATATTCAAACTTAATCTAAAACTTGTTAAATTGCAATCAGTTATCATATATACCAGGGGTGGCAAGACTTTTTTCGCTGCGTGCCAGAAACGGACAAATATTTTTTGGAAAAATTTCTCCAGTGCACCTTAATTTTTTAGAAATTTTTAAAATTTGGAAAATTTTTCTTAAAAATATCATCGCAGATGTACGTATTTATCAGCGCTACGGATAACCCCCATGAAATAACCCCAAAGGGAAAAAGTTAAATTATTGGGCGCCAATAATTATTGAAGTACATAAGAAACTAGTTGAAAAATGTGCTTCGGGCAAAAATTTGATTTTGTTAAAATAAACCGCGCGGTTGTTATCATCATAAAAAAATGAATAAAAGCGCATATTATGGATTTGAATAGAGAAATTTCTATTTCAGATGAAATATCTCTTCGAAATACGATCGAACCTCAATTTCGAATTCCAACAAAGGGGGTTATTTCATTATGAAACTTGTTTTCAGCATTTATTTCATTGAGCGTCATTTCGTATTTTCCCTTTAAAAAACTTAATTTTTAGATCCAATTTTATTAGAAGTTGTTTTCCATTTTTGTGCAATTTTCTGGTACTTTTTATTTCTACAATTATGAGGCATTTTCTCATCGAAACATTTAAACTTCTTTCAATCTAGAATTTTATAAATTTTTCCAGAATTTTCTGATAATCGAATTTGCGATTTCTTTATTAACCATATTTCTTTAAACAAAAATATGATGGCAATACTGAGTTTTATTAATTTTAACGACAAGCTATATTTTGTAACGAAATTTAACATTTAACTGAATTTATTGACGGTCTTCTAATAGTTTAAATTTTTTGAAAATATCTAACAAAACGTCGCGTGCCATCTAAAATCCACTCGCGAGCCACTACTGGCATGCGTGTCATAGTTTTGCCAGCCCTACTCTATATGAAGTGATCAAACAGACATATACAAACATTCTACTTTAGTTTTCCTGTTTATCTTCTTATTTCCTCCATGTCACCTTTTCGCAAATGTTGCGAAGTGAGTTTCGTTAGATGTGAAAATGTATAAACGTTGAGTTTTCAACTTTAATAATTATCTGTGTTGAAAGTTAACGTGTTAACTTTTAACTTAATGTTAGCTTTTCCGTTTGAAAAGCAATATGTCTTAAACGCGTTTTAATGCACTTTGAGTTTTTATATGATTTAACGGATATAGTTAAATCGAAAACACAGCTGACATATGAAGCACCTAGTTTTCCAAAAGCATTTAACATGTTGTCGACGTATGTTCGATCAACAGGAGAACGATTTTTGCCTAGTTTTTTTCAATAACTTCTTTCATACCTTTCCATGCAGCAAGCTCACTTGGTGAGAGTAAAGACTGCGTTTGAAAAAATTGTCCATAAAATTTTTTAAACTCACTTTTTTAGAAATCACTCAAATTGAAATTTTATTTTAGTAGGTTTTGAAATGACTGAAACAAAATTTCAGGTTTTAAAGTTTTTCGCCACAAGCTTTTATTCGGTTCAAAATGGCGAACGAATTGGAAGTACGGAAAAACATTTTTAAAACCTTTCAAAACCACCCTCAGTGGACATAGAAAAAAATAGCTTGGGAACTAAAAGTTGGCCCGAAAACGGTTTCTAGAGTTTAAGGACGACTAGGGGATAAGTCGAAAGGCAGGTTCTGGCAGAAAGAAGAGTATCTGTGACCATAATAACACGAACCAAAGCAGTGGCATATTGAAGAAAAATCCCAACATTTTAGGGGGAGAATTCGCTCAAAAAGTGGATTGTTCTGAATTTTTACGCAAGGTCAAAAAGTACGCTGTCCTGAAACCTCTCAAAATATAAAAAGTTCTAGACAGGAATGCTGTAACGGACAAGGAAGCAAAACAGCGTGCCAAAAAATTAAAACATTTTTTTTGAAAAAGTCTATTGCTGCATCATGAACGACGAGACGTAATTTTTTAAACGCATTAGAAATTTCCACGAAAATTCTTGGTATGTCCAGCCCTCTGCACTTGTGGTGAGAGGAAAAAGTCTTTCGTGACCACATGTATTATAAACTTGGATTTTTAAAAACAGCTATTTTTCGTGCTTAATTTGAAAATTTGCGAATTTTGGAATAGGAGGAGTAAACAATAATTTCAAATATATTGAAAAAATTCCAAGTAAATCATTCAAATAGAATGAAGAAAATGGAAATTAGAAAAATAAAATAACGTATGCTTGCTAATTTTCTGATCGTCTTGTATTTCAACCAAATGATCAGCACTATTTGGCCTAAAATACATGGCTTAAATAGTGAAATATCTTATCAAGGCCATCAAGATTAAATTTATTGACCTGTAGGAACCATTTTTATATTTGTTTATTTATTTTGTTAATCATATTTTCAAAAACCATATTTAATATTTTGGAGATCCTTACGGTGGGTCTCATACTGCAGGTTTAAACTTAGCCCAGTGTAGAAACGGTAATGACATATCATTATTTTTTGGACTACCAGTAATGACACCCACTTACCTTCTGTATTATTTTAAAACATATAATAATGAGTTACTGATAATGACTTATTTTTATCATTATTTAAAATAGAAAATAATTTTTTAGATTTTTTTGAAAATATTTTGAAATCTATTTTTATACTCAATATTTTTTAAACACTGGTAAGGATATATGTAACCACATATTTTTTGAATTTTTGTATGTTGGCGAGTAAGCTTACTTGTGTGCAGCAGGTCAATTGTGTTTTTATCTATTAAATATTACATGTCGATATAGCTCAGATGGTAGAACTGTTGACTGGCAATCTGTAGACCCAGGTTCGATTCCCGCACCAGAAAATATAATTTATTTTTTAGAAAATCTGTTTTTAGACTCATTATTTTTGTCAGTACTGGTAAGCACATAGGTAACGATATATTTTTTGATTTTTCGTATGCTGGTGTGTAACGACAACTCATTATTTTTCGCGATATCGCCATATAAAGGTAATAAGAAATGTAATAACAAAAGTAACTAGTTACCATTACCAAGTATGTAGTAATGATTTTCTACACTGGGAGGTTAATAGTTAACCCAAAAATTTGTTGTTGTTTTGTGTACATTTTTTTGACATTTTATTTTGTTTTTAGTTAAGTTAAAGTTAAACCTACAGTATGAGACCCACCGTTAGTTAATAAAGAAATTGGCGCAAAAACACTGTATGCTAACGGTGTTATGCATAAAGTTTATAAACAGTTTTATTACACGTTTTTAAGATTGTTTGGTACAAACAGTATGCATAATTCGTTTAATAACGACAAAATTAACAATCTGTTAAAGTAGGGTAAAGCCTACAATAAGAATTTCATAAAATTTGGAAAACTCAAGGCTCAGTTGAAACCATAAATTATGAGTTTTTAGCTATTTAAAGACTTTTTAAGGGTGACCCACCCAAGAATATGTAAAATCCAATATTTCATATCTAACAAATTACAATGGCACCATTTATGCCTTTTTTCATTAAATTTTTTCAAATTGGTGTACAAATAAAATATAAAATAAAACAAACAGAATAGTGATGATGATTAAACCAAAACATAATCGTCATTCGATTACATTCAGTATTCGTACTATTAAACTCTTTAAAATATTAGTTTTCCATTTCTTCCCCAATAAGCACATAGGTTTTAAAAATCAAGTGCTTTAAATTTAGCTTGAAGTAAAGTACCCAGCAAGCATGGCAATACGAAGAAGATTCCCCGATCATATTGCCAAGAAGAAAACATTTATTGCCGGCAATATCAATTTCGTATTGCGGAAGTTTCTTCCATCGGGAATAACTGTTACCCGAAAGCAATACTTTCAGGCAACACGAAAGCAATACCCCAGGAAGATTAATCGACGATATCGCTAAGTTATCATCTGGAAGATAAAAAGGTGGTATCGCCAAATAAACTCCCCGGTACAATATAAAGGTTTTAATTTTTAATTATTAAATTTAAGCCTGAAAAAGAAGATCTGCATACATAATCCATTGACCAACACATTAATTATCTTGATTTCAACGTAGCCGATTTTTTCCTCGCATTAGATCTTGATTTTTTCAAGGAATTTCTTTCCTATGTGGTTTGTTGATTGTTTTTATACAAATTTTGTTTTAATTTTTTCCAAAATGACAAAGAATTTCAAACAAATTTTCTTTATCTTCAGGATGATAAGAAGGTAATATTGCCGCAATATCATCATAAAAACCTATAACAAAAAATTAAATTTTTGAATTATTTTTTTTTCCAAATATCACCAAATGATCTTCCAAATAATAAAAGGAAGTCAATTTTAAAATACTACTTGATTATTTTCATTCAAATGAAGAATAGAAGATATCGCTTTAATATCCTCTTGGAAGATATCTTCCAAATGCTTGCAGGGTAGATTTCAAATTCTAGCATTTGTATATTAAAAAAAATATTTCAAACTTGAATTTTTGTTTCCCTTTTGCTGGAGTATGCTATTGAAATAAAATGTAATTAAAGTTGTATTCAAGCATTGAAACTGGAAAACAGGGCTGGAATTGGACTTGTTTTCAACTTGAATTCCAGTGAAATTGTTTATAGCGTCGTTATACATAAACATTTTTTTATCATGTTTTGATTTATGGGGTCATTTTGTAAAACGAAACTTTGCTTTCGTTTGAACGTTTTTTTATTTTTAATTTTTTTAAATTTTGTAAAACTCAAAAAAAAAATATGTAATTTTCTTTTTTTTCAATCTGGCAATATTATTATTGAAGACAAACTCCTTAATAAAACGGTATTTTATAAGAAGTAAGTAAACGTTTGCAAACGAACATTATGCCATATTCAAACGAACAGAAATAGCTGTCGTTTCCTATTAAAAAGTTAAAGTTTTTGCATAAAAAGTTAGGTAATTGCAATTTTTGGAATAAAAATTGTATAAATATTGGTTTAAAAATATGAAGTAGTTAAATGTGATACTCCTATATTTTTTATTCTCAATAAAAAATAATTCTTTTGGGGTCATATGCATAATCACCTTTTAAATTTATAAACGGCTTTTAAAACAAATTTTTCACACAAAAATCGTTATAAAAAATCAAATTATTATGCATAAGCACTTAAATTTATATGCAAATTAGTGAAAATTTGGGCAATTTTAAAAATATCTAATTTTAGATGCGCTAAGACACGATTTAAAAAAAATTTTATTTATATATAAACTTCTACGTTTGAGACCAAATGAAACAAACTGAGGGGTTTTAAAACTAAAAACTGACAATTCGAAACTTAAGGGCCATATTAACAAACCATACTTTGTACTCCTTTGATATCCGCTAATGGAAGGTTCTTCTTATTTAGGTTGATTTTCTGATAAAATACCAAATATTTTCGTTTACGTTTCAAACGAAAACGAAAAAACGTTTCTCATTCGAGTTACAAAATGACCCCATTATTGTAAATTATTTTTATTGTTTAATCATCAAAACAATATTATTCACATACGATTAACGATAAAGCTAATTTGTAAAAAACAGTATGTATAATTTGTTTAATAACGAACAATTTAACAATCTGTTAAAGTGCGTCATGTCTAAAATAAGCATTTCATAAAGTTTGGAAAATAAAAATGTCTGTTGAAACCAAAAATACTTATGGGGTCATTTTGTAAAACGAAACTTTGCTTTCGTTTGAACGTTTTTCTATTTTTAATTTTTTTAAATTTTGTAAAACTCAAAAAAATATGTATATTTTCTTTTTTTTTCAATCTGGCAATATTATAATCGAAGACAAACTCCTTAATAAAACGGTATTTTATAAGAAGTAAGTAAACGTTTGCAAACGAATATTATGCCATATTCAAACGAACAGAAATAGTTGTCGTTTCCTATTAAAAAGTTAAAGTTTTTGTATAAAAAGTTAGGTAATTGCAATTTTTGGAATAAAAATTGTATAAATATGGGTTTAAAAATATGAAGTAGTTAAATATGATACTCCTATATTTTTTATTCTCAATAAAAAATAATCCTTTTAGGGTCATATGCACAATCACTTTTTAAATTTATAAACGGCTTATAAAATAAATTTTTCACACAAAAATCGTTATAAAAAATCAAATTATTATGCATAAGCACTTAAATTTATGGGGTCATTTTGTAAATCGAAACTTTGCTTTCGTTTGAACGTTTTTTTATTTTTAATTTTTTAAAATTTTGTAAAACTCAAAAAAAATATGTATATTTTCTTTTTTTTCAATCTAGCAATATTATAATCGAAGACAAACTCCTTAATAAAACGGTGTTTTATAAGAAGTAAGTAAACGTTTGCAAACGAATATTATGCCATATTCAAACGAACAGAAATAGTTGTCGTTTCCTATTAAAAAGTTAAAGTTTTTGCATAAAAAGTTAGGTAATTGCAATTTTTGGAATAAAAATTGTATAAATATGGATTTAAAAATATGAAGTAGTTAAATGTAATACTCCTATATTTTTTATTCTCAATAAAAAATAATTCTTTTAGGGTCATATGCATAATCACTTTTTAAATTTATAAACGGCTTATAAATAAAATTTTTTACACCAAAATCGTTAAAAAAATCATATTATGCATAAGCACTTAAATTTATATGCAAATTAGTGAAAATTTGGACAATTTTAAAAATATCTGATTTTAGATGCGCTAAGACACGTTTTAAAAAAAATTTTCTTTATATATAAACTTCTACGTTTGAGACCAAATGAAACAAACTGAGGGGTTTTAAAACTAAAAACTGACAATTCGAAACCTAAGGGCCATCTTAACAAACCATACCCTGTACTCCTTTGCTATCCGCTAATGGAAGGTTCTTCTTATTTAGGTTGATTTTCTGTACAATATAAAATTTTTCTTAAATATATTTGTTTCATATTATTAGGAAAAAATGTCCAAAAATATATCATAAAAACAGAAAAACTACTAATAAAAAAAATTGCCCCACACAGGATTCGATACCTGGACCCTAAAAATATTAGAACTAAAAATAACAACTCATTTACCAATCAGGCTAAACAGACTTGGAAAACTCTATGAACAAATTTTTATTTAAGTATTTGTAATTTCAAGTCACATATATTATTTTTTTTGTCTGGCAATAAGAACTCGCAAATGGCAACAAACGCAAACTACTACCCGTTTTATAAAATACCAAATATTTTCGTTTACGTTTCAAACGAAAACGAAAAAACGTTTTTCATTCGAGTTACAAAATGACCCCATTATATTCAAATTAGTGAAAATTTGGGCAATATTAAAAATATCTTGTTTTAATTGCGCTAAGACACGATTTACGTTTAAAAAAATTTTTCTTTATATATAAACTTCTACGTTTGAGACCAAATGAAACAAACTGAGCGGTTTTAAAACTAAAAACTGACAATTCGAAACTTAAGCGCCATCTTAACAAACCATACTTTGTACTCCTTCGCTATCCGCTAATGTAAGGTTCTTCTTATTTAGCTTGATTTTCTGTACAATTTAAAATTTTTCTTAAATATATTTGTTTCATATTATTAGAAAAAAATTTCAAAAAATATATCGTAAAAAAAACTACTAATAAAAAAAATTGCCCCACACAGGATTCGATACCTGGACTCTAAAAATATTAGAACTAAAAACAACAACTCATTTACCAATCAGCCTAGACAGACTTGGAAAACTCTATGAACAAATTTTTATTTAAATAATTTGTAATTCCATGTCACAAATATTAATTTTTTTGTCTGGCAATAAAACTCGCAAATGGCAACAAACGTAAACTACTACCCGTTTTATAAAATACCAAATATTTTCGTTTACGTTTCAAACGAAAACGAAAAAACGTTTTTCATTCGAGTTACAAAATGACCCCATTAGTTTTAATTTATTTAAAGGCTTTTTCAAGAGTCACCCACCCAAGAATATGTAGATCCTAACATTTTGTAGCCAATAAATTAAAATAACCTTCAACAATTGTACCATTTAAACCCTTTTTCATTAAATTTTCTCAAATTGGTGTACAAATATTTTACTCTTTTATTTATTTTTAACTTTATTTTTTTACAATTTGTTTATTTTAGCTCTTATTTTGAATATCTATAATTTTTTGCTAAGAAATTTTAAGTTTTGTATTTTCAACGTTTTTTTAATGTTAAAGCTGATTTAGTTTTAACAATTGGTATTTCATTTAAGTTTTCTTTTTAACTTAAGGGTAATTTTTTTAAATTTTTATTTATATTAGCAGTCTTTGAGGTAATTTTCTAAATTTTAATTGATTTTTGAATTTAATTTTGGCCAACGCAAAAAACGAGTCAACTGCCATTAAAGGACCTATTCCATGACGGGTCAATCGGGGGCATATTCATGGCATTTCCACTATAGTTGCGTGATTGTTAATGTTGTTTTTTTCTATTTTTTCTTTTCCATTTTTTTTTTATTTGCTTGTAGTGTTTGTTTTTTCTTTTTCTTTTTTATTTGAATAGAAACGAAAAATATTTAACTTTACCATCAGCCAGGCATCATGCACAAGCACACCCCATTTCTGATAACCCCATTTGTAGTCAATCGCATGGTTCGGTTGTGGTAGCCGAATTTTTCAGTTGTTGCAACAGAAAACCAATTGAGACAAGACTAATTTGACTGTGACAACGGAATTGCAGTTGTAACAAAAATAATTCGGTAGCCGCAAACGAAAAATTCATTTGATGCAACTGAACCATTCGATTGGCAACAAATGGGGTTGTCAGCACCGAATATGTTTTCTGGGTGCAGCATTAGACGGTAGAGCGTTTGCCATACAAGCAGAAGGTTGTGTTATCAAGCCCTACTTTGACGCCAAGTAGATTTTTTCAATTCTTAGTTTTTTATTAGTTTATTACGTGTCACAAGGTGTCCAAACTGTGGCAATTGGTCATTTTCAATGACAACGCCATGTTAAAGTGACAAAACAAAAAGACTGATCAAGGACCGGTCCCTGCCTCCTTGGGACCTATCCTGCGTATCACTTTGGAAGGGTCCCTTTCCCCGTAGGGAGCCTGTTCGCACATTGTAGGTCGCAAATAGTTAAATAAAATTTGTTGCACTGACTCATTATGGACCTAAGGATACATGCCTAGCTTCTATATGGACTATATTTCCCATTTTCTATTGAATACATCTAAGATAAAGCAAAAACAAATTTCTTGCTGATTTTATAATTTACAGACAAAGAACGGTATCGAAAAAGTGGCGATTTTTGTCGAGGGAGGAAGAAGTAAAAGTCGACTGCTGTTTTAATAAGTGGACTGTGCTGAACTCAAATATGGCCACTTTAATTCTCTAAACTTATTGAAAATATATAGAAATCGCTTATATTCCGCAAAATTACCTTCGATTTTCATACGGCAACTTATTTTTAAACAGCTGCGTTTTTCAAACTGCTTTCTATATTTTCAAAACTTCTTCTGACCTAAGTTTCGAACAAGTCTAGAATTTTAATATATATTTCCTTTTAAAGCTGGTATCAAGGTTTAGGTTTGGGTTGAATGGGAGCCCACCAGAACGGCGAGTTTACTCGGAGGCCACAAGGCTCATTGTGATTCCGTTAGTCTTCCCCTCATCTACATGGAAAGAAATACCTTAAGCTGGTGTCAAAAATTAACTTGAAATTTACGAAAATGGGCGAAAGATTTGCGAAAACTCTAAAAAATGTCTGACGCCAAAAATGGAACTCTTTAAACAGATTTAAATGGAGATACAATTTAAAATTCTGAATTTGTTTAAAACTTAAGTCAGAAGGAATTTTTAAAACGGAAAAAGCGGTTTGAAAAACGCAGCTGTTTAAAGATAAGTTTCCGTATGAAAAATCGAAGGTAATTTCCCCGAAAATGAGCGATTTTTAGATATTTCCCATGGGTTTAGATAATTAAAGTGGCCATATTTGAGTCCAGCACAGTTGACTTATTAAAACAGCAGTCGACTTTTACTTCTTCCTCCCTCGGCAAAAATCGCCACTTTTTCGACACCGATCTTTTAACACGAGCTTTTTTGAACTCATTAAAGTTTCGAACCTAAATGTTAGTTGACTTTTAAGCAGCTTTACCTTATTTACTTGTTTTTTAGTTAGTTTGTATGGTAATATTGCAAATTTCCAAACTATTTTAAAATGAGCAACGCCCTTATAACTAATCTCTTTTCCATGAAAAGTTTAAAGCGGTATTATTATCGCCATGTGAACAGACGGTGCGTAGAGTATACGTACGAGTAAATGTGGGTAGAAAAAACTAATATAAAGCCAATTGGAAAAATACATAGAAAAAATACTAGGCACCAACAATGGGAATTTGTAAAAGCAATCACATTTCCTTTTAAATTGAAATTTTATTCCCAACAATTTTTTTGTTTGAAATATTTGTAACTAGTTTGTAAATTGTTATCTTTTATATAAAAATTGTTTAAAAATAAAAATTCAAAGTTACAAAAAATAAAATAAATTTTTTTTTGGATTTACAAATTTCTTTGTTGGTGCCTTTTTAAGAAGTTTTTTTTTGTATTTACAAATTTGGTATGAGAAAGGTGTTTAAAAATTTAATTAGAATTTTGTAAATTCGTTCTGTGTATATTATTAGTATCGCCATGTGAACACACGGTGCGTATGAGTGTTATATTTATGGAATTAAATATAAAGTATACGTACGAGTAAATGTACACAGAAAAAATTTACAAAATTCTGTTTGTAATGTTAAACACCTTTTTTGCATAAACAAACAAAAAAATTTTTAAAAAGGCACCAACAATGGAATTTGTATATACAAATCCCTTTTTGTAACTTTTTTGTAATTTGTTAAAAATAAAATCAATTTTTTTTTAACAATGTGTTTTGTAAATACAATAATTTTTTTTTGTAACTTGTTTGTATTTGTTAAAAATAAAAAAATAAAATTCGACAACGAGTTTGTTATATTAAAACAATTATTCGCTTTATGTTGTCGTATTGACAAAAAAAAATCCTTTTTTGAAATTTTTGTTACAATTTACAAACATTTGAGCAATTGAAAACAAAAAAAAAAATCATTTGTTTTTTTTTTTTGTTTCAAAAAATTCCAAGGCTATTTTTTTGATATTTTTGATACAATTTACAAACATTTAATAAAAAAATTGTTAGATATCTAACTAAAAAGCCAACAATTTTTTTTAATTACTTAAAATTTTGTGATACTTTTTTCTGTGTAGGTAGAAAAAACAAAGAGAAAGCCAATTAGAAAAATATACACATTTACTATAAAAAAGAAAAAGTCGATTTTAAATCACAAAAGTCGACTATTACTTTAATTTTCGTACCATACAAAATATTTAAAATATGCCTTAAAATTAAAGTTTTCATTTGTTTTTATTTTATATTTATTTGTTTTGTTTTATTGTTTTCAAATTTTGTTTATACTGCATTTATACCTGAGCAAAAACTACCTGGTTTTTGTCTCTTATAGTCTTTATATTGTCAAAATTCATACAAAAAGAAAGCAAAAACAAGTTTTTTACAAGTATAAATGATCAAATATAAATATACTTAGTATAACATTTATTTACAAATTTCCTTTTTATTTTTCAATATTTTGTTTTGGTTTTCAATAAAAATAAACAAAATGTCCGAGTGTATATGTTTGGCATTATTTTAAAAGGTTTATTTAAAATATTTTTTATAGTATGGTTAAAACAAAATATTTGTTTTAAAATAAAGTCGACTTTAACAAAAATATACCTTTGAAAAATATTGATAGTAAGGCTGATAGTGTTTCCAATTATTTGCTCTAGGCGGTTAACCGGTTAATGCATTATTCGAAAAATCACTAAAATTAATTAATCGGTTATTCGGATCGATTAATTGATAAAATTGGCGATTATTCGTTTAATACTAAATTAAAGTATTTCTTTGGTTTTTTTTTATCAATAAAACCCCAAAGAGCTTCTTTTTTGTTAAATTTCAAGTTAAGTCGATTACATTGGTTAACAAACTGTTTGTTGAGGATTATTTACAGATTTTTTAAAGAAACATGCCTTATTATCAGAGACCCAAAATAACTGTTAAATTTATTAAAAAGTCACAACCCAAATTTGTTAAATTATAATATTTCAATAATGCATTATATTTCATAAATCATATTGCACAAAAAAATCACAAAGTTTGGCAAATATTTTAATTTTTTCAATGTTTATATTTTACTCTATAAATTTATGTTGTTTTTTAATTTTTATTTTAAAAATTTTTATAAAAGTTACAGAATGATTTTTTTGAAAAAATTAGGCACTAACTTTTTTATTTGATTATAAATTAAAAATTGACCTAAATTGAATGCCGGAAGTAGCTGGAATATACATATTTACTCACTTTAAATCACTGTTGAATTTTAATTAACACTGGTTAACATCATCAGGATATTATAATTGTTGAAATCGTTGGTTCTATGACTTTTGATTTATATTCTTAATTGTTAATTTTTGATAAAGAAAAAAAAATCACAACCCAAGTAAAAAAAAATGATATGGAGCCATATAAAGTTATATTTAATTATATATAATCTTCTATGTAATTAGATATAATTATATCCGAAAAATGAGAACGTCTTATTGTATCATATTGTATCGAATTGTACACAATTGTATACAATTTGGTACAATTTGATACAATTTTATGCAATTCGATACAATTGTATCCGAATTTTGTCCTCATCCAATTACATAAAATTATATCCTTTTATATAAAATGTTATAAAAGTGGACATAGTTTGATACAATTATACCTAAATATTAACCCTATATTTTTACCATAATATATATGACCATATCTAACAATATACAAAATTATATTTTTAAATAAAAAAAGATATACAATATCTGGAGATCAGACGTGAGGGATTTCAATTACAATTACTTGTAATTTGTAATTGAAATTACAAGTAATTGTAATTGAAAATTTTCAATTACAAATTACTAGTAATTGTAATTGAAAGTGATTTCAATTACAAATTTCAATTACATTTAGAATTAAAGTGGTTTTTTGTTAAAATTTTGTAGAAAAATCTGACTGGGATAGGTTGCATAGGCATGGATGCGTATAAAAAGAATACGTCATGTTGGAATTACCCCTAACTTGTGCTTTTTGTCATTATTTATTTTCCCAAAAAATGTAATTGACATTTTTCAAATTACAAATTACTTGTAATTGTTCTTTTTTGAATTACAATTACAAATAATTTGTAATTGAGTTTTTTTCAATTACAATTACATGTAATTGTGTAAATGAATGTGTAATTAATTACAAAATGTAATGATTAACCCCCAGGTCTACTGGATATCCTATAATTTCGATAAATCTTCCATTACTTTTATCCAGATTTACCATGACAGTGCATTAAACATGAACAAATTTTTCTTTGTTTTTAGTAATTTTAAAATAAGGTTAACAACACAGAAATTTTTAACTTAATAAGATTGTGATATACAACCAAGATATAAGAGATCAGTCAAGTGTGCGTTATAGTATAGAGAATTCCATATTAAAGCTTCAGTATTGTTAATTTTATGGGCGCGTTAGCCATTTTGACTCACGCTCCTAAACAAAAACAAATTACTCACGCGTGAGCATTTCGTGTCTTACTCACGCAGACATGAGTATATTAAAAACTTACTCACAATCAGAAAATTCTCACGCAAAACAGTAAAAATTACTAAAAACATATGATGCAAAAAATAAACTCACACACGAATCATGCACGGGTTATATATTCTTACTCACGCTCACGTACGAATTATATATTCTCACGCTCACGGGCGAATTACTTTGGTATAGTAATTATTACTCACGATCACTTGTGAATAACTTCACTCACGATCGTGTCATGCGCCAATCCCTAGTAATTACAAAATATAAAACTAGTTCAAAATCATTTTTAATATGGAACCACATTTAATACAATACGGCTTTAAAAGGACCTTATACATATATTTTTATATAAAATCACTTTGAAAAAATTGCTAATGTGGGATGATATATAATTATAGATGATTTTATAAAGAACGTTATATCGTTATATATAAAAGAAATCATGAAATATTGTAGATATGAAACCATACTAAGTTATATATGGGTTCATATGCGTCAATATATAATCATATATAACACCTATTATATAATATTTCTTAAATGGCTCCATATATAGTTTTATATTATTATGTATAGTGTCATACTAAATTATATATAAACGTATATGTAATTATATCTTTTATATATTACTTTGTGTACTTAAATATAGTACATACATACATATGTAGGCCAGTATGTAATAATATAAAATCACATATGTCTCAATATTAAAACCTTTGAGGAAAAAATATTTAATATATGACTATATAAAAGTCTATATGCTTCAATTTAAAAGCATATGTGGCCATATCTAACTATAAGTTACTATATGTAATTACATAAAATAATATATGATTATATCAAAACTTTTTTACTCGGGAAAATAACTTTTATTAAATATTTTTGAAAAAATAAAAATCGTGTTTGGATTGTTTTTGGTTGAATTAAAAATAAAAATCAAACACAGCAAATAAACAGAAAACTAAAAATATTCAAACAAGAAATAATTGTAAAACAATCAGTTTTTTGAATAAAAGTTATAACTGTTACGTCCCTGCTTATAATCTATTTTGAGGAATTGAGGATTCTTAAAAAATTAAAATTAAAATTTCAAATTCTTTATTTTATATGATCTCGTATACATATTTGCTTATAAATTTTGCACCTATATTGCAATTTATTATTTATTGTAATAATTAACTTTAATCGTATATAGAAGTTTGTTATTTAAATAGAACAGTCACAAAATTTTGTCGGCAGAATCTACTAAAAATGACAGTTAAAATAAAGGTATATGCAGTTAAAAAGGCGACAAAGGTTACAAAGTTTACCTTTAATATAACTGAAATTTTTGTTATTTTAACTGTTGGAAAACAACTAACAAATGCATTAGAAATAACTGCCAATGCCGTAAAATCAACTGACGAATTTTTAATACAAAAATTTTAAAACAACTGGCAAAGTGGATATAAAACCACTGTTTTTACAGTTAATTCTTTTGGTATTATAAAAGCCCGAGTAAAATAGTTGATATATAATTATATACAGTTATATATTATAATATATGAACATATATGGCCCCATATAGATTTATATCTGACACTTATTATTTTCAGATTGGTTTTTATGGTGCACTATAAAATTATATATAATTATATATGGTCCATTATAAAATTATATATGCCTTATATAATATATAATTATATGTACGCAAAGCGCATGCTACGGGGACAGTTTTTCGATCAAGTGTTTAGTATGGAGACATTTGGTTAGTTTGGGGACTGTTCTCAAACTCTTCCTAGGTCTAGCGCATAGTATCAAGACATTTGTGACTCATATACAGCATAGTTTGGGCACATTTTTTGCAATGTCTCCGAACTATGCGCACACATATATATATGCCTTACATAATTATATATACATATTTACATATGGTGCTCTATAAAAATTTTTTTATTTGATTTGCAATAACTGTATTGAACAAAATTGAAACTTAAGTATTGCCAAATGCCACGGGATGACAAAATCGTAAACAAAAAATATTTAAAGAGTTAAGGACAATTCACATGTCGACTATCCATATCTACTATTACCCAGTATTGGGGATATGAATTGTCAAATTTTTGTGAATTCCCTTTTGAAATGACATTTCGTATCCTCAGTACAGGGAAATAATAGATTGGGTACACAGAGATGGATAGTGTCTGAATCAAGATTTATGGCCATGAGTTCCACAAATCAATAATTTTATAGTACAGCTTATAAGTAAAACAGTAGGGCCAATCAATGTATTATGTGAGTGAATTCTCATCAAGTTTCATCAAGATCTGAGAGTTTATGTACTAAAACCAGAGATGTGCGAAAATCATTACCATTACATTTTCATTGCCATTATTTTATGTAATGGCAATGGAAATTGGTTCTCATTTACTCGCAATCACACTGTCAGTTTTTTAGAGCTGGATTGCGTAACTTTAGGATAAAGCAATGAAAGTGCCAGTGCTCTTATGGCTTATGCGAATGAATCTAAAGCACGTAAGATTAAAAGACTCAAAATTTACGACGGTTTAAAAATTTCTATACATCAGGTTTTCGTGTCATGAAGTCTCAAAAATGACCATGAACTCGATTTTTGTAAACTTTGTCCTCATTTTTAAAATGAAAATTAATATGAGGAAACATTTTGGAGACCATTTTTGGATTTAGTTATTCGAGAACACTTAGTTGTAAATTTTATTGTAATTGTTGAAAAATTTTTGGCACATTTAATAAAAATTAAAAAAATTTGTGATTTGCAGAAAATTGTTTAAAAATATAAATTACACTGCATGACATTAAAAAAATTAATGGAGATCTGACCATCAGTTCTATATATTTGGGACATACTGATTACAATGGCGTACCTTATTTTTCGATCAATGGTACATATTTTGCGCTATATGTCTTTAAAGTTTGGCGTTTGTTCATTCAGTTTTTTATATAAAAAATTTTCCAAATTCAATTAATATGAATTTTTTTGTGTTAACATATAAGCACAGGACCTGTGGCCATATTTACGATATAAATGCGATATGCTAATCTTGATATTTAAACCACTACTTAGCATTTTATATAGGTTTTTATTGTTTTTTGGTATTTCAGGGACTTTAGTCGCCGAATGTACAATCGACCTCAATAAATGTAATGCCCTAGTAAGGAAGCAATTAAAAGGAAAATATTCTAATAAAAAAAATGCATTCATCTATAGCGGCATATACCTTAAAATCGCGACTTTTCAGAAATTTTATATGGCAGCATAGTTTTCCAAGATGTCCCCAAAATCCAACTTTTAGTACAATATGGGGTCAACTCTAAAAACTGTTCTTCCAAAATTTTAAGCGAAACAGTTTCCATTTGCAAAAGTTATGGTGATAAATACATTTTTACTCAGGTAAGTATCATACTAAAGGCACGTTAGTATCTTAAAATGTTTTTAATACAAAAAAAACTCATATTAGTTGAGTTAAAAAAATTTTTATATAAAAAACTAAATGGACAACCGCTAAACTTTAAAGACATTTAGCGAAAAATCTGTACCATTGATCGAAAACTAAAGTACGCCATTGTAATTTTTTCTCGATATTCCAAAATTAATATGGACTAAATATTTATCCGAATCATCAAATTTAGGACAAAATGGCATCGATTTGTAGTTGCATATTTTTTAATATTTTGTCATAAATGCATGGTTTTGCATATTTTGACTTTAGGTGCATATTTGATGCCTTTTTAATGCATATTTTGTGCTTTTTAATGCATATTTGTTCACAGTTTTCATTTTTAGGAGCATTTTTTATCAGGGACGTAACAGTTATAACTTTTATTCAAAAAAGTGATTGTTTTACAATTATTTCTTGTTTGAATATTTTTAATTTTCTGATTATTTTCTCTGTTTGATTTTTATTTTTAATTCAAACAAAAACAATCCAAACACGATTTTTATTTTTTCAAAAATAATAAAAGTTATTTTGTGATTTTTTTTCTTTATCAAAAAATAACAATTAAGAATATAAATCAAAAGCCATAGAATCAATGACTTCAACAATTATAATATCCTGATGATGTCAACTAGTGTTAATAAAAGATTGAACAGTGATTTAAAGTGAGTAAATATGTATATTCCATCACCTTCCGGCATTCAATTAAGTCAATTTTTAATTTTTATCTTATTATCAAATAAAAAAGTTACTGCTTAATTTTTTCAAAAAAATCATTCTGTAACTTTTATAAAAAGTTTTAAAATAAAAATCAAAAAACAACAGAAATTTATAGAATAAAATATAAAAATTGAAAAAATTTAAATCTTTGCCAAACTTTGTGATTTTTTTGTGCAATGTGATTTATAAAATATAGTGCATTATTGAAATATTATTAATAAATAAATTTGGTTGGTGACTTTTTAAGAAATATAACAGTTATTTTGGGTCTCTGTTTTTTATGTTGAAAAAAAATATAAAAAATTGATACGTTTTCATATATTGATTCGATCAAAATAAACATTCTTAAAACCTTATTGACCTATGTGAAATCTTCAAGTTCTGTGTCTGTTTGCAAAATAACTAACTTGAATACATTTTTAAGTTTTAGAGTGCATTATTTTTGCAAAAATAATAGTTTTTAGTTCATATTTCTTATATTTTAAATGCATATTTTTGTTTTTAACCGCATATTTTTGTTTTTAACCGCATATTTAAGGCGTATATTTTCCGTTAAAAATCTAGGTAAAATATATAGGGGTCAATTTATATAAATTTATAGCCAATTATATATAATTATATAAAACTATATATGTGACAGCGCATAGAGAAAGGGACCTAAGGGTAAAAAATCAATTTTTTTTTTGATGTGGACAACATCTGAGCATCGAATGAGACCGATCCCATGCCCTTTTTTTACCCTTTTTTTACCCTTAGGTCCCTTTTTATTTTGCGCGTCACATATACCCATTTTTCGGATATAATTATATCAATTTATACATAATTATATATAAGTTTATATAATTATATATAATTATATCCACCAATTTCCGCATATAATTATTAATGGGGTGTTGATCGATGTGGTTGAAGAAATTAGGTCAAAACTGGATAATGATATGGTATCTTTTCTTGTGCTGTTAGATCACAGCAAAGCTTTTAATACAGTTGATCACTCAATTCTGCTGACCAAACTCGAAAAGCTTTTTAATTTTTCTAATTCGGCTAAAAAACTTATTTCGTCATACCTTTTAAACCGTAAACAAGTTGTTTTTTTAAATGGCTTGACTTCCAATGCAGTTCATGTTGATAGAGGGGTACCACAGGGGTCCATTCTTGGTCCATTGCTTTTTTGTATGTACATTAATGATCTTCCTGAAGCTGTAAGTCACTGTGATATACAAATGTATGCGGATGATGTACAGTTGCACTTAAGCACCAAAATGGAAAATGTACGTTATTGTATTGAAAGCATCAACAATGATTTAAATAAAATTCACAATTGGGCAAGTCTAAATGGTTTGTGCATAAACCCAACGAAATCAAAATGTATCTTTATATCAAGAAATAATAAAAAAAGACTTGATAATAACGTCTCTGTGCTAATAAATAACACTACAATCGATTTTGTTCCATCATCATCAAATCTAGGAATAACGTTTAATGCCGAGCTTTCTTGGAAAAATCACATAAATATTTCGGCTGGAAAAGTTCATGGGATGTTGAGAAACCTGTGGGCTGTTAAAGCGTCGACGCCATTTAAAATACGTATGCTCCTAGCAAAAACATATCTAATACCTGTTTTGCTGTACGGATGTGAAATATTTGCAAATTGTGTAACCACTGATTACGATCGACTTCGAGTCACATATAATAATATAGCCAGATATGTATTTAATCGCAGTAGAAGGGATAATATATCATCGTTCACATATCAGTTGCATAATGTTTGTTTTAAAGACTTACTAAAGTATAAAAGCCTTTTGATGATGCATAAGCTGATATATTCAAAGGAACCTGAATATCTCTATAGAAGAATTACTTTTGCCAAATCTCCACGTGGAAGAGGCCTGATCTCACAAAAATATAAATACCCGAGTAAAAATACTTATATATTGTTATATACAATGTGATTGGGTTATATCTGACGGTGAATGGAGTCACATTAAGACACATATCATTATGTACAACTACATCTGATATTATTTTTTCAATGAATTTTTTGTACGTTAATTGATGTTATTACATATCCCCACATCTGACTCCATATATAACTACATAAGCCATATAAAACTAATCAAAATATATGTAGTGACCGATATGATTATATATGGTTCGATTCTAAGTTATATAACACTGTATGTATCGTCATACTAAAAATATATTCTTGTAATTTTATATAACTTTCTATATGATCTCATACAAATTAATATAAATTAAGAGTTAATTTCTCCACAGCTAAATAATTTTCACGTGATTTTTTGCATATAAAATTATATTAAAAAATGATGCGTACGATTTAGAAGACAAAAGCTTTAAAATTTTTATTTTATTGGTTTTTAATTTTTATTCAAAAAATAAAAATTGATTTTTCGACCTTTTTATTGATTAATTAGAATTTTATTAATTCAGTTCGAGGCCAATTTTCTTATTATGAATTAACATAATAAGTACTTTTTTCAGAAACTGCTATTTTTCTTCATCGGGATATTCTACTAACAAATACTTCACAGAGTTTTTGCTTTCAAAAACCTCTACACTTTCTGGAATGAAAAGACGATCGTTTCGGGGATTTTCCCCCGCAATAGTGCAATGCAAATTGAAACATCAAAATTTCATATTAAACGTAGTCTACTACATCAACGAAATGCGAATGAAGCAAACAATAAAATATGTTTTCGAAGTCTCTGCAAAGACATGTACCGACGGTACGAAATATAAAAATAGAAAACTTTCATAATATTTCTATTATTGGTTATGTCTTTGCAGAGACTTCGAAAACATATTTTATTGTTTGCTTCATTCTCATTTCGTTGATGCAGTAGCCTACGTTTAATATGAAATTTTGATGTTTCAATTTGCATTGCACTATTGCCACAACTTTCTAAAGAAAACTGAAGAAGGGGACCTGGAAAATCCCCGAAACGATCGTCTTTTCATTCCTGAAAGTGTAGAGGTTTTTGAAAGCAAAAACTCTGTGAAGTATTTGTTAGTAGAATATCCTGATGAAGAAAAATAGCAGTTTATGAAAAAAGTACTTATTATGTTAATTCATAATAAGGAAATTGGCCTCGAACGGAATTAATAAATTTCTAATTAATTTTTATTTTACGTTATAAAATTTGGGCCTTTAAAATTGTTAAAGCTATAGAAATTTCAATATCAATTTAATAGCCGGCATGCATAAAAAGTATACTTACTATTAGACAATGTTATATAAAATCAGATATTTTTATATCGAATTAGATGTAATTTTATGTCCTGGATATGGACAAATCTCGGATCAAACAGTATCAAATTATATCTAATTTGATATAATTATACACAAGTAGATGACCCATTTTTCGGATCAAGTTATATGTCGTTGTATATGGGGACTTGTCAAATAAGATATAATTATATATGACACCATATTAAGATTTTTACCCGGGTACGTTTTATCTACAAGACAATTCTTTAATTACACAATCGGTCTATGGAATGACTTACCATCAAATATTCAATTGGTTAGCAACACAATACGCTTTAAAATGGAACTATTAAATTTGTTTAAACCCCCCAAGTAAAAAAAAATGATATGGAGCCATATAAAGTTATATTTAATTATATATAATCTTTTATGTAAATAGATATAATTATATCCGAAAAATGAGAACGTCTTATTGTATCATATTGTATCGAATTGTATACAATTGTATACAATTTGGTACAATTTGATACAATTCGATACAATATGATACAATTGTATCCGAATTTTGTCCTCATCCAATTACATAAAATTATATCTTTTTGTATAAAATTATATAAAATGTTATAAAAGTGGACATAGTTTGATACAATTATACATAAATATTAACCCTATATTTCCTCCATAATATATATGACCATATCTAACAATATACAAAATTATATTTTTAAATAAAAAAAGATATACAATATCTGGAGATCAGACCTGAGGGATTTCAATTACAATTACTTGTAATTTGTAATTGAAATTACAAGTAATTGTAATTGAAAATATTAAATTACAAATTACTACACCATTTCCAACTGTAATTGAGAAAAGAACAATTGAAATTGAGATTTTCCATTTGAAATTGAGAAAAGTTCATTTGATTTTGAGATTTTCTATTTAATATTGAGAAAATAACAATTGATTTTGAGATTTTCCATATGAAATTGAGAAAAATTCAAATGGAATTAAGATTTTCCATTTAAAATTGAGAAAGGAACAAATAAAATTGAGATTTTCCAATTTAAATTGAGAAAAGAAGATATGTAATTGAGATTTTATATTTGATATTGGGAAAATAACAAATGAAATTTAGATTCTCCAATTGAAATTGAGAAAAGAACAAATGATATTGAGATTTTATATTTGAAATTAAGAAAAACACAAATGAAATTGGGAAAATTATAAATTAAATTAAGAAAAGTATAAATGTAATTTAGAAAATATCAAATGATTTTGGGAAAAATTTGTATTAAGGAACAAAATTTATTAAACACAAAAAATAAACAATAAAAACAACAATCAACGTACGGGCATATTTTTTATTTGTACTGCGGATTAATGGAATGTGCAGGAATGCTGTATGGCTCTGCTGCAGTCGCCAGCAGTTACCAATGTTTTAGCTTCATCAATACGAGCTCAATCTGAGTAGAGTTGCAGAAGAGTTTTCAAATACAGTTTCTAATCTGTTGCAATAAGAAGCATTATCAACGACTACCAGGAACTCCGAAAGGTTGTTCCACATCTCCTCCTATCTCACGAAAAAATTTCTCATCCATTCCCTGGCAACAGGGAATCCAATTTTTCATCCAATTTAATAACGCCTTTAACAATTGGGTCACATGATGGTGGGTTGGTGGTGGCTAGCGCGAGTTCAATATCTTGAATAGCCACGTTTACGGCGATAAAACAAACTGAAATTTGTTTCGTCCAGCCCCACTATTTCGTTACCGGCTCTGACGTACTCGTTCAGACAAGTAACGTATTCTGAATATTCGGCCTTCTTAGCAGCTTTTAAGGAATATATATCGGTGTAAGATATTTCCAATTTCTTGGCATTTTTGTCTCAGTTCAAGCTTAATTTTATTCACAAGAATTTTATTAAATTTATTAATTGCAGTTGGAAATTTCTCAATTTCATTTGTATTTTTCTTAATTTATTTGTTTTTTCTTTTCTCAATTTCAAGTAAACAAATCTAATTTCCATTTGTTTTTTTCTCATTTTCAATTGTAAAATCTCAATTTCATTTGTTTTTTTCTTAATTTCAAATGTAAAATCTCAATTTCATATGTTCTTTTCTCAATATCAAATTAAAAATCTCAATTCCATGTATGCTTTTCTCAATTTCAATTATAAAATCTCAATATCATTTATTCGTTTCTCAATTTTAATTGGAAAATCTCAATTTCATTTGGTTTTTTCCCAATATGAAATAGAAAATCTCAATTTCAATTGTTCCTTTCTCATTAGCAAATGGAAAATCCCAATTTCAATTGCTCTTTTCTCAATACTACATGGAAAGCTCTCAATTTCAATTAGAAATGGTGTAGTAATTGTAATTGAAAGTGATTTCAATTACAAATTTCAATTACATTACATTTAGAATTAAAAAGTGTTTTTTGTTAAAATTTTGTAGAAAAATCTGACTGGGATAGGTTGCATAGGCATGGATGCGTATAAAAAGAATACGTCATGTTGGGCTTACCCCTAACTTGTGCTTTTTGTCATTATTTATTTTCCTAAAAAATGTAATTGACATTTTTCAAATTACAAATTACTTGTAATTGTTCTTTTTTGAATTACAATTACAAATAATTTGTAATTGTAATTGAGTTTTTTCAATTACCATGAACAAATTTTTCTTTGTTTTTAGTAATTTTAAAATAATGTTAACAACACTGAAATTTTTAACTTAATGGGATTGTGATATACAACCAAGATATAAGAGATCAGTCAAGTGTGCGTTATAGTATAGAGAATTCCATATTAAAGCTTCAGTATTGTTAATTTTATGGGCGCGTTAGCCATTTTGACTCACGCTCCTAAACAAAAACAAATTACTCACGCACGAGCATTTCGTGTCTTACTCACGCAGACATGAGTATATTAAAAACTTACTCACAATCAGAAAATTCTCACGCAAAACAGTAAAAATTACTAAAAACATATGATGCAAAAAATAAACTCACACACGAATCATGCACGGGTTATATATTCTTACTCACGCTCACGTACGAATTATATATTCTCACGCTCACGGCCGAATTACTTTGGTATAGTAATTATTACTCACGATCACTTGTGAATAATTTCACTCACGATCGTGTCATGCGCCAATCCCTAGTAATTACAAAATCTAAAACTAGTTCAAAATCATTTTTAATATGGAACCACATTTAATACAATACGGTTTTAAAAGGACCTTATACATATATTTTTATATAAAATCACTTTGAAAAAATTGCTAATGTGGGATGATATATAATTATAGATGATTTTATAAAGAACGTTATATCGTTATATATAAAAGAAATCATGAAATATTGTAGATATGAAACCATACTAAGTTATATATGGGTTCATATGCGTCAATATATAATCATATATAACACCCATTATATAATATTTCTTAAATGGCTCCATATATAGTTTTATATTATTATGTATAGTGTCATACTAAATTATATATAAACGTATATGTAATTATATCTTTTATATATTACTTTGTGTACTTATATATAGCACATACACTTATATGTAGGCCAGTATGTAATAATATAAAATCACATATGTCTCAATATTAAAACCTTTGAGGAAAAAATATTTAATATATGACTATATAAAAGTCTATATGCTTCAATTTAAAAGCATATGTGGCCATATCTTACTAGAAGTTACTATATGTAATTACATAAAATAATATATGATTATATCAAAACTTTTTTACTCGGGCCGAGTAAAAATAGTTATATATTGTCATATATAATGTGATTGGGCTATATCTGACAGTGAATGGAGTCACATTAAGACACATATCATAATATACAACTACATCTGATATTATTTTTTCAACCAAATTTTTGTATGGTAACTTATATTATTACATATCCCCAAATCTGACTCTACACTGAAAATATTATTACAGTAACTGACCGTAGTTTATTTAAAAAGTTATCCGTACATTTATTTTTAAATGATTATTCAGTTAAATTAAAAAGAAATATATTTTTCAACTGTTTTTGTCTTTTATTTAAAAAACAAATTACATAGAAATACGGATTTTCTGTTACAGTTAATATTTTCATTTAAAATGTATTGTTAAAAAAAGAAACCTTTTAACTCAAAAAACATTTAAAAACAAACTACCTTATACAACAGATTTTCCATTATAAATAATTTTTTCAAAAAAGTGCTAAAAAAACGAGTAAAAAGGTTAAAGTCGGGCATGCCGACTATACAATACCCTACACAAGTCTGGGTAAAAGCCAACTAATGTTTGGATCCGAAATTCGAATGGGTTAAAATGGGGCTTGTGTCAAAATTTTCTATAATGTGAGTCAGCGCACCAAATTTCATTAAAATATCTTAATATTTGCGACCTGCAGTTTGTAACCAAGCCAATTTTGGGGGGACCCTTATATGGGCACTAGGTCTAAACATGGACCGATGTTCACCAAAATCAATAGGCGTCGTCCTTGGGCCGACATAAGTCGGTGTACCAAGTTTCATCAAAATATCTTAATATTTGCGACCTGTAGAGTGCGCACAAGAATGCATGGACAGACGGACGGACAGACGGACATCGTTAAATCGAAATAAAAAAAAATTCTGAGCCGATCGGTATACTATAAGGTGGGTCTAGGACCAATATTTTTTGGTGTTACAAACATTAGCACAAACTTATAATACCCTGACCACATAGTGGTGTAGGGTATAACTAGTTGTTATTGGTATAGCCGATTTTTTCAGTATAGGACATTTAAGCGGGGAATACACTAAGGAATAAAATTTTTTTACGAATGTTGATTTGTGTATTATAATGGTCGTGTTGACATACATGAAATTCGTGTTTACAAAATTTTTTGATATTTTTGTTCCCTACTCAATGTTCCTTACTACTCTTACTCCCTACCCTAGAAATCTCTGAAATACCTTTTCATTAATTAATCCATTGTAAACCAATCAAATTCTTTTAATTTTTTAATAACTTTTTTTGTTGAAAGCCCATTAATTCAAAATTTGATGTATGTATCGGTCAATTTTTAACAAACAGATAGCAAAAAAATTGTCAACTGGACCTTTTAGAGATCAATTTACTCCAACAGGTAAAGGATTTAGCTTATTGTGTTTAATACTAATGGCATTTATTGTTTATAAGTAAACAAAGTGTATGAAACAAATGTTACATGGAAAAACCTCTTTCAAAGTCGCTACTGCGAAAAGAAAAAACAAAGTTTTTATACTAGTAGCTATTACCAAAACAGTGCTCTTTTAAAAATATTGTTTTTAAAATTGTCTTTCACAAGAATGTTGCCAATTATTTTATCAAAAATGCTGATAAAATTCACGCTTAGTTATGAGTAGAAAACACAGTCCACACTAGTCTGGAAACAGAGTTGATTTTCTGGTATTTTAGAATATGGCTACCATAGTATCAACTCAATGGCTGAATTTTTTTTATTGTGTTTATATTATATGCAGTTTTCTTTTCTAAAAAAGTGTTGCCGCATGTATTTTTGTGAATGGTAACAAAAAGTAATTAAAGACAAATGAGGTACCAAATTTAGAGATCTGTCTAACTGTATTAGTATTCCACTTATTTGATAAAACATAAAAAATATCTAAAAATATGACATTTCTTTTAATTGCAGGGAAATTAAGGCCTAATTTGTCCATATTTTAATTTTATTACTATAGCCCAGTATTTTGTTCACAAGTGCGAAAAAGATTTCGCTCTATGTTTGAACTTAAGTCAAATTGATATAAGATTTTCGAAAATAATTTACATAGCTTGATTGACTTTAATCTTTATTTATATAATAAAGAATCATTCTGAACTAAAATTCATTTTGTATTAATAAACATTTTCCCAAGACCATTTTGCGCTATTTAATTACTGTAATAGCGCTAAATGTGGTAGCAAAACCACCAAATTAGCAACATTGTTTAGTTTACAATGCAGATGATAATGTTGGTACTATAGTACCTCAAAGGTACCATGACTCATTTGGTATAATTTACAATTTTTCTTTTTCTAACATCGGTCATAGAAACTTTTAAGCTGCCCATACATTAAGGAACATTGAGTAGGAAACAAAAAATATCAAAAAATTTTGTAAAAACGATTTGCACGAATGTCAACACAACACAATGTAATACACAAATCAACATTCGTAAAAAAATGGCAATTTTTCACGAATGTTCCTTAATGTATGGGCCGCTTTACGTTTATAACATGGCATAACAACACATGGTAGACACATTAGAAATATGTTTTCTATAGCTGTGTTTGTGTGAATGAACGATTTAGACATTTTTTCAACCTATTCCGGCTTTCTAGTGTCAAAATTGTTCGAGATAGCACTGACACATATGCCGCACAAACACAGCTTATATTACAATAATAAAATGTTAAGAACTCCTACGAAAAGTAATTTTTTGTCCCACTACATCCTAAAGCGGCCTATATACGACCAATCATGCGTCCATCTGTATGAATTTGATCATGTTATGTCTAGTTTGACGGCTTGTCAAGCATGTTGTAGCATGTGTAGCATGAATTGCATGCGTTATTACCCACAAGAATATTTTGGGTAATTGAAATTAAAAGATCATATTACAAAGTAATAATACATACGATACACACTATTTGTATTGTACAATGACCGTTGTAGTTACAGTGAGTTAAGCTGAGAACACTCAGTCAAACTCTTATAACAACCACTGTAACAGTCACCACTTTTGGTATTGTACATTTATCGTTGTTTCATACTTTATGAATCTTACCAAAAGTTCTCAGTCCATTTGCTGCATTTCCCACTGTTTATAGAATTGCTTAGTGAGCAATAATGTACTATATATTAAGTTCGATTTTACCCAATAAAGTAATTACTTTGCTTAACGTCTTAGGGCGCGTATCATCCGCTACATGCAAAGTTTATAAAAAGTAAACGAAAAGACTTTTTATTTACAATGTTGGACGAAAAACAACATTTTTTTGATTGTTCGGCAGGTTTGACAAACATGTTTTACCGTGTAAGGAAAAAAATCATCAAACATTGGAGAATTTTACATTTTTAATTTGTTATTTTGTGACAAGAAAGGGATAACTGTAATAAATAAACTAAAAAATGCAAAAACAGATTCAAAATTGAAATTTAAAAAAAAAAATTAATAAAAGTAATTTTGTCATTATTATCCGCTTTGTTGATTTTGTGTTTCTGAAGATGAATTTTACAGCATGACTGCGTATTACAAAAATCATATTTTGTTTGTCAAACAAGCTGGATAGCATGCTTGATTTTTTATCTTAGGAAATTTTTTATTGTGAGTAAAGAATTGTGTAAATAAAAAACTTTTCTAATTGTATTTTACCTGATACTTCGATATTTTTTCTTTGCGTAAATATACAAATGAAATATTTTTTGGTACTATTTTGAAAATCCGATTTCTCATCCCTGCTGTAATATGCACTCTCTCTTATAAAATACAAAATAAAAAATACCTGTTTTTAAAAAAAAATAATGATCAAATTGGTCATAGTGAGAATTGTTTTTTACCTCATGGTTCATATGTACATATGAGATTCATATTATTTAAGAAAGGAAAGGAACGCTGTAAAAATAAAATAGTATTTGGTAAGTTTTTTATACAGAAATTATAAAATAAAATTAACAAATTTTCAATTTATTTTTCCTTTATACTTAGTTGTCTGTGGAGTTAATTTCTTACTGGTGGTTATTAGCTTTAAGAATTTTTTGCTTTGTGGATTGTTGCAAATGATTTGTAAATTTTGCGGACCTGTTGCATATACATACATACATATGTAAATTTTGTGGATTGTTGCATACAAAATAGGGTAAGTTAAAAGAAAATTTTAATTTTTTGAATTGACTTTAAAATTTTTTAAAATTGACTTCTGGCGGGTTCCCTGATTAAAAGATTCCCCTGGGCAGGGCTTTAAAGTTGAAAGGGAAAACTACAACTACTAAGTCCGGAAGGTGCTTATCCCATGAGGAAAACTTGTGCACCAAAGAAAGTGATTAAACACATCAAAGAAAGTTAATAAACACATGGTGGCTTAGTTTGATGTTTTCAGGTGCTATGCCCGAAAAATAAAAAAGGTCTAGCAACATTGGTTGTAATTAGTGTACTTTACAATGATTCTCAAACTGTATCTAACCTAGTGTCTTCACATGACTTAGTGTATACAAATGCAATGAAATGTGCAAAGAAATTTGAAAATAACACACAAAGCACCAACAACGAAAATAATTTTGTTGCTTTGCATGTAATTTGTAAATTTAATGGCATATTTTATTATTTGAAGACACTAGGTGAAATAGAATGGGTTGTCACTGTCTTCACCTAATAATCTCTACAAGTGGAATAAGAAAATTTTGTAGAATTGTAAAATATAGTATGAATTACAAAATATTGGAGTACGGGCACATTTTTACCATTTTTTGAAAAATAATCCGGAATGTAAGTTTGTTACTAATTTAAGCCTTCCTTTTTCCATATCACATTTTGTATTTGTATACTCAAAATATTATAGTAACTCACTATTTAAAAAGTTTACATTGACTACCTTATACAATGAATTTTTCAGAAAATTTATACTCGATCTAACGAAGAGTTGGTAAGAAATATGTAAAGTTTTTAAAATATAATTTACAGTGGAATTCGCTTATAACGAACGTAGGTTAGTTTCAAACTAAACTGCACTAAGTGAATGATAATAAAATTTCTTCATTCAATTCTTATTAAAGCTTGATTGGTTTAACGGAATGGTAAATGAACATTTTTAAAATCTGAATTTTCGTGATTTAAGCTTAAATTGAATTAAGTCTTTCGAATCTCTGCTGTATATGCCAAGTTTATTTTAATCAATTTTATTTCAATAGTTTTATTTTAACTTTAGTGTTGCTGTTTTTCGACCTTAAGCACCGTAAGTTGTTTGAGTTTCACGTGAAAAAACTTTTATACTCCATATAAAAAAAATGATTTTTAACGATAGTGAGTTTCATGTGAAAATTGTGTAGAGTTTGTTTTCACTCAAATTTAATGTACAAGACTATTATTTTTCTTGGGGAAAAGTGACATTTTGTATTTATTGTGATTGTCTTTGTTATAAAATTAAAAAAATTGTTAATTTTTATAATTTAAATTGCAATTTGAGGCCTTTAAAGTTCGAGTGAAAATTTTCCACGTGAAAAACAAATTACGGTGCTTTATTATTTACTTTAATTTATAGTTTTATTATATTTTATTTTTTGTTGCAGATTTTCACTGTATTTAACAACGTTTATGTTCGTATTGAAGTTGTATTAGTTACATTTTTAATTTTTTGGTAGGTAAAATTCTATAAAATTTAAAATTAGTAGTATAAGTTCAGATAAGTCTATTATTATTATTTATGTTGTATATATGTGTTTATAATTAATTACCTATTTTGTAAATTACGTTTTGTTATATTAAAAATCTTTTAAATTAATTTTTAATATTTTTTTTTCCAATTTCATCCTTTTCATTATATAATTCAGTTGTTTTCCATGTTATATTAATAATATTAAATTTTTTCAATTAATCCTTACATTATATGTATACTTTTTTTGTGTTAACAAAATTTTAAATTGTTACAGATAATGAAACTTTTAAAATAAACATATTTTATAGTACAAAAATAAATAAAATTTGTTTCTTTTATATTTATGGTTTATTGGCTGACAGTTAAAACATACAAAATAAATGAAAACTCGTTTATTTTTACATAATTTGTAGTTAATTTCTAGAACAGTTAAAATAAATGAAAAATCGTTTATTTTTTACAGAATTTGTGGTTAATTTCCAAGACAGTTAAAATAAATGAAAAATCCCTTATTTTTACAGACTTTGTAGTTAATTTACAGGACAGTTAAAATAATCAAATTAAATGAAAAATCGTTTACTTTTACAGACTTTGTAGTTAATTTCTAGGTCAGTTAAAAAAATGGAATAAACGAAATATCATTTATTCTTACGTATTTTGTAGTTAATTCTTTGATAGTTAAAAAACCGAAATAAAAGAAAAATCATTCTTTTTTTAAAGATTTTGTAGTTAAATAGTTCACAGTTAAAAAAACTAAATAAAGGAAATATCAATTGTTTTTACGGATTTGTGGTTAGTTTGTTGACAGTTAAAATAAATGAAAAATCATTTATTTTTTACAGATATTGAAAGTTAATTTATTAACATTTAAAAATAAATGAAAATGTCTTTTGATTTAAATGAAAAGTTAGTAGACCGGTTTTCAAGTGATTTTTCATTTATTTTAAATTACATTTTCAGTTAATTTAAACTACAAACTATTTTGAGTGTATATATAACTACATAAGCCTTATAAAACTAATCAAATTATATGTAGTGAGTTTTATAACACTGTATGGTCGTCGTGCTAAAAATATATTTTAATTTTATATAACTTTCTATATAATCCCATACAAATTAATATATAGTTCAACATCAAATTTAGTTATCTGCAAATTCAGAGTTAATTACTCCATAGCCAAATATATTTCACGTGATGTTTTTGCATGTAATTATCATATTAAAAAATGATGCGTACGATTTAGAAGACAAAAGTATTCAAATAAATTTTTATTATTATGTTTTAAAATTTGAGTCTTCAAAATTGTTAAAACCATAGACATTTCAATGTCAATTTAATAGCTGGTATGCATAAAAAGTATGCCTACTATCAGACAAAATTTTATAAAATCAGATATTTTTATATCGAATTAGATATAATTTGATGTCCTGGATATGGACAAATCTCGGATAAAACAGTATCAAATTATATCTAATTTGATATAATTAGACACATGTAGATGACCCATTTTTCGGATCAAGTTGTATGTCGTTGTATATGGGGATTTATCAAAAAAGATTTAATTATGTATGACACCATATTAAGATTTTTACCCGGGAAATGTATTAAATGTTTTTCAATTTTATAATGTTTATTTTAATTTATATGTATGTTTGTGCAATTTAAATTTCACTATGTTATTTTTAAGTTTTTTAATTTATAATTAATATCAATTTATAAATTGTATTTGAATTTGACAAAACATTTACTTGAAAGTTTTACGTGCTATCACTGTAATTTATAAGATTTATTCTTGTTGTGATAGTTTGAATCAATAAACTAAACTAAACTAAAAAAAAAAACTATGTAATTATATATGAATCCATATATAATTTTATACGGCCCCATATCAATTTTTTTAATCGGAAGTACATTTTAATAAAAAAAACATTTTTTTTCTTTCGATTACAGAAATATGTAAAATTACTTCAGCCTTATTAAAATTTTGTAATAAAAATTCCAAACACTTCTCCACCCTACTAAAAAAAAATTATATGACTTTTGATATTATATATAATCAACATCATATTAGATCCAATTTGACACAATTAGATCTAATTTGATGGAATAAGATATGGATTTTGTCCTCATCCAAATGTATCAAATATAATATAATCATATGCAACTAGATGTAATTGTATATGTATATTTGGATATAATTTCTTAAAATTGTATATAATTATATGTTGGTATATATGTTCCAATATATAATTATACAAATTTTTATTATTCCCAAGTAAAAAAGTTTTGATATAGTCATATATTATCATATAAAATTTTGTATAATTATATATTGGAACATATATACCAAGATATAATTATATAAAATTTTATGAAATTATATCCTAAATATGTAACTATATCTTGTTATATACTGCACAATATATAGCGCAACATATTACAATATCCAATTATATATAGACCTATATATAGTTACATTTGCCTCATATAATTATGTATAATTGTATCGAATTATATACCATTATATCTAGTTGGATATGATTATGTTTGATACATTTGGATGAGGACAAAATCGGGATAAAAGTGTATCAAACTGTATCTTATTCCATCAAATTAGATCTAACATGATCATAATACGATATAATTTGATATAATTAGATGTTCTCATTTTTCGGATATAATTATATATTATATCAAAAGCCATATAATTTTTTTTAGTAGGGTTATTATTATGCATTGAAGATATGCTTATATGCATTGAAGATACAATATAAGTTTCTGATAACACTATGCGACAGTTAAAATCGGGATGGGATGAAACCAACGGGAAATGTTATATCGGTCAAAAACAAGTTATACGTGTCCCGGCGTTTCGCTGGGTCACCCCTAGGAATCGAGATATATCTTTTTTTTTTGACATAACTCGAGAACCACTAGTCCGATTTTGCTCAAACAATTTAAAAAAAATTAAAAATTACAATTCCTTTAATCTATTCATATAACGTTTTTCTATATACTCAACAGTTTTGCCGGTAAAAATCAATAATCTTTTGTTTATTACTTTTTTTTAATATTTTAGGCAAAAAATATTTTTTTCTTCATATATTTATTTTTACCGGCAAAACTGTTGAGTATATAGAAAAACGTTATATGAACAGATTAAAGGAATTGTAATTTTTAATTTTTTAAAAATTGTTTGAGCAAAATCGGACTAGTGGTTCTCGAGTTATGTCAAAAAAATACCACCAAAGGTCAAATCGGATATATCTCGATTCCTAGACGTGTCCCAGCGAAACGCCGGGACACGTATAACTTCCTTTTTACCGATATAACTTTCCCCGCTAGTTTGAACCCTTCCCGATCACTGACCCCTACCATTTGTCTCACAGTGTAATTAACTAGAAATATATTAATAATAACAAATATAAACTAAACAAGAATTTGTATTTTTAATGCAAAAATTAAGATAATTGCTAAACAAGAATTTTTAAAATGAAAAAAATTTCAACCAATTTTTTTATTTTTAACCCATTTCCAACCGCTGGGTAAAATCAATGAAACTTTGTACAGGTGATATTGACTTGAAAAAAATGTCTATTTTTAAGATTTTATTTTTATCTCTTCAGGTTTGGCCAGGAAGGGGTGGTCGATTTTTCGACCACTGGCTGGAAACCATATACAAAAATGCGATAACATGCATAAACATTTGTATTGCAAAAAATATTTTTATTCATGCAAAAATGCAAATGCAATAAACTCAGTAAATGTGCTAAATTAAATGGTTTTACAATAATTAACATGTTGTGGAATGAATTAAAGCATTTTATGTGAATTGAAACATCGCATTTCGAACATTTGAATGACGAATATTTGTGGCAGACTCGGCAAGAATGATGCTCTTCAAGGTTGCATTAGCGATATTTTGTGCTGGTTGCGCTTGACGCAGCAAACACTCGTCCACGTTGATACCTAATTCGAGGTGCGCCATCACACTGCCTTTTTCTAACGACTTGATTCTTTAACCGATCAGTTCTTGCCTGTTGCGTTTCAATAGAATCTGCGTGCTTTCAAAGCACATAATATAGTTTCGTTGCGTTGACCATGGAGGAACCAAGAGACACAAATAACACTTTTTACCGCATACACGAATTCGATAATTTTTTTAACATTGTCGAATAACTACACGTCTCCCATATGTTTTTTGTACCCTTTGTCGAACCGGCAACTTCACAGGGTATTATCGCACTTAGAAAATTTGCTAGTTTTCGTCAATATCTCATATCGCTTAATTCGTCGATTGTGTCCGGTAACAACAATAGCAAATCAACATTAGTTGCATCACGAATAAGTATTGCGTTTTCATTCACATCACTACTTTCGTTAACGAAACGTTCTATTTCCACTTATATGACATAGGTTTGCCGATATATTTTTAAACTTTTAAAGTAGGGCATACACGTTCAATATTATTGATCAATTTTTCAAAAATCAACCAATCAGAACATTTTATTTTTAGATAATTTGTTCTGATTGATTGATTTTAGAAACATTGATCAATAATATTGAACGTGTATGGTTGCCTTTATATTGAAAAGTTACCCAAAAACAAAGAATCTGATTAAAAACAAAAATAAAAGTACCAAAATTAAAAAAAAACAAACACATGTATTACGCAACAAAGGCGGGATATGTCATTTGCAGTTATTGTAAAATTTTTAGTAATTGCAGCTGTCTTCGGTTTGTTAACATAGAAAAAGCAGTTAAAAATCTCAACACCAAAAAATCCCCTGGGAAGGATAAAATTACATCAAGAATGATATGTGAACTGCTCATTACTGCTCTAAGGCTCTTACTATTTATATTTAATGCTATCCTGCGTATTGGTTTTTATCCGTCCTCTTGGGAAATATCCGAGATTATAATGATCCCCAAGCCTGGTAAGGATGTTAGTCAGGTCTCTTCGTACAGACCAATAAGTCTTCTCTCGATATTATCAAAAATGTTCGAAAATAAATTTTGCACTCTCTTACGCCATACCTAAATGCACATCAAATTATTCCCGCTCATCAGTTTGGATTTCGCAAGGATCATAGTACTATAGAACAAGTACATCGCATCGTGACTCTTATCAGAAAGGCTTTTGAAGAGAAACTCTATTGCTCTTCATTGTTTATCGATATTTCTCAAGCATTTGATAAAGTATGGCTTGAAGGTTTGTTATATAAAATTGTATTACTGTTACCTCAAAACTCCCACAAACTACTCAGGAGTTATTTAACGCACAGAACTTTTGCGGTTAAGTATAAAGACTTCATCACTAGTACCAGAAGCATTTCTGCCGGAGTTCCACAAGGTAGTATACTTGGTCCTCTTATGTATATTCTATACACTGCTGATATGCCAACAAACCCCCTTATTCAAACGTCATCCTTTGCAGACGATACAGCGTTCGTAAGCATTCACAAAAATCCGAAAATAGCTTCTCAAAACTTACAAACACATATGTATACATGATGTGGAAAAATGGCTCAACAAATGAAAAATAAAGGTAAACCCATCAAAATGTGCCCACGTAACATTTTCTTCGAGAAGGGGGAACTGTTCTAAACTTACAATTAACGACACTCATGTCCCTGAACAGTCTCATATTAAATACCTTGGAATACACCTCGACAGACGCCTCACTTGGACACAACACATCGAAGCAAAATCAACCCAGTTGAAACTTAAAACTATTCAACTACTCTGGCTCCTCAACTCTCATTCCACCCTCAGCCTCGACTATAAAGTCTTACTATACAAAGTTATCCTCAAGCCAATATGGACATATGGAATCCAACTCTGGGGAACAGCATCTTCATCTAATATAAACAAATTACAAAGAAGACAATCTAAAATACTGCGCCTTATAACTGGTGACCCGTGGTTCATCCGCAACAGCAACATCCACAGAGATCTCAGCATTCCAACAGTTGCCGACGAAATCAAGAAATTCTGCTCTAAATATGTACGGAGATTATCAACTCATCCAAATTCCCTAGCTCAGGATCTACTCTCATATAGAGTCCACAGGCGTCTAAAAAGGGTAGATACCTTGGCTATTGCTCAAATCTAATAAGCCTGCTCCTCACGATGGTTACTATTGCACTGGCAATAGGACTATAATTGTATATTTAGTTTTTTAAGATTTTAATACTTATTGTTATTTTCTATAATGAAGAAAGATTCAATAAATAAACAAATGAGTTAAAAAAAAAAAAAAAAAAAATTGCAGCTGTCATTGAAAATTTGTATATAGTATCCAGCCAGTGGTCGAAAAATCGACCAGAGCTTTTTGCGTTCACCTTTCCCAGAAAATCATGCACGGAACAAGTTCAAATAATTTTTTTCTGTAAAGTATAATTCTAATACAATTTGAAATTCAAAGGAATAGTTTTTTCGAGTTTTTGAAATATTTTTCCGAGCCTTTGAATTTAAAAATTTTTTTTCCACAAAAATCGTTTTGCCGATTGAAGAAAAAACCAAGTAAAAACGCGAACTGACCCAAACCAAAAATAATTTAAGTTTATAAAAGTGAAAAAAACTTATTTTCTGGGTTGCTAAGTTATAACCATTTCCCGCCAACCTACAAAAATCTCGAAAGTCACTGATCGATTTTTCGACCACTGGTTAGAAATGGGTTAAATAAATAACAAAAACAACAGTTTACTGTAAAAATACTGTTTTGGTAGTTATTTATTATACTAAAAATAGTTTATTTAAACTACTGTGTTCTTAAATAACCGCCACAACAGTTGTCTTGCATTTTTCTATAGAAAAACAACTGTAATTAATATTAAATCCAACAACTGATTACTACACAAACAACTGTCACATAGTAACTGTCAAACTTTTTTGAGTGTAGTCAAATAATAACCTAGCAAAATCTTTCATTACCAAATAAGTGGTTATATAATAGAAATTCATAGCTCCGCACAATTTATTTTTTGGCGTCTAAACTCATTATTTTTGTTTGGCCTGGTCGTTTTTATAAGTAGGCACGCTTACCCGCTCGCTTACGAAAAAATGAGAAGTAAGTAGTTATGAGATTCTGAATAATAAGTGGTTACAAACATGCTTACAAAAAGTTGAATTATAAGTGGTTATCCGACTGCTTACTTGATTCTTTAAAATAAGGAGTTACACAAATACTAATAGCTTCAGGAAATACATACAGAGAAATTAAAGTTTTTGCTAAAGTGTAATTTTAGAACTCGTTATAAAAATTTTAACACAAAAAATATTTACATGTAATAATATAAATGTATAAAATTTAACTTTGTAAAAAGTACTTATTTAAACTATTGGGAGTAAGTCATTATTTTATATTTAAAAGCAATGACTACAACAGGCCGTTATTAGGAAGTCATTATTTTATATTACAAAATAATGCAAAAGGTAACGATATATCACTATTGGTAATGCAGACAGCAATGAGCTGTCATTACCAATATTTTGCTGGGAAGTAAATAAAATACAACTTTAAACAACAATTAATAATCTCAATTAACAAATTATTATACAGATTAGCAAGTAACACAAATCTTGATACACTTTTAATTGGTTGCTTGATAAATTAGTCCTTTGAAAACTAATATGGTTTCTTGAATAGCTCTCCCAATTACTATCAATAACTGTTTTCCTTTGATTTCACTTTGATACACAAATTCTTGAAAGAGAGTTTTTGTTTATGACCAAAGGTATTTATTACAAGCATGTTTTTAGTAGTTTTAAGCGCTATTTTTGGGAAAAGTTTAAACAAAACAATATAAGAAGATATTCCAAAATTATTTGGCAATCTTTAAATGAAAATTGAAACTAAACTAAGGCTTAAATATCATTCGTATTCATGAGCCTTTTTAGAGTGTTCTAAAAATATTGCCATGTCGAGAGTACCAAACATTTTTTATTCCAGCAATCGCACCTTTGGCCTTTTTAATACGGCATTCTATGTTCAATCTGCCAGCACCATCTGCTGAAAATTGACTGCCGAGTTATGTGTAGTCCTTACATCCCTATTGTACGGACCCCAAGAGTAAAATTTGTTGTTCGTGTAGAATTTATTTTAATGCACTTTGTCTTTTTAACATTAATACTTAGTCATTCTGCTCAGAAAATGCACCTAAATTGCACAGAAAAGTATCTCTAATTATTAAAAAATACTCATGAAAGAGTTTCAAAACCCGCAGAAAAGCGTACTTTCCATGTAAATATTACCTTTTATAGCACACTCTTATATTCCTCAGAAATTGCTTTAAGAAAAAGAGGGAAATTTCCTCTCCTAAGGCTTATAATTAGGAGACTTTTCTGAGTCAAAAACTAAGGCTCAGGAAGAGGCTTCACCTGTAAAGAAAATTATCTTCTCATCGTTATGATTTCAGAAAGTTTAAAGGATCTTTTATGAGTCTTTTCGAACTTCAAAAGTTTACTGGGCCTTTTAAAAAAAATTCGTTTTTATTTCGGATTCAGTATTGAATCTTTTACGAACGTTTAAAATTTGGTTAGATTATAATATTTGAAAGGATCATAAAATAATCAAATACTATCCTTTTTGGATTCAAAATAAAGAGCGTTCCGAAATGTTGTAGCTCATATATAAGGCTCACTCAGAAAATTGTTGGCTGGGTGTTCATAAAGTTTTTTTATATTCATATAAAAACTAATTCAATTCTCAAATAAATTTCTATGGAAACTTTTTTATTTGTATGTAAATCTCTATTGAGTATTCATGTTGAATAATATAAATAATCCTTAAAATTCATTTAATGCTAGTGATAAAATACGTTCTTAATTCTAATTTTCAGCTCGTAGTAAATGAATGAAATAAAAATATTTCTACACTTTATACTGTTTAATAAATCTTTATTAAAATGTTCTTTTATGCCTCTGTTAAGAAAAAAGTGCTTGGTTTAGATGTTTTACAAGAGAATATAACAGCAAAATTACTTTTTATTTGAAGTTTTGTAATTCAGTTGGTTAAAAATAATATAATAGAACAAGAAGAGAACATAAAATAATATTATATTATGTAAATTCTTTAAATTTTTTTCTTCGTTAACCTACCACAACTTAACAATAAGTAGTCAATAGAGTAGTAGAAGTGGTACTCTTCTTCTGTATAGAGAAACGAATAGAATGGAATGTATTTTATAGTGGTTTTCCTTTGTTGTTTTTGTTGTGGTACTAAGGCTTAAGTTGCCAAGTAGCAAATCCATTTCATTTCAGTGGCAGCGATGGTGGTTCCCTGGATGATACTTAAGTTCAATTTTACAACAAAAACAACAATAACATAAATATTGGAGCGAATTTGTTGAAAACTCTTACATTAAAAGTTTACAATTTAGAAATAACTTTTTTAATAGTATTTCTTTTTATATTTTTTCACATCTTATTCTTTTACTATTTTGCTTAAAATAATCTTTGAATGAAAATAGAAAATAATTTAAATAATTATTGTTGGCGATGTTCGACCATATGATACTTAAACTTAAAGCAATTGAAAAACTAAAATTTTTGCCAATAATATTATTTAAAAGTTTAGTTAAAGTGAAAAAAAAAATAGTTAAAGTTCTTTCAAATTGGATCTGTGAAACCTTCCCCCAAGCCCCTATATCAAGGGTGGGCACGGATTTGTCACCGAGGACCATATTGTGTTTTTTCATAAATTATATAGGGCCGCACCATACAATAAAAAAAACTACAAATTTTGAAGTAAAACGAAAGCGGAAGAAACTAATGGTTTTTTTTATAAAAAAAAAAAAAAATTAGCAATCGAAACGAATAAGAGACGATTTTTTAGTTAACATTAACCTTTAAGTGCCAAAGTTTCTACATATTTAAAAACATTTTGTTATTTATACACAAAAATTCGAACAGTATAAGAATATGCAGCACTTAAATACTCTTTGTCCATTCAAATCGGCTTCAATTTCAATAGTATAGTGCTAAGCGCATTTAAGTATGAACTACAAAATTGACCGTTATTGGTTTCCGTTGCCAACCCTGCAATAAAACGGCTTTAAAATCCATCTATTCCGTAACTGATTCCACAAGAACTCATGGCAAAATCAACTTTTTCAAATTCTGTTTTGGTATTTTTTAATTACATAAGTAGAATTAAACATTATCGGAACACTTTCTTATAGTCTTTGCGTTGCTCCGCGGTGTCGTGGAATCGGCAAACGAAAATTTAAAACCCAACGAGTTATAAGAGACTGAATATTATCCCGACGACAAAAACATGTATAAAAATTCATAGCCTTCTAGATTCGAATATTTATATAACAATTACGTTGCGCACAGCAAAAAAACCCAGCCCCTTTAAAGGGACACTATACACTAAAAAGTTAATTTAAACGATGTTACAAACTAAAAGATTTAGCCTGTAATTTGAGTGCTTTTGATAATTTAATTTTCACACGGACCAATTCGTTGCAGTATTTATAGTCAGCACTAAGTACGAATTTTAATAAATCTTTACTTGAGCAATAAATTTTCAAACATAATTTCTCACTAAAGTAAAGTCTAAGTTTAAACTCGTGCTTTGGGCTGACTTTGTGCCTACACTCAAAAAAATAAGTTAGTAGAAAAGGTAGTAAAACGTCTTGTATATCAAGTGTACTAGTTTTCAGCAATTTTTTGTTGCTAAAATTCCGTTTTCAGCTAAAGTTTTAGTTATATTTTTTTAGCACTAAACTAATTTTGAACTAATGTTTCACTAATTTATTTTCCTACAAAAATTGTGCTTATAACCATATTTATAGTGTGGACGACAACCAGATAGACAAGATGTAGATGTCGCAGCTTGTCTAGATGTAGTACAGACAACGTAAATTATAAAAAAGAAAAACAACCCTACACAATTTCTATATTTAAATTTTCAGCAAATAAATTAACTAAAGTAAAATTTCACTACAAGTTTTTTGAGCTTTTTCAGTCTACTAATATTCAGCAAAAATTTTAGAGATTTAAGCAAGGATCTTTTTCATTTGCAATCGACTAAGTGTTAGCAAATCTTTTGCTGAAGATTACTATTTTTTTGGTAAAAATTAGCTCGCTGACTTGCAGTAAACCTTTTGCTGAAATTACCAACTTTTGCAAGCACGCTCTTGACTAAAAATTTATTGACACAACAACATTTTTTGCTGACTTTACTGACTTTTTTTGTTGAGTGTACTAATTTGTATTATAATAAAATTAGTAGAGAAAATTAGTGACCGCTACTAAATTTTAATAAAATTGTTGTAAACTGTAATTTCAAGATTATTTGCTAAAATTAGCAACAAAAAATTAGTTGCAAAAATAGCAGAAAAAGTTCTAAGAATTAGTTAAAAATGATGTTGCAGAAAATACTACTGAAATTAGCAGAGGTTTTTGATAAACACTAGTAAAATAATAACTGCAAAATTAAAACTGTTAAATTTACAGAATTTTAGTTATATTTAAGTTTACTTTTAGTTAATTGAAAATAACAAATTGTACTGGAGAAACTGCAGAAAATTTTGCTAAATATTAGTAGACTAAAAATAGCAAAAATAAACTGTTATATATATCTACAAAATATTTGCTATTTTTTTAAGCTAAATTTTGTTGAATGCAAATAGCAGTCCATCCTACTAAAATCAGCAGAAATATTTGCTAAAAAATTGTAAACTGCTGTTTTCAAAAGGCTCGATTTTTATTTGCATTTAAAAAAAATCGAAAAAAAAACTTCGAAAACTTTTAATTTTTTTGTGATTTTTAAGGCTACAAATAATTTAGCAAAATTTGTTTCTGATTTCAGCAGGTTAATTTACTATTTTTTCATTAAAAAAAATTTAACTCAAATATAACTAAACATCTTTAATCTTTAACAGTGTTAATTTTGCTGTTCTTATTTTATTAGTATTTTGCAAAATATTTGCTAATTTCAGCAGTTTTTTTGCAACGTCATTTTTAAATAATTTTTAGTAACTTTTTTTGCTACTTTTACAGATTTATTTCTATTAGTGCAGTATCACTCAAAATGTCATGAAAAACAAAAATAAAACTTCACAAATCTGATAATTTTTTTTATATGCAAAATGACATGTTTTTTATATTTATGAAACGACAGTTTCTCATGTATTTGTGAATGTCGACTGTTTCGTAAAAGCAGTTGAATTTATTTTGTAAATAATTAAGGGCCAGTTATATAGTCAGATCTAAGATCGATTATTGTCTTAAATAACAAATTTCTAACTAAAATGGTCCTAAGAGTAAGATCGATTGTTCCTTTAAATAACTTTAAGTAAGAAATTTTCAAATCGATCTTAGTTCCGACTACAAAATTGGCACTCATTTTTTATCTAAAAAATTTTCGAAAACAAATACTTAAAAAAAATTGCGAAATAAAATATTTACAAAAAAAAATATTTTTAAATAAAAAAAAATCGAAATTTGAATTTCAACAAGGGCCGCACAAAAATCAAAATCAAAAATCTTTTTATTTATTTGAGAACCCTTAGCAAGAATCTGAAGTAAAAATTATAATTTATCCTCAACTAAAAAGTCGACATTGAAAGGGTTAACGCCCCTATTAGAGATTTTTTCACGACTATTTTCCACATACTTGGGATTCTTCATTGGCATTGAAATTTCATTAGTATTAGTTGACTACTGCTAATGCCACAGAAACTTCATTACTATTTCATGCTACTTAAATTTTCTGGCATTAGAATTTGTGTACTAAAGCTAATGAAATCGCATTTATGCCTTAAAAACCAATTACAATTAAGCAAAACAAGCATTTGTTAAAAAAAGGGAATATTTAGATTGCCTTATATGGGATGTTTTTTAAAACATCCCTCGGGTTCCCTCCAGGTCCAGGCCTGTTTGGAGTATATGTTGTGTCCGTTTTGCGCTATCTCACTTGGTTTTCGAAATAGCAAACTCAGCAAGGCAAGCTGTCCTATTATTCAGGTGAGACAAGTCAGAGAGAGTTACCGAGGAGTACATTTTTATAAAACAGCCACAGGGGGACCCATTTTGTGCTTATATAATCAATACACTCTGTTAGTTTATGAATTTCGTTCCCCATTTAATTCCATTTCGTTCCCTGCGGAAAGTATTCCAATTTTACTCATTCCCCGTTCCACTTCATACTGTTCCGAATTGCACCGATGTTCTAATCCACTATCGGAGTGTGCTAATTTTTATTTTCACGTAAATTGATAAAAGCATATAAAAATTGATCGCTCGAGATCTCTCGGGGATCTGGCCTATTTATATTAAAAGGATGTATTAATATTCCTTTGGAGCAAAAATTTTGTCCGTTTTGCCCCACCTGGTTTTTCAGATACTGGCCATTTTACAAAATAACTTCTATCTCGAAAACTAACCGAGATAGTGACCAACCGAAAAAAAATTTTGCAAGTTCACCAATGATCACGACTCTATTATTCAGCTAAGGTATGGTCTGAGAGGGATTCCAAGGGATTAATTTTATGAATCAGCTTAGGGTACTCTTTTTTACTATCCTGTGTAGAAAATCATTACCAGATATGTGGTTATGTAACTATATACCAATGGCAATGGTAACTAGTTACTTTTCTTATTACATTTATTATTACCTTTGTATGGCGATGTGGCGAAAAATGCTTACACACCATATTTCGTTAATGCACACGTATGGTCATATATGATTCCTGTATAGAGATTTATGTATCCATGTATGCTCATGAATGCATGTTTATGAGCATGCTCGCACATACATTTAACCTGTCGATTTTTAGCTGGGTAGTTAAAAATATAATTGACCTGTTGCACACAAGTCAGCTTACTCGCCAACATATAAAAAATTAAGAAATATGTGGTTACATATATCCTTACCAGTGTTGAAAAAATATTGGGCAGGTTTACCAGAGAAACCCACTATCGCTACAATTGATATGCAGCGCTTTGTGATTACCTTAATCTGGTGCACGATGCTACTTTTGTTTTTGTTTTAAAATAAAAATATTTTTAGATGTTTCGTTGATTTTCTTGAAATGTTTTATTCCTTTATAATTATATTTGTATATGTTTATTATTCTTTAAAAAAAATATGTAAAAAAACAAACGACAGCTGATGTATCATTAACTGCTAACAAGTAGCGTAAAATTTTTACGCTACCAAAACAAGATATCGCTACCACAACATGTTGACTAAGCGGTAGCTAATCAAATCGTTCCCCAGATTGTTGAGTAGCGGATTAGCAACAGTTGAGATTCTGGTAAACGCAATCATTGAGTCTAAAAATAGATTTAAAAAAATTTAAAAAAAATCTGCAAAATTTCTTTCTATTTAAAATAATGATAAAAAATCAATAACTCATTATTATATGTTTTAAAATAATGAAGCAGGTAAGTGGTGTCATTACTGGTAGTCCAAAAAATAATGATATGTCAATACCGTTCTACACGTTCCCATAAATTAGATAATACAAATTAACATATTCCGATAATAAAAATTGCATACCATTAAATTTTTACACCTGTGTTAGTGTTCCAATTTCACTCGTTTTCCGTTCCATTCCATTTCATTCTATTTTACCTGGATACAAGCCAAAATTGAATGGCTCATTATGATTTTTTTAAATAAGCTAGCATTTTCCATTTCTGATTTCAACAACTTTCCACCATTTTAACGTTTTTCAAAAAACTTGTGTCAATTGTAATTATTTTAGTAGGTTTGAGGTTAAGAAGAAGAAAAAACGTTTTTCTCTAAAAATTATAAACACATTAATTTACAAATCAGAATAGCTCTAGTTTCTGCCTTTTTCTACACAGAAGAAATTATTGCCAATAAAATTTCAATTAAAATTTTCTTTGATTTCAAATTAATTTTCGATTAAAAGTTTAATCTTTCAATTAAAATTTTAATTGAAAATGAGCATGGTGTCGAAAAAATGTTTAGTTTACCATATGTACTATTGAAAACATATTTAAAAAAACTCTTAGGTCCGATTACTGAATGTCCAATTAGCTACTAACTAGGACTTTAACTGCCGCATAATTTGTAACCGGACATTCAGTAATCGGGCCTTAATATGCGTTTCGTAAAGTCATATTATTTTGTAGTATTTATATTTTTCGTTCTATTGCAGATATAAAAATTATCAAATCAGTCAAAAACATAAGAAAATTAATAAATATTTATTAATTATATTTTTAATATCACACATTTATATAAAAGCGCCGTAACTTAATTGAAAATTTTGACGATTTTTAATTAAATTTTTAATTGATATGATTAAAACTTTCATTGAAAAATTTCAATTAAAACTTTACAAAAAAATTTAATTGATATAACGATTTTCTTAATTTGTCCGAATTCAATTAAATTTTTAATTGTATTTACAAATACTTTAATTGAAACTCGATTTTAATTTTTCTGTGTATGGACAGGCTTCATCAGTGATTTTCCATTAAATTGTATTATTGTTTATATTTTATTGTCAGATTGTCTCTATATGATAACTTTTCAATAACCCGCCGGCTGTAGGAATCGTACCTGTGCCTATTTCTATATTACAAACGTAACTATACAAAGGTGCGGCAGCTTAGCCATCTCTCCCAAGTAAGGCCTTGAATGCAATGTAGCTAATTCATTGTTTTTTTTCCTATTCAGATTTCTGTTATTGCTTTTTACTCAGAAGTGATTAAACATAGACATTGGGTCCCTTAAAATTAGATTTGTCAGTACACCCCTCAATTTTATTGGAAATGGTCCCGAGTGGAAGAAATCGAAATGGCCCATATTGGAGAAAAAGTATATTACTATTAAAAATTCCCAAAATTCTAAATTTCGAAAATAAATATTTTTTATTCCATTTATTCATTTAATATAGTCAAAATGATTCAGACAAAGAATTTTGATTTCGTCGGATATCACTAACCCACTTTAGCCTGGAATCCAAAATGACCCACGAATTTGATAAAAATGCAAAAACGTGTTTTTTTAAAATAATTTTAAAGATTTTTTAGAATGCCTAATGTGGAGATGTCGATTGCTATTTGTACCCATAATTGTACGTTTTCCAAAAAAAAAAAAAATCGATTTCTCCCAATTGGGACCATTTCCAATAAAACTGGGGTGTGTAATGAACGAAAATCAACGAATCGCTATTTTAAGGGACAATCTTATAGACATATACAAACATTCAACTTTAAGATTTTTGTTTATCTTGCAATCTCCTGCGTGTATTTTGTTTTATTTTTGTATGTATTGTATTATTAATTGCAATGGAATTTAAAACCATTACCACTAACCAAATCAATTAAAAGCATTATCAGTAATTAAAAAAGGGTAATAAAAAAAAATTTCATTACAATTCATGTTAATTCAGTGCTAATGATGCCATCAATTAATTAGTCCCATGTATGGTTTTCCATACAATAGTTACGCAAATTTGCTATTTACTTCTTTTATATGGAAAGAAATAAAATAAGAATTAAGAATAAATCACATATATAACTTATGGTACCCAAGTAAGGGTAGGGTATCAACACAAAAGAAAACTTAAGGATTGTCTTGTCCTTAAGTCAAAAAAGTTACAAATAAAAAAAGGGCTTTCAATTAGTTCGATGGTACATTAACCAAATAACCAGTGAAACAAAAAAAAACAAAAACACTCACACAGACAAAATGAATACCGAACAAACTGAAACCTCTTAAGCTATTCAAACCAATGTAGATAGATATTTTAACAGAGTTTGGGCTTAAGAAAGTTTAGCCAGGATTTTCTATTTCTTTTTCTGTTTTTTTTTCTTTCTTTATTTTTTGTTTTACTTAACAAACCAAGCAGGTGAATTTGTCGAATATGTCTTGAATACAAAACTCATAAAATATAACAAAATACCTAAGGAGAAATTTGGCTAAACGAAATTGAAAATTTCGTGGCATCTTAACCGTATGAAAAGAAAAGAGTAAGGTTTGACTAAAACTTTTTCGTTTTTTCATTAAAGAAAGACAAACACATAAGTTCTTTGTTTTGTTGCTGTTGTTAATGTTCAATCTTAAAGAATAATTGTACAAACAAAGAACGTATTGCTTAATTTTTTTTTCATATTAAATAAAATTAAAAGGAATATTGAATTTAATTTCACTAAGGGCAGATTATTACTCGTTTAAATACAACCTTAAGTAAATACTAGGCAAAGGTTTTAGACTCTAGTTGAGGTCTTGTCGTAGAACTTTTGCGTCAAAAATTCGGAAATCTGCTAAAATGTGCAAAAAGAAAACAAGTAATAATTGAAGTAGTATATGACGGCTATATTATACCCTAAGCCAGAGTACGATTTTGGTTTAGGGTTTTGGGAAGCGAATAAAATTCCGTCAAGGGAATTTAAACAATGCTTCAATAAATAATGTAATATATAATAACTTATAACAAACACTGGGTATTGTTGAATTTTTTTGGAAAGATACATGACCACAAAGTTATTTTATCTTATAACATATAATGTCCAATCCAAATTTTTAAAGTGCTTTATATAGCCTTCTGTAGAACATATTTGGGCAAAACCATGCAGGGTGGTCTCTATCAGAGCTCTTAAAAACTGTTCCAAAAATCGGTGCGATAAGATCAGGGGGAGAGTCACCTCTAATACAATTAAAATTTCTTAACTGCTTTACATTGCCTTATGTTGAACATATTTGAGTAAAACTTGGCATGGTGTTCCAAATAAGTGTTCTGCCAAAATTGGGCTGAACAGAGCAAGGGGGTATGGAACATCCTATACAAAAAAAATAACATTTTTCCAAAAAAGGTACTTCTCCAAAAAAAAAAAATATTTTTCTTAAAAGGAAAAATTTTTTTCCAAAACAAAATACAGTCGAACATCCATAACTCGAACTTCTCTAACTCGAATTTTCTCTAACTCGAACTAATTAGGTTGGCAGTAGCGTTAAAAGAATAAATAATATACAATTCTCCTTCTGTAACTCGAACTTCCACAACTCGAAGTTCTCCATAATTCGAACGAAATACATACATATGAATTCTATAACTCAAAGTATTTTGCTTGTTTTATTGGTTTATTGATTTTGCTCGTTTGTTTTGGTTTGTTTATTTTGATTTCTTTTGCTTGTTTAGCTGGTTTGTATATTTTGCTTGCTTTTTTCGGGGAAATCCCTTTTAGTACATCATGTGCTTCTTTATGTTTGCGTAAGTATCAGTACTTGCATAAATTTCATTCGCGCTAGACAATAAATGTTTAAATCGTATTTTATTTTATTATCATGGCAACTAAACGTGTTTTAAAATGTTTGTCAATTGAAGAAAAATACAAACTAATAAAAGATGTCGAAGGTGGATTAAAGAAAAAGGAAGCAGCTGATAAATATGGTATCCTGGCTTGTACCGTCTCAACGATTTTTAAAAATAGAGAATCAATTATCAACTCTTTTGGATCTGGATTTCGTCTAAATAGTAAACGAGTTAAGACCCCAATATTCAAAAATATCGACAAAGCAGTCCTCGATTGGTTTACAGCAGTTAGAAGTCAAAACATGCCTATATCTGGAGGAATATTAAAGGTAAAGGTAATGGAGTTCGCAAAGCGTTTTAGTGATCAGGTATTTAGGAAAACGGTTAATTGATGAAACGTTCAATTAATATACAAAATATTTTGTGTTTTTTAATTTTAGGCATGATGTGGCTTATAAAAAAGTGTGCGCTCGAAGTCTCCGTAAGTCGAAGTTTTTTTTGGGATAATGATGATTCGAGTTATGGAAGTTCGACTGTATCTCTGTCCAAAAAAGTAAGGTTATGAATAGATTGCATATAATGCAAACCCAGCAAAATCCTTCATTACTAAATAAGTAGTTATATAATAGAAATTCATAGCTCCGCACAACTTATTTTTTGGCATCTAAACTCATTATTTTTGTTTGGCGTGGTCGTTTTTATAAGTAGTCACTTACATGCTCGCTTACTAAAAAATGAAAAGTAAGTAGTTATGAGATTCTGAATAATAAGTGGTTACACAAATGGTTACGAAAAGTTGAATTATAAGTGGTTATCCGACTGCTTACTTGATTCTTAAAAATAAGGAGTTACACAAATACTATTAGCTCCAGAAAATAAATTCAGAGAAATTAAAGTTTTTGCTAGTATGTAATCTTAGAACTCGTCATAAAAATTTGAACACAAAACATATTTGCATATAATAAATAAAATTTTATAAAATTTAACTTTATAAAAAGTACTTATTTAAACTATTGCGAGTACGTCATTATTTTATATTTAAAAGTAATGACTACAATAAGCCGTTATTAGCTAGTCATTATTTTATATTACAAAATAATGCAAAAGGTAATGATATATCATTATTTGTAATGCAGACACCAATGAGGTGTCATTACCAATATTTTGCGGGGAATATTCTCTTTCTAATTATGGAATCCGTTTTTCGATATATACCCAGCAAAATATTTAATTGCCAAATAAGTGATTACACTGTGTGACAGAATAAAATACCTGGGACGTGATACTGTTTTCCTGGTAGGTGTTGTCGAGCACAACAAGAATCTGTTTTTAGAATTTGCCAAACACCTCCAAAATCTTAAGTTGCGGGTAAAAAACCCGGTTTTTCGTACAAGCCAATCACTTTGTTGAATATCAACCGATTTTAAGTTTCTCAGCGGATTTAGAAAGATGAAATTTCTGTGTATTTCTCCTGCAATCACATTTTTTCCCAATTCTTTCGCCATTTTCCAACTTTGGAGATGTTTTTACATAGTATTTTTATAGGAACCGTACTATTTATGAATTTATTAAAAAACGAGTAAAAAGGTTAAAGTCGGGCATGCCGACTATACAATACCCTACACCAGTCTTGGTAAAAGCCAACTAATGTTTGGATCCGAAATTCTAATGGGTTAAAATGATGCTTGTGTCAAAGTTTTCTATAATGTGAGTCAGCGCACCAAATTTCATTAAAATATCTTAATATTTGCGATCTGCAGTTTGTAACCAAGCCAATTTTGGGGGACCCTTATAGGGGCACTAGGTCTAAACATGGACCGATGTTCACCAAAATCAATAAGCTTCGTCCTTGATCCAAAATAGGCCTGTGTACCAATTTTCATCAAAATATCTTAATATTTGCGACCTGCAGCGTATAAACAATATAATTTTGGGGGGACCCTTATATGGGCACTAGGTCTAAACATAGACCGATGTTCACCAAAATCAACAGGCTTCGTCCTTGGGCTGATATAGGTCGGTATACCAAATTTCACCTAAATATCTTAATATTTGCGACCTGCAGTTTGTAACCAAGCCAATTTTGGGGGACCCTTATATGGGCACTAGGTCTAAACATGCACCGATGTTCACCAAAATCAATAGGCTTCGTCCTTGGGCCAACGTAGGTCTGTGTACCAAATTTCATCAAAATATCTTAATATTTGCGACCTGCAGTTTGTAACCAAGTCAATTTTGGGGGGACCCTTATATGGGCACTAGGTCTAAACATGGACCGATGTTCACCAAAATCAATAGGCTTCGTCCTTGGGCCAAAATAGGTCTGTGTACCAAATTTCATCAAAATATCTTAATATTTGCGACCTGCAGCGTATAAACCATATAATTTTAGTAGGACCCTTATATGGGCACTAGGTCTAACCATGGACCGATGTTCACCAAAATCAATAGGCTTCGTCCTTGGGCCGACATAAGTCGGTGTACCAAATTTCTTGGTCCTAGACCCACCTTATAGTATACCGATCGGCCTTTTTACTCGTTTGGTGTTACAAACATCAGCACAAACTTATAATACCCTGACCACATAGTGGTGTAGGGTATAAATATATTTATTTACGAGTAAAACGCAACTTCGTTTTTAAAAATCCGTTAGGAATTCACTGAGTTATTAAACTTTTTATTAAAATAAAATTTGTGCAAAAATAATTTTTTTGATCATTCCACTCAAAATGTTTTCTTGACAGTTTTTGTTATTCAGCATCATTAGTATCCCGTCGAAGTGACCAGCAATATTAAGAAATCATTTTTATTTTTTTTTTTTTACTTCAAAACATTTTTCCATTGCAATCAGTTCTTGGTGAGCCAGGCTCATTGCAAACTGGCCCAGGTTGTCTGGGAAGAAGTCCAATTGTGAATGCAGGAAATGAATTTCTATGTATATGTTGCAGCCCATTTCACCATACGCACTTAAAAATTAATTAACAATCGCGACATAGTCGTCGCTTCTTGATTACCAAGAAAATTATTACATAGCGCAACAAAACTTTTCCATGCGCGCATTTCAACGGAACTTAGCTTGTTAATAAAGTTCTCATCTCTCATAATTTTACGAAATTGAGGTCCAATGAAAATAACTTAAATTCATCAGTAGTGGCATTCTCTAACTTTTTAACTACAAAATTCGGTAGTTCAATTGACAAGTTTTCATAGTAAACTGACAACTTAACTACCGAATTTTGTCGTTAAAAAGTTTGAGAATACCACAGAACAGTTAGAAAATCCAACTACAGATAAAAAAGTATTAGATTTGGATTTTATTTTGGCTTCACTTAATTTGGGGAACACCGCTTTATCTTAAAGGCAAAAGGCTTCGCCGTTTTCATAAATTTTTTATACAAATTGCTTCATGTATCCCAACTTTAAATGCAGTGGTGGCGATTTGGTGCACGAATATCCTATTCACAAAGATAGCATGGATATTTTGTGTAACCACCTTGCATACCAAATAAAATTGTAAAAACCTTTAAATCAGCGATGACCTTTCCATTTATGCGTGGCATAGCTGACGAACCGGAGTAATTTTTTCATCACTTCGTAAGTTTCTTTTGTGCTAGTCGCATATGCGATTGGTACTGATGGTAACAGATTTTCGTTATGCAACAAAACAGCTTTCAAGCATATACATACCAGTATAAATTTAATACAATATAAAAAAATTTAAATCCATTAAAAATCAACTTTTTGAAGAATACTTACTTTTACATAAATCGTCAATAAAAAGCCGCCATTAGTCTGCTTCATAATTGTGGTTTAATGCCGAAAATAGTTTGGGTACATCTGCGCAATACACAAGATTACTGTCATTTCATCAGTCTTAAAACTTTCTTCAAATTACAAATTCCGGTCACTTCTACAAGATGTTACGCGAAAACCTTTTTCCACCAAATTTCACTGCTTTAATCGCGACCCGAGGATTACAAATTGTCGTTTAGACAAATGTAAATCGCGAACGAGATCGCCGAAATCTGCGTTTGAAACAATATGCCGTTCAGTTGTCGTAGATTTGGATGGCAGATACTCTTCTTCTTCCAGATCTTTTTCAGTTTCAACAGGAGATATGCTCGTTGTCAGAACTTCATCATTCGCAGATATAGGTTTTGTAGCAGTTGCAACATTTGCGTACTTTATATTTTTGCGGGTTCTAAAAGTGTAGACTGAAATATTAGTTTCACAAAAGTAACAATCATCTGAGGGCAAATTACCGCAGTTACTTAAAAGATTACAAAGATTAAAATTAAGTTAGAGGAGAAGCATTTCGTTCCTTTTTTACAAATGTGAGTTAAAGTTGTAACAATAGTTATTCGTCTTCTTTTATTTGCACTTTAAAAACGTGATTTTTTAACAATTTCGAACGCTTACGACTGCTGGAATCTGGCCCCTGGTTTATGAAAGAGCTGATGATGCCAAGTCATAGGCGCAGAAAAAGGCAAGGAATCTAACGGTTGAACTTTGCATTTTTTAAGTGTTGCACAGCAATATTCACAAACAACCGACTAAATTTATAAGAGCGTTTGAAGAGTTTTTGTATACTTCCACCACTCCAATATTGTTTTTAAAATCACGCCTATGACTAATATCCGTAAATAAGCCACAAATGTAGCAAAATTTATTACCTTTGTCGCACATTTTTATTTTAATTGCATACGATATAATAATATAATATCATTAGTTAGTATAGGATACTAACTTTATACCATGCAAATAAAATACCATTCTCTTTCATTGCAGTATTTTATACAATGTCAACTAGGATATCTCCAGCAAAATAAATTTTAACACAAATTTTAATTCAGCGGAATGTAAATTTTTGTATAAATGACAAATGTGGCTCCCATGAAAAAAAGTTTGGCGAACACTGTTGTACCAATTATGCCCTGATTTGTGTTTATAAAATTGTACCTACACCAAAGCTTCACTAAATAAACAGAAAGCGCATAAAAACAACACGAAAAACATTGTGCGGGCATTTATGCAAAAATTTGGTTTTAATAAAAAGTTTAACAATGTCAATTCTTATTGGATTTTTAAAAACGAAGTTGCGTTTTACTCATAAATAAACATATTTTTTTTTAATAAATTCATAAAAAGTACGGTTCCTATATAAAATACTATGTAAAAACATCTCCAAAGTTGGAAAATGATGAAAAAATTGGGGAAAAATGTTTTTCTTCAGAAATACACACAAATTTCTCAAGGTTACATAAATAACATTATATCATGCGAAGGGTCTTAGTTTCACCTTTCTAAATCCGCTGAGAAACTTAACATCGGTTGATATTCAACTAATTTACTGGCTTATAAGTGCATAAAGGTACGAAAAATCGGTTTTTTACCCGTAACTCAAGATTTTGGAGGTGTTTGGCAAATTTCAAAAACAGATTCTTGTTGTACTCGACAACACCTACCAAAAAAATAGTATCACTTCCCAGGTATTTCAGTTTCATTATTTTTTGTAACACTGTGTTATATAATAGAAATCATAGCTCCGCACAAGTTATTTTTTGGTGTCTAAACTCATTATTTTTGTGTGGCGTAGTCGTTTTTATTAGTAGTCACGCTTACCCGCTCGCTTACGAAAAAATGAGAAATAAGTACTTATGACATTCTGAATAATAAGTGGTTAGCCACATGCTTACCAAAAGTTGAATTATAAGTGGTTATCCGATTGCTTGATTCTTAAAAATAAGGAGTTAAGCAAATACTACTAGCTTAAGGAAATACATTCAGAAAAATTTAATTTTTCTCTAGTGTTTAATTTTAGGACTCGTCATAAAAATTTAAACATAAAACATATTTACATATCCCAGTGTAGAAACGGTAATGACATATCATTATTTTTTGGACTACAAGTAATGACACCCACTTACCTTCTGCATTATGTTAAAACAAATAATAATGAGTTACTGATAATGACTTATTTTTAACATTATTTTAAATAGAAAATAATTTTCTAGATTTTTTTGAAAGTTTTTTGAAATCTATTATTAGACTCAATATTTTTAAACACTGGTAAGGATATATATAACCACTTATTTTTTGTATATTGGCGAGTAAGCTTACTTGTGTACAGCAGGTCAATTATGGTTTCATCTATTAAATATTACATGTCGATATAGCTCAGATGGTGGAGCTATTGACTGGCAATCTGTGGACCCAGGTTCGATTCCCGCACTAGCAAATTTTATTTAAAACGAGTTAAAAGGTTAAAGTCGGGCATGCCGACTATACAATACCCTACACCAGTCTGGTTAAAAGCCAACTAATGTTTGGATCCGAAATTCGGATGGGTTAAAATGGGACTTGTGTCAAAATTTCCTATAATGTGAGTCAGCGAACCAAATTTCATTAAAATATCTTAATATTTGCGACCTGCAGTTTGTAACCAAGCCAATTTTGGGGGGACCCTTGTATGGGCACTAGGTCTAAACATGGACCGGTGTTAATTAAAATCAATAGGCTTCGTCCTTAGGCTGCCATAGGTCGGTGTACCAAATTTCATCAAAATATCTTAATATTTGCGACCTGCAGCGTATAAACAATATAATTTTGGTAGGACCCTTATATGGGCACTAGGTCTAAACATGGACCGATGTTCAATAGGCTTCCTCCCTGGGCCAACGTAGGTCTGTGTACCAAATTTCATCAAAATATCTTAATATTTGCGACCTGTAGAGTGCGCACAAGAATGCATGGACAGACAGACAGACGGACGGACATCGTTAAATCGAAATAAAAAAAATTCGGAGCCGATCGGTATACTATAAGGTGGGTCTAGGACCAATATTTTTTGGTGTTACAAACATCAGCACAAACTTATAATACCCTGACCACATAGTGGTGTAGGGTATAAAAAGAAATACAATAAAAAATATTTTTTTTTATTTAATTTATTTTTTTGAAAATCTATTTTTAGACTCATTATTTTTGTCAGTACTGGTAAGCACATGGGTAACGATATATTTTTTTATCTTTCGTATGCTGTTGTGTAACCATAACTCATTATTTTTCGCGGCATTGCCATATAAAGGTAATAAGAAATGTAATAACAAAAGTAACTAGTTACCATTACCAAGTATGTAGTTACATAACCCCATATCTGGTAATGATTTTCTACACTGGGATAATAAATAAAAATGTATAAAATTTAACTGTGTAAAAAGTAGTTTAAATTATTACGAGTAAGTCATTATTTTATATTTAGAAACAATGAATACAATAGGCCGTTATTAGGAAGTCATTATTTTATATTATAAAATAATGCAAAAGGTAATGATATATCATTTTTGGTAATGCAGATAGTAATGAGGTGTCATTAACAATATTTTGCTGGGTAGTATCATATTTCAGATATACAGTATCGAATTGTTCTACCTGCTCATTTTGCATACAAAAGTGACAAAACTTATATCTTCTTTATCGTTTTTCTCGATAACAATTTTTTGGTGTATGGGTCAATGACACTGTTCAACAAAATCAATTTTTTCCAAAATGACAAGGTTCTGACAACCGATTCTGGCAGAGGCGACAGAAAAATATACGTGTATTGGCGTTTTAGAAGTTGATTTTTAGAATTGAGCCGCAAACGCATCAGCTCGTGAGATCTCATTGCTAGACCCGAAATATTTTGGGAATCATCATAAAACAAACCAAGGTTTATTTTGAGGGGCACTTTTGTTTACTTTTTTCTGTCCATAAGGTGAGTCGTTCTAATGTACCTTAGACCACCCATGAAATGTATGAGATTTTCAGAAGTGCTTTTTTTATTCGCTCCACCGGCAGTCTCCGATAGCTTGGGCATAAAAAATAATATGTGTATAAAAATTGGATCTCTTGGTGGCATACAGGCCAGTCAGTTTGAACTTTTAACCCTAAAAATTACCTAAAAACACTTAAAAGCTTTTCTGCGCCATAACTTCTAAATTTGAAGTTTTTTGAAAATACACTATATAGACAGTTTTATATACAATAAGAAGACAAATACTTACTTCATACTATACTTCCACCTAAGTATGATGTATAATGAAGTTTTAAAGGGACAATTCAAAATTTGTATGAATTTCGACAGAGACAATTAAGATTGGTGTTCATTATTTTGTAATAATATATCTAGTTTTCATAAAGTAATTACATTTGGAACATATATCGGTTATTCCATGACAAATTGACCAAAATTTGACTTTGAAGTATCGGTTTATTATACATAAATATATGGGAAAATCTACGAAACAGGTCGATTTCAGATTTTAAAAACAGAAAATTTCAAATTATTGGCACACAGTTTTTTATAGATTAACTTATTTAAAATGCATTAAAAAGAAGTAATCTGTTCGCGTGAATAAATTTTTTTGAGTGCTGAAGGAATTATAAACAAAAAACCGCACAAATTTTCGCTAATAAATATTTTAAAATTTTAGGATTTTTTGGACATGTGACCTAACATTTTCAAGTAACCTTTCTATGCTGAGTCCGAATTTGGTTTCCAAATTATTCCAACACTTCTGTTTTTTGAGCAAATTGGGGTCAAAATTAATAAACACCTTTTTTTGGATATTTTCGAGTGGTTTTTACACACTTTTACCTCGAGTTAATAAAAAAAGATGAAACAAGATTTGCTATCATCACCGTAAGTTTATTCTAAAATGCATAGTCGCGCTATATTTCTATTATTGATTTTAAGTAATGTTGCTTTTTTAATTTTTCCGTCCGTCCATCTGTCTCTCCATGTATTTTGTGCGCATGCTCCAGGTCGCAAATATTAGGATATTGTGATGAAATTTGGTAGACCGACTTATATCGACTCAGGTACGAAGTCTATTGATTTTGGTTTAAATCGGTCTATGGTTGGACCTAGTGCTCATATCATATAGAGTTCGCCCCAAAACTGCAGCACAAAATTTAATGGCACAACCACGGTTTAAAGAATTATCGGGTCAAATATATCTTGAATGGTACATATCTCCATTACTATTATTATCTGAAAGTGCTAAATGTATCGGATTAACAGCAAATTTTTCTCCAAAAATCGCTAAAAGGTTAAATTCCAATTGAAGGCACATCCACAGCTTTAAAAACGAGTAAAAAGTTTGAAGTCGGGCATGCCGACTATATAATACCCTACACCAGTCTGACTTAAAGCCAACTATTGTTTGGATCCGAAATTTGAATGGGTTAAAATGGACGTGTGTCAAAATTCTATAAAATCATAAAAGAAGAGAAAATCGAAAATATAGCCCAAATGGGCGAATATATGGACCGATATTATCTAGAATCAATAGGCTTTTTACTTGGGACCATGTAAGTCAGCGAACCAAATTTCATTGAAATATCTTCGTATTTGCGACCTGCAGCGGGTAATCAAGCCAATTTTGGGGGGACCCTTATATGAGCACTAGGTCTAAACATGGATCGATCAATAGGATCCGTTCTTAGGTCGACATAGGTCTGTGTACCAACTTTCATTGTGTTTGCGACCTGCAGCGTGTAAAAAAACAATTTTGAGAGGTATCCTTATATGGGCACTAGGTCTAAACATGGACCGATTTCAACCAAAATCAATAGGCGTCGTCCCTGGGCCAACGTAAGTCGGTGTACAAAATTTCGTCAATATATCTTAATATTTGCGACCTGTAGAGTGCGCACAAGAATGCATGGACAGACGGACGGATGGACAGACGGACGGAGGGACGGACGGACATCGTTAAATCGTAATAATGTGGTCAGGGTATTATAAATTTGTGCTGATGTTTGTAACACCAAAAAATATTGGTCCTAGACCCACCTTATAGTATACCGATCGGCTCAGAATTTTTTTTATTTCGATTTAACGATGTCCGTCTGTCCATCCGTCCGTCTGTCCATGCATTCTTGTGCGCACTCTACAGGTCGCAAATAATAAGATATTTTGGTGCACCGACTTACGTCGGCCCAAGGACGACGCCTATTGATTTTGGTTAAAATCCGTCCATGTTTAGACCTAGTGCCCATATAAGGGTCCCCCCAAAATTGACTTGGTTACAAACTGCAGGTCGCAAATATTAAGATATTTTAATGAAATTTGGTACGCTGACTCACATTATAGAAAATTTTGACACAAGCCCCATTTTAACCCATTCGAATTTCGGATCCAAACATTAGTTGGCTTTTAACCACACTGGTGTAGGGTATTGTATAGTCGGCATGCCCGACTTTAACCTTTTTACTCGTTTTTATTATAAATTAACAAAAAAACGTACATATATGTATATGAAAGTTCTTTTGTACATTAAAACAAGGTTGAAGATATAATATTGATTCACTCCACTCTGTATAGTGTATTTTGTTCTTTCTTCTTCGCAATTATCTTTTTTAGCGTCCCAGTCTCATCATTAATATTTAAAAAGCGGGGTCAAAAATTATAAAATTTTAATCTTTTTTTAAATTTATTTCTTATAAATATAAAAAAAAACTATATATGGATTGAGTATTAAAACAAACAACATGCCCGAACGTGTCCAATTTACTAAAAATGAAGTTACCCCACAATTTAAATTAAATAAAATCAATTGAGAAAACTAAATCAAATAAAATTAAACAAAAAACAACAACTTAAAGATTTTCTCTTAAATTCAAATAAATGTTTAAAATATTTTTAAAAATTTTAGAAACATTTTCTTTGAATTACGTTTCTTACGATTTTTTACTATTTATTTTGAATAATTTAAAATAGTATCAAATGATGCTAAGGAGTACCATAGTAGTTTTGAGGTTCTAATAGTACTATAAAAAGTAATATAGCACCAACTTTATCATCCCTGGTATGAAATATATGTAGCACTGTTGTGGCACTATTGAATGTTTGGCACTTTTTAAGAAAATTTCTATATAATTTGATAAAAGGTCGATGTCGCTGGTTTTCCATTAAAAGCCACGCCTACTTAGAATGAGTAGCAAAATTGAAAAACAAATACTACACTAAAATTTTCTACAATTTTCTAGGCCACTTTCCAGTTCTTCGGGGACAATTTAATCATTATTTTGATTTTTAAAAATGAAAGCAATGGGCATAAAATTAGAAAAATTTAACTGATTCTATTGTATTGTCCGTTACTGGATTTTTTCAAAAATTTGTTATGGTATTCTGGTTCTTTTATGACAAGCAAAAGTTTTAAAAATTTCACCATACAATAGTGAAAGCTCTTTCTGCCAAAAATAAAATTATCAAAAAATTGTAATTTGTCAAAAATTACGATTTTTTTGATAATTTTATGAGATCTTAAATGAACTGAAAACTTAAAAAATGTCCAGGAACCGCAGCACACAAGAGAACTAGATTTAAGCACTTGGAGTATCCTTTAAATTTTAGCATCAAGCACCCTGAGCTTATTCCTAACAACTTTAGCCCCAAAAATCCCATGTTAATACGTAATCTTTTGGAGGAATTTGCAGGAATTTTAGAATCGGTAAAAGGTTCGACGCATCTTAAAGTAATATTTCAAAATATGAATGAGGTATTTCATATTTTATTTCTGTGAAGAAAAATTATAAAATTCTTCAAAACAAAATAAAATTTTATGTTTTAAATTGTTGACAAATGAAAATATTTGTTTGTTATGTGCTTTTTATTACATGACAATTTTGTCAAGGTTTTGCTGTGACAATTTTTATTAGAATACCAAAATTATAATAATTTTCATTCAACCCAGTTTTGTGACAATTTTTTTATTGTTATAAAGTTTAGAATAAGGGTGTAAATGTATAAATATTTGAAATAAAGGCTGAACATATTTTTTGAAACCTTAAACGTTGCTTCATTTTTTATTGGTACTTTTAAAGCTTTTTTGGCACTTTTTTGGCATCAGTTAGGCACCAAACGAAAATTCTCAAATACCATCACTGGTATGTAGGTATACTCTCTGGCAGGAATGATAAATGGGATTTTTAAAATAGTACCAACCGGCTTAAAAAATAGTACTTTTTCGACCTCTATAGTACCAAATATTTTTTCATTTAATTTTTTTTATCATTATAAATTAACAAATAAAAACTCATAAAAAATAAAGAGTTCTGTTATATCTAAATCACACGGCAATAGAAAAACGTAAAAATTTTAGTTAAAACTACTTAAAATTAGTTAAAAATTACCTTGCATAAAAAAATGCAATCAAATGACTTTAGTAAAATATTAGGAAGATAAGAACAGCAAAAACAAAACTATTAAATATATATACAAAATTTTAGTTATATTTGAATAAATTTTAGTTAACAAAAAATAACGACTTAACCCGCCAAAATCAGAAATAGATAATAATTAGTAGACTAAAAAATCACAAAATATTTAAAATCTGGAAAGCTTTTTAATAAGAATGAAAATATAGTCTTGTGAAATCAGCAGTTTATTATTTTTAGCAACCATTTCCGTTGATTTTAGCAACTAAATTGAACTTAAAAATAACAAAAATTTTGTAGATATAATAACAGTTTATTTTTGCTATTGTATTCTTAGTCTACTAATATTAATATTTTCTGCAGATTTACAGTATCATTTGGTATTTTAAATTAACTAAAAGTAACTTAGATATAACTAAAATTTTGTAAATTTACCAGTCTTATTTTTGCTGTTCTTATCTTACTAGTATTTAGCAAAAAAATCTGATAATCTCAGCAGTTTCTTTTGTAAGTCCACTTTTCTGCGATTTTTACAGCTTTATTTCTGTGAGTGTAGGGTTCCGAATTTAAAGTCCCTGAAAACCGTATTCAACTACGTTTTAAAGCGAATATTATTTTAAAGGTATTTACGGGTCTATTCTACCTTGTGAATGTCATAAGAATATTTTCGAATGAGTAAATTGACTGAAAATTAAATCAAATGAATTTAATGATTGAATTAGGTGGATTAAGAATTCATTCGATTATTCGAAATAGGGTTTAGGTATTTAATCATTCAGAATAAAAATCGAATGAGTGAATTCTTTATCAGTTTTGATGGGAAAAAACAGTTTCCTAGTTTCAAAAAACACAAAAATTTCTAGATTTCTTAATTCTCCTAATTTTCAATATTTTTTTGTATACGTATTTGAATTAAAAATGTGAAAGAACATTTTTTATGTGTTTAACTTGAGTTTTCAATAGTAATATCTAATATTTTAAATATTTTCAACATAAGTAATTTTTATTTAAAACTCCGATATTAGATGTATTCGCTATAAACACAATAATATCTATGAAAATTAAAAAAGCGCAAAAAATTTTAAAATCGGAAAATGTGTAAATAGTACTAAATGAGTCAGAGGAGCACCATAGTACGTTTAAGGTTCAAATAGTACCACAAAAAGTACTATAGTACTAACTTTATCATCCCTGTCAGAGAATGTGAAGAACAGCAAAAAAACATTTAGTAGCAGGTCGACATTCAACAGAGTAGGTTGATGTCGCTTTGTTTGATGAAATAAACACACTTCAAATATTTTAGAACAACCTATGAAATTAAAATATATGTATATATGAAGTTTAAAAATCTCTGAATTATAATTATTTATATTAAAACCAATTACAACGCAGAGTTTTTTAATTTTGTTGTATTTAATACGAATAAATATAAAATAATTTTTCTTTTTTTTCTTTTTGGTGTTTAAATTTATTACTATTTATAACATTATTTGTCTATTTTTTACCCAATACGGTATTGCAAATAACTCATGTACCGATTTTCTTAAAGAATATATTTTTTATTACCTATTAATTGCTTTTATGTTTATTTCTTTGTTCATTCGCTCATTGCTAAAATTTAACACATAAGAACATAATAGTACAACAATCCAACAAACAAAACCAAGTGATTTTGTTCAGTGCAATAGTTACCAATACATTCTCATTTTTTTGTAACATAACTAATACATTCTCATTTCTCTTTGTGGGCACCACTGGTGTAGGGTATAATTATGGGGTCCAATCTATCTGGAACGGTAGTTATTATCATAACTATCATTGTTCTGATATCATAATAGCATTACTGATACATACCGATCACGCAGGACTACAACCAATTATTTCTCAAACTGCGAATGTGCACAAAAATATAAAATTTTAAGTTCTCATGCATATACATGAAGAGATTATTATTGACATAACTTATTTATTTCTGAAGGCACACTAACCAACTTTACCTCATTTATTTTGATTATTTGTCAGTTATATGCCAGTATCAAAAAATTTTCAATTACATTGAGGCTGAAGCGCAAAAATTAAAAATCTCTGAAATGACTCTTTACTAAAAAAACAGAGTTACAGATTTTAAAGTACTACCATTTTTTCCTATTTGAGGGCACCTATTTGTTTCAATAAGGCCTGGTATCTTATGTAATATTAAACAATGATTAAGAAGAAAATCATAGTTTAGGTCTTAATTACAGTAACTTGTCGAATTTTAATCTATGATTCTACTCTAAATATTGATTAAATTTAATTACAGAAATTTCTGTGATTAAGCCTAAGATTAAGATTATTAAACATAGATTTTTCACCCTACAATTCGTGTTAGTACTTATATTTTTTACTAATGTTGGTAACTTTTTAAAAAGTTTTACGTAGACCAATTATTTTCTAAAATAAACACATTAAAATATCTCATTATGTCCTCTAAATGATGTATATCTTTAGTAACTTGCCTAGTAATGTATATCTTCGCTAAAAAAGACCAATTTTAACTAGGAAATTTTTTGGCGGAAATTAGAATAAATGACATAAATTGGATGGTTAGAATCGGTATTAATATTAATATTCCTTTAGCACAAATAAGCCACGATTCGTGGGGGTAAAATTTGACCCAAAAAAGTGAAAACAAATATTTTCTTGTCCATGTATTTAAGGTGTCTCAGAACAATTTTGCAGTTCTGCCAAATTTCAGCTAATGGGTATAATTTTTTTTCTTATATTTTTCACAATTATTGAACCAATTTTTACTATTTATCAAAATTTACTCATAAAACTTAACTTACCACATGTCCATAGGTGACCATATCTTGAAATGTCGGACAGAGCCAGTTAACAGAAGTTAAGATGTATGCATACTCTTGAGATTCTAATGTAATGAGAATTTTTAAAGACGTCATATATTTTTCCACCAAGGATTATTTTTGAATTCATATCTTTTATTCTCCACAAAATTTCTAAATTTTAATTTTAGCAATCATTCTTTGGGAGATGTCACTGCATGTGTATATTAAATTTGATCAAGATATGTTTTCCTAAACCAATAACAAATAATGTACAGGTATAGGTTTATTTATTTCCTTTTGGACCTAGTTTCCTAATTATTTCAAACTATAAAGTTTAAATTGAATGTAGTGAAAAACATCAAAAATCATCTAATCCTTCATAAATATTTCTTAACAACACCTTCCTGGACTAAAATAAAATTTATAATTATACACACTTACCCAATGAAAAAAATTAAGATATGCATGTAGCATGCAAAAAGACACTTCCCATTTGAGGCATTTAGCGATTGCAGATTTAAAAAATAACAATTTAATCATCTATTGTGTAATTTTATCACCCCGTGTCATGCGAAAAATTCAATAAAAAACCCGTATTTTGCGAGTTTTCAAAACTTTTTTATTTTCTTTTATTACTAATTCGTATTGTCAAATGAAAATATCTAAAATTAACAAATCATTGATTAAATTGTAATAAGTTACCGATATTATTTTAAGTAAGTTTAAGGTTTAATCAATGATTTCTTAATTAATAATTAAAGTAAAATAATCATTGGATACCAGCCCTAAGAGTGTGATTTTTTAACATCAGAATTATTATACACCAAAGGTTCCAGGTGATTTCCTCTTATGCTGAAAAAGTTATACCCAAAAGAGTTGAAAAACTTTTGAAAGTTACAAACAAAATTAGGGTTAATTAGGATAGTTTTTAATTGCGTAGAGCACATTAACAGTATAAATATTAAAATTTAAGATGTCCGCCTGATTAAATTCGTTGCCTCGAAAATGCTTATATCATCAAAAGTATTATATATTGTTATTAAAATGGTTTAAATCCCGAGTTACATTGAATCGCCCGGTTCCGTAGATTTGCCCACATGCATAAGTTAACAAATCGTCAACCGGCCTGCGAAATGTCCCGACCTCATTTAGTAAAATCATCATTAAGGCATATGATGCCAATAAAATATCTTAAAAGTAGATTTTGTAACAGTTTTTCGCTCTCCTGAAAATATATTAAAAAACACATGTGACATTTTGCAGGCTGGTCGACGAAATGTAATTAGTTTTCAAAAACAACATATCTTACTCTACAAAAAAATTATAACCGATCCCAACTGTCTCTGTCCAAATTTTATCGAGGGCCATTTAAAATTAAGTCTTAATACACATTTTGATGTTATCCGCTTAAAACGCCACGAGAAGTAATACTTATGCCAAAGACTAGTATGAAGAGAGTGTTTGCCCTCTGATTCTGCATAAAAACACTTATATGGTATTTTTTCGGAAAACCGCAAATTTAGGAGTAATGGCGCAAAAAAGCTTTGAACTGTTTTTAAGTAATTTTTAGGGTCAGAAGTCCAAACTGACTGGCCTATATGCGCCCGAGAGATCCAATTTTTGTACACATATTATTTTTTATGCCCAATCTATCGGAACCTGCCGGTGGAGCGAACAAAAAAATACTTTTGCAAATTTGGGTGGTCTAATGCACAAGGACTTCATAATACGAGTATGCTTGCTTACCATATCCAAAACAAAACACAAAAAAACTGAAATATTAACACACTATAGCAGAGAACAATATCAGCATTAATAATAGCAACACAACATTAGCAGCATCACCAACCACCACTACGCTTAAAAAGTTTTATATGTACTCGAAAATTACGGAAGTTAGGAAAAGTTTTGATAATCCCACAATAGTTAGTCATTCAAGTCAGTCCATTTATTTAATATTAAATGCTCTACAGTGGGAACGATTTCAATTTTAGATTTTAATATTAAAACGAAATTATCTTTTAACAATTATAAATAAAAAAGCACTATTATTTACCCACCATATCGCAGTTGCTACAACCCTAATGTACCACCCAAATGTCAGCAAATTAAAGCACGGAAAAAATCATTAAACTTTTGCTAAGGAAATTTTTCGATAAATCCAGCAGAATTTTTTTTTTTTTACTTTTTTGGTTGCCGAACGTAGGGGTCGCCTTTTTAATTTTTTTTTTTTCATTGCATTTTTCCTATATAGTAAAACAGTGGTCTCCTTGAGGCAAAAAAATCGATATATCAACCTTTAAAATCTGACTTTAAATGCCGAAGCTATAACGAAAAATTAAAAAAGCGACCCACAGTGGGAAATTTAAAAAAAAAATGGAAATAAATCTGCATTTTCTAAACGGTTTGTCCGATTCGAATAAAATCTCAGGTGGTAATTAAGGACTTGCATTTGAATTTAAGTTTTGCACTTAGGGTCTATAAACCCATCAGGAGGGACACCATAGGTCCCCAAAGTCGGGCACCTCGGGTATTACAAAAATTAAAAACGTTTATCTCTTACACGTTAAGAAATATCCGACTTTTATTTTATTTATTTGTTTTTTCTTAGCATACCAGTGCAAAAAGAACTAGTTCTTATTAACAGCACATGGAAAATGTTGTTACAAATAATTTTGGAAAATGAAATAATTAAATACAATTTTTTTATACTTATTATTATACAAAATTGCGCACATAAAATATATCGATACCGTAGATTCAATACTCTATATCTGCAAAAATACAATTGTTCAGGAGAACAATAAAACTAATTCACTTGCTTATAAGATTTTTTTTGAATCAATCTGTCTTCTAGAGTATTATTTAAAAATGGCAACTTATTCCTATATATACTTATTTTGAAATTATTCTGAAATAAAATTTTTACATAATTTTATGATAATACTAGCAGATATGTAGTTTTGATAAATATAAAAATATGCATTATTAGGAACAAATGACCATATAAATCTCGCTATACTTTTTGTGGAAAACAATATTATGTGCCTCCAAACATCAACGAACACAGAATTGTTAATCAGGGATGGAAAAGTCTCGTTTTATTGAAATTAATAATCCAGGAACTATTATATCCATATCTTATTCCAATAATTAATGGTTAGTTGGGAAAAAATATTTTCCAAAAACGAAAAAGTTTGCATTATTATATTCGTTTGCAAAATGCTAATCGCTGATTAAGTTTCTTAATTCATTTTCTGCGGTATAAATCCTTTTATTCACAATCCGCCATTATTTGGAATTTTTTCAATGCAGTGTATTTTAATCCATAATCAGTGTATTTTAATCCATAACCACTCATATCTTGCCCAAAGTTTGATGGTTAGTTTACAAAAAAAAAAAAAAAAAACAAAAGCGAAAAAAATTTTGCGAAAAGGATAATTTTACACCAATATATTCGTTTGCAGAATATCAATAGTTGATTAGCACTTCTAAGTCATTTTGTAGGCTTTTTCGCATTTCGCCGTTATTTAGCAATTTTTTAAGTGCGATTTCTTAAAATGTTTAATCTAGGGATTGCAAAAAGAACTTCACGAAAAATAAATTACAAAAAGGAAATTTTTTGCATTAATATATTTTTTTACAGAATGTAAATCGCTGACACAATTTTTGTATCATAAAGACTTTTTTTCGAGTTCCGCTATTATTTTGCAAATTTTCGAGTGCGGTTTTTTATACCCTACACCACTATGTGGTCAGGGTATTATAAGTTTGTGCTGATGTTTGTAACACCAAAACATATTAGTCGTAGACCCACCTTATAGTATACCGATCGGTTCAGAATTATTTTTATTTCGATTTAACGATGTCCGTCTGTCCGTCCGTCTGTCTGTCTGTCCATGCAATCTTGTGCGCACTCTACAGGTCGCAAATAATAAGATATTTTGATGAAATTTGGTACGCAGACCTATGTTGGCCCAAGGACGCAGCCTATTGATTTTGGTGAACATCGGTCCATGTTTAGACCTAGTGCCCATATAAGGGTCCTACCAAAATTATATTGTTTATACGCTGCAGGTCGTAAGTATTAAGATATTTTGACGAAATTTAGTACACAGACCTACGTTAGCCCAATAACGCAGCCTATTGATTTTGGTGAACATCGGTCCATGTTTAGACCTAGTGCCCATATAAGGTCCTACCAAAATTATACTGTTTATACGCTGCAGGTCGTAAGTATTAAGATATTTTGATGAAATTTGGTACACAGACCTACATTGGCCCAATAACGCAGCCTATTAATTTTGGTGAACATCGGTCCATGTTTAGACCTAGTGCCCATATAAGGGTCCTACCAAAATTATACTGTTTATACGCTGCAGGTCGCAAATATTAAGATATTTTGATGAAATTTGGTACATAGACCTATGTTGGCCCAAGGACGAAGCCTATTGATTTTGGTGAACATCGGACCATGTTTAGACCTAGTGCCCATATAAGGGTCCCCCCAAAATTGGCTGGGTTACAAACTGCAGGTCGCAAATATTAAGATATTTTAATGAAATTTGGTGCGCTGACTCACATTATAGAAAATTTTGACACAAGCCCCATTTTAACCCATTCGAATTTCGGATCCAAACAATACACCAGACTGGTGTAGGGTATTGTATAGTCGGCATGCCCGACTTTAACCTTTTTACTCGTTTAAATTTATAATCTAGGGACTATAATACACATTTCATAAAACAAAGTTTGGTGGTTAGTTGCAAAAAAGAAAAAATCGCGAAAAATAAAATTTGCAAAAAGCTAAATTTTTGCATCAATATATTTGTTTGCAGAATGTAAACCGCTGATTATCTTTTTTAATTAATTCTTTGTACCATAAAGCCTTTTTCGCCCTTTTCCGCGATTATTTTGCAATTTTTTAACTGTGTTTTTTTTTTAATCTTTAATGTTGGGAATATAATACTAATTTCCACACCATAGTTTGGTTCTTAGTTTGCAAAAAAGAAATCGCGAAAATATTTTGCAAAAAGGAAAATTGATCATTATATTCGTTTGCAGAATCTTATTCGCCGATTGAGCTTTGAAATTATTTTTTTCTACCATAAAAGCTTTTTTAGCGTTCCGATATTATTTTGCAATTTTTTAAGTGCGGTTTTTTTAAATCTATAATCTAGGGACTATAATGCACATCTCCTAAAATAAACTTTGGTGGTTAGTTGCAAAAAAAAATATTTCCGAAAAAAGATCTGTATTTGAAAATAAATTTGTTTGTAGATATGGGAAAATGTAAAATGTTCAAAAAAGTGGCAAAGAATGGGTATTTTGCTTGCAAATTTATGATATCATAGATGGATATAATATCAACAATGATTTTGCCATCAAAAACTCATTTTGGCCAAAATTGCAAATATAGAGTATTGAATATAGGGTCTCGATATATAAAAGACAAAAGTATTGTTACAAATATTAAAATAAAAAAATTGTAAAAACTGGGACAAAAAAGTACACAAAAAAAGAGAAAAAAAACTTGATGTAACTTAAGCATAATGTTCAAAAATATAATGCTTAAATTGCTTTGCATTGCTTACGGCTTGAATTCTGTGACCCAATACTGCTCTTTGGAACCAAATGCAGTATCAGAGGCAACTCTCGAAATGCTTTTTCGAGAGTTCCCTCTGATAACGAATTGCAACAATCTCTTTTCCTCTGTTCGATGTAAAAAAAAGTTAAGTCCTTTGAATAAATAATCTGGTTGTTTTGTATAGATTATTTTATGTAGGAAAATAAGAGAACGGCACTTTAATAAATTAACAAACGATAAGTTATAAATCTGTTTCCAGAAGCGTGAAATTCGTGCGAAGCGTTGAATTCCAAAAATATATCTGGCAATATTATTAAATGTTGCATTTAGTTTCCTTTTACTTATATAATCACAGTTCGAAAAAAGTTCGCATCCATACATTGTTGGCTACAAGTACGTCTTAGCTAATAGCATTCTGATTTTAAATGGTGTATGGTATTGTGTCATCCACAAATTTAGTAACATAGAAAAAGATTTCCACATATCATGTTAATATGATCTGATTAATCAAGACGTTTGTTAAAAATAACTCCTAGGTTTGAAAATTAAAATTTGTTATTTTTTAACTACCTTGGTGTAGTATTTTGCAAATATAAGATTCAATAAAAACAATACAATAAAAAATTTATTAATTAATATTTTGTATTGAAATTTCACAACTAAATACATTTTTTAATTCTTAATACAAACCAGCTTAAATTTTTTGGAAAATTTCAAAATGAATCCCATACAATCTCAAAACAATTCCGTTGTGGAAACCGAATTTTTTGCCAACCGAATTGATTCGGTTGCTGCAACCTCGTAATTCGGTTGTCCCAACCGAATTCAGTTGTGACAACCGAATTCGATTTCAATTCCGTTGCGACAACCGAATTATCGGCTGTCACAACTGAATTCGGTTGAGGCAACCGAATTACGAGGTTGCAGCAACCGAACGAATTCGGTTGGAAAAAATTCGGTTGTCACAACGGAATTGTTTTGAGAGTGTAATTTCTAAAAAACTTCTGAAAATCCCCAAAAATTTGTTTTTTTAGTTTTTTGGGAATATTGGTCCTACCAATTACGGGGCGCAGGATTCCCCTCACACAATTATTAGGAACATATTGAGCCATGCAAAAAGTGATTAAAACTTTCGATTCTAGCTTTGCGTTTGGAGTAAATATGGCATAAAGTATAAATTTGTAAAAAAAATAGGTTTATTTCGGAAGGGCCTAGAACCCACAATAATTGAAATTTTCTAACACTTTTCCATAGCAATATTATACATGAAGTAGTCTTTTAGAAAAGTATAAATAATGTACATGTTAATTAACAATTATTTTTTATAAATAAAAAAGAATGAAAATACTTTTTTAGCTAAAAAATGGCAAAAAACGACTTTTTTCAGAATTTTAAATTTAAATGCATATAACTTTTTAATTACAAAAGGTTTTTTAAAAATTCTTTCTGTAGAATATTAACCAATTTGTTGGTAAATCATACAAAATATTTCATCGGAGGAAATTTTAATCTTATATTTGCAAAATACTAGAACGAGGTAGTTAGAAAATAGCAAATTTTAATTTTCAAAGTCGGATATTTCTTAACGTGTAAGAGATAAACTTTGCGTGTCGCTAACTTTTTTGTAGAACTCGGTTAGTACATTTTACTAATGAAAGTTTTTAAATCGAGAGAAAATTAAGAATTCTGGATCGTTTTTAATTTTGGTAATGCCCGAGGTGCCCGAATTTGGGGACCTATGGCGTCCCTGCTGATGGGTCTATAGATCCCAAGTTCAAAACTTTAACTCGAATGCAAGTCCTTAATTCCCACCTAAAATTTTATTCCAATCGGACACACCGTTTAGAAAATCTAGATTTATTTCCATTTTTGTTTCAAAATCTCCCATTGTGCGACCCCTACATGCGGCAAAAAAATGTTTGGAATTGTCTTGCAAAAATACTCCATATTTGAAGGTGTACCGCGCACTTTTTTTTTGCCTGTAAGGTGGCACAGTCTACTGCACATACCTCTGCTTGGCGTTGTCTGAAACCTGGAAGAATAAAAGGGGAAATATTAATTTCATGGCCAAATACTGACTACTAGGGATGCCGAACGGGACTGGTTTTTACAAATCCCGGGATTCGGGATTTTAAAAATTGAAATCCCGGGATTCTTCGGGATCCCGGTATTTATCGGGATCCCGGGATTTTTCGGGGTTTTGGGATTTTCTTGTTTCATCATATTTTTAATTTTAAAAACAAATAGCTCAAATAAATCCTATAAATTAAAATAATTCATTATAAATCTACTTATTATTTTTTGAAGTATGAAGAAATAAACAAATTAATCCGGATTCACAATGCTGGAGTACTCCTCGCTGCACAGTGGAGTGTGTAAAATAGAGATAGCATAATACAAAAAATATGGAGTACTACAACATTGTGAATCTGGCTTTAAACAGAAACTCCATTTATAGAAATAAGTATGTAAAAATAGCAGAGCAAGCTACTTAAAATTAGTAAAAAAGGTTCCGCGATTAAATCTACTGAAATCAGCAAAACTTGTTTGCTTAACAACCCTACGGGGAATGAGGAGTCAATTGCCCTCCAAGGACCTGTCCCGTGACCGGTCAACCGAAGGCATATAACTAAATTAGTACAAATATGAACAAAAGAAAATTAATTAATTTTCTAAGTATTTACTGATCCGTTATTTTCACTGTTGCTTTTAAAAAAACTTGACCGATACCGAAATAAAAACAAAATTCGCGGCATATTTTTAAAAATATTTTTTATTTATTTTACTCTTTTATTTATTTTTAACTTTATTTTGTCACGATTTGCTGATTTTAGCTCTTATTTTAAATTTCTATAATGTTTTGCTAAGAAATTTTAAGTTTTGTAGTTTCAACATTTTTTTAATGTTAAAGCTGTTTTAGTTTTAACAATTGGTATTTCATTTAACTTTTCTTTGTAATTTAAGGGGAATTTTTTAAATTTTTATTTATATTATCAGAGGTTTTGAGGTAATTTTCTAATTTTTAATTGATTTTTTAATTTAATTTTGGCCAACGAAAAAACCAAGTCAACTGCCATTAAGGGACCTATCCCATGACCGGTCAATCGGGGGCATATTCAAGGCACGTCCACCATATTTGTGTGTGTGTTAATGTTGTTTTCTTTTCTATTTTTTTCTTTGCCATGTTTTTTTTATTTGCTGTGTGTGTGTTTGTTTTTTCTTTCTCTTTTTTATTTGAACAGAAACGAAAAACATAACTTAACCATCAGCCAGCCATCACGCATAAGCAACGTTAGCTCAGACGGTAGAGCGTTTGCCTCACAAGCAGAAGGTTGTGTTATCGAGCCCTACTTCGACGCCAAGTAGATTATTTTTAATTCTTAATTTTTTATTAGTTTATTTGAAAAGCTATTTTTAGACACACCACCTTACTGCCACAATGTGTCTAAACTGTGGCAATTGGTCATTTCCAATGACAACGCCATGTTAAAGTGATATGTCTCTTTCAAACAAAAAGACCAATCAGCGACCGGTCTCCGCCCCCTTGGGACCTATCCTGCGTGTCATCTGGGACCGGTCCCTTTCCCCGTAGGGAATGGTTAAATTTCCGAAATATAAGTAATATACTTATGAGTTAAATTTAAGTAAATTTCAAATTACAATTTACTTCTGAAGAAACTTTTTAACTAAAAGTTGCCAAAACACTGCTTATCTACAAATTTTTAGTTATATTTGTAAAAAATTTATTGAATGCAAATACAAACTACTCTGCCGAAATCATCAGAAATATTTAGTGACTATTAGTTTTTTTAAATCAACTAACATTAAATACTATATTAAGCACATACCTCTGCTGATTTCAGAAAGGCAGTTTGTGAGATTTTTCTAATTTAACAAAAACTTGCTGTTTTTAGTCGGCAAAATTATTTTGAAAGAAGTTATGATTTTAGCAAATCATCAATAAAATAAATAAAAACATATCCGTTTAAAGATTAAATAAAGCTGAATTATGATTTTTAAAAGTTTCACAGCTGAATAAACGTTTTTAAATTATTAACATTTTTATTCAGATTTATTCAATCTGTAATCTATTTTAATCTATTACTTACACTCATAAAAAAAGTCCGTACAAATGTATAGTTCAAAATTGTGCTGGCGCAAATACATGTACTATTTCCTGTTATTTTAGCAGAATTTGGACCTATTTGTACGGACGTTTTTAGAGAAAATAACAGAAAAATTAGTTCAATTTAATCAAAACGCTTTTGTACTAACTTTTTTTTATAAGTGTATGAATAGGAAAAATTAGTTTTTTAATAACATTTAATAAGATATTGATTTTGGTCGAATATAACAATAAAAACAAATACAAAGAGGTAAAATATGCCAAATAATGAAATCGGAAATCCCGGGATTATTTCAAGTCTAATCCCGGGATTTCGGGATTTCTAAATCCCGAAAATCCCGGGATTTTCGGGATCGGGATTTCGGGATCGGTATCCCTACTGATTACCCAGCAGAAATTACTTCTTGCTTTCAATCAGTTTTATCAAAGAAAAGGTGAATGTATAAACAAAATGTTTATAAATAGTGGTTATGTGAAACACAAGGACAGACATTTTTTTCAGTAGTTTCCATAATTTTTTGCGTTCCCTTTCGCTTTTTTAAGAAAAAAGTTTTTATAATATAAAAACAATAACTTATTTCCTTTTTTGTTATTTAGAATTGTCGACTAATGTGGAAGTCTGGATATTTTTATATTTTACGAAGCTTCCTAAATATTGTTCAAAACAATCACAAAAACACACTTTTTGGATTTCAGCAAATAAATTAACTAAAGTATAAATTTGTACAAATTTTTTGAGCTTTTTGTAGTCTACTAATATTCAGGAAAAAGTTGTATTAATTTTAGCATGAAATTTTTTCATTTACAATCGACAAAATGTTTGCTGAGATTCCCATTTTTTCTGGTAAAAATTAGCTCGCTGATATTCAGCAAACTCGTTTTGCTGAAATTACTAACTTTTTTGCAAGCACGCTCCTGACTAAAAATTTCCTGAAACAAATTTTTTTACTGACTTTTTTTTAGTGTAGTCACTTCCCTACGGGGAAAGGGAGCGGTCCCAGATGACACGCAGGATAGGTCCCAAGGGGGCGGAGACCGGTCGCTGATCGGTCTTTTTGTTTGAAAGAGACATATCACTTTAACATGGTGTTGTCATTGGAAATGACCAATTGCCACAGTTTAGACACATTGTGGCAGTAAGGTGGTGTGTCTAAAAATAACTTTTCAAATAAACTAATAAAAAATTAAGAATTAAAAATAATCTACTTGGCGTCGAAGTAGGGCTCGATAACACAACCTTCTGCTTGTAAGGCAAACGCTCTACCATTTAAGCTAACGTTGCTTATGCGTGATGGCTGGCTGATGGTTAAGTTATGTTTTTCGTTTCTGTTCAAATAAAAAAGAGAATAAAAAACAAACACACACACAGCAAATAAAAAAAACATGGCAAAGAAAAAAATAGAAAAGAAAACAACATTAACACACACACAAATATGGTGGAAGTGCCTTGAATATGCCCCCGATTGACCGGTCATGGGATTAGTCCCTTAATGGCAGTTGACTTGTTTTTTTCGTTGGCCAAAATTAAATTAAAAAATCAATTAAAAATTAGAAAATTACCTCAAAACCTATGATAATATAAATAAAAATTTAAAAAATTCGCCTTAAGTTACAAATAAAAGTTAAATGAAATACCAATTGTTAAAACTAAAACAGCTTTAACATTAAAAAAACGTTGAAAATACAAAACTTAAAATTTCTTAGCAAAACATTATAGAAATTTAAAATAAGGGCTAAAATAAGCAAATCGTGAAAAAATAAAGTTAAGAATAAATAAAAGAGTAAAATAAATAAAAAATATTTTTAAAAATATGCCGCGAATTTTGTTTTTATTTCGGTATCGGTCAAGTTTTTTTAAAAGCAACAGTGAAAATACCGGATCAGAAAATACTTAGAAAATTAATTCATTTTCTCTTGTTCATATTTGTACTAATTTAGTAATATGCCTTCGGTTGACCGGTCACGGGATAGGTCCTTGGAGGGCAATTGACTCCTCATTCCCCGTAGGGTTGGTTTTAAAGATATTGCAGTTTTAAATTCTCAAATTCTCTCATATTCAAAGATGTTTGTGTACTTTGAAACCATACTTGTGACTAGTTAATTGAATCGACCAATTAATTGAGTATTTCATTGGCATTACAATTGACCAATGCCAATGAAATTTTTTGGCATTACAATTGATCAATGCCAATGAAAATTTTGTTCAATTGGCATTGTTCAATGTCTAAATGCTCAATTATAATTGAGGAAAAAAGCATTTGTTTTCATGTTTTTGTGAAAGAACAAATTAAGAAAAAAAAAATAAAATTTCGCGTATTTCTTATCTTATATTCGCTATTTCGTCAAGTTTACATTACTAGAGGCTGATCCATCTAGACGGACCAGTGTTAAAGAAGAGTGAACAGCAGTATACTTGATACAACTTGATAAAATAGTGAATATTTTAAATTTTTATGGCTCTAAAATTTTACATTCTTCTCTTAATTTCCTTTTTTATAAAAGAAGCATTGTTTTTTGCTCTTTTCTTCAATTATATGTACATTTCATTACCATTGGGTGTACATTTCATTACAATTGCTTCAATCAATGCTAATGCCAAAAAATTTCATTGGCATTGCGGTAATGAAATTGCTTGGCATTAGCATTGATATCAAGTAATGCCAATTAAATTTCAATGCCAATGAAAAATTCCCAAGTATGTTTGAAACAAGAGCCAATGGTTGATAACTAATGCATTTTCAAGTACTACCAAGAACTATCATCAAATTGTCTTTAAGGGGTTCTCTCTAGGTTGCAATATAACTAAAATCTACATTATAATCTAGAGATAAAGATATTCTGATGATAGTGCTTGGTAGTACTTGAAAATGCATTAATTGTCAACCATTGGTTCTAGGAAAGTTTTTTCATCAGTTTTTGCTCTATTTGATGTTAAATAAAATTGTAAATTCTATTTGGAATTTGTCATATTTCATCTTAAAACCGAACAAAAATAACACTCACTGTAAAAATAAAAATGTTCATTGAATTTTAAAAATTTTTGTTTAGTTTATAGTCGTTACTATTTCTATATTATTGCTTTGCAAATATTAATCAGAAAATTGTAATTTGTCTCCATTGCATAAATGCATATTTACTGGAGAACCGTTGGGAATTTTTACTTCAATAATTACACATATTTTTGTAATCGAGAGAAAAAATAATTTTTTATTAAAATATACTTTTACACCAAAATTATTAACTGTAAAAACCAGTAGTTTTTACATATTTTGTCAGTTGTTTTAATTTTTTTGTATTTAAAATTTGTCAGTAAATTTTATGACATTGCTAGTTATTTTCAATGCATTTAGTTATTTTTCAACAGCTAAAAATAACAATATTTTTAGTTACTTTAAGATAAATACCTTTATACTGCATATACCTTTGTTTTAACTATCATTTTCAGTAGATTCTACCAACAAACTTTTTGAGCGTAGAATTGTAGAAAAGCAATGACATATTAACATTTCGGCAATAATTTATTTCCTTGTGACTTTAATTGACTTGGTTATTTATGTATTTTATAAATTAAACAAACTTTTTATAATTTTCGAAAAGACTTACCGCTAAATTCATAAACGCTTTGTAGAATTATAAGAAGTTTATTAAACAAATTTTGTATGAAAATTTGGTTTTTTAAACCTTCTATAACTCTACAAGCGTTTCTGAATTGAGCGGTTGAATTGCAATTCAGTTTATTTAAATAATTCGGTGTTTCATTCACCCAGAAAACAGATTCGGTGCTGATAACTCCATTTGTTGCCAATCGAATGGTTCAGTTGCATCAAATGAATTTTTCGTTTGCGGCTACCGAATTATTCTTAATACAACTGAAATTCCGTTGTCACAGTCAAATTATTCTTGGCTCAATTGGTTTTCTATTGCCACAACTGCAAAATTCGGCTACCACATCCGAACCATGCGATTGACTACAAATGGGGTTATCAGAACTGAATCTGTTTTCTGGGTGTTTAGTTTAATTACTTGAAGGTATAATTTAATAAAAACTTTCTAATAATACTGGGACTTGATATCACCGATACTGGGTGGAAAATGGTGGTCAAAATGTGTAAAGGCCTTTAAAAGTGGTAAAACTGTGATCTCGATTTTTAGACAATTTTTTTTAAATTGATTTGACTATTTTTGCAAAAAATAGAAAAATCATCTGGCAGCCCTGACTATAACGGAAATATTATTTCAAATTCTAAATATAAATATGCGTAAACTAAAAAAAATATTTTTGGTTTTTCTCGAGTTACTCGATTAATCGACCAAAATTACCCGAGTTATTCGTTAAGCGATATTGGCCTTTTAAATTACTCGAAGAATTATTTAAAAGAAATTCATCGATTAATCGCGTAAAGGTTAACCGATTGAATACCCCAGTCAATAGACATGGTTAGTTTAGTGTTTTTTGACAAGGGAATTCCCAATTCAAAAACTCTAATCTATACACAAATTATCAACCCCTGCTCTAAGCAAAATTGCTCCACAAGACTTATTTGATCCAACCTAACGTACTTATATACTCATACATACTTACACTCTTAAATACTTCTAAAGTAGAAAATACTGTTAATTAGATTACATTATTTCATTATATTGTACGAGTATTGCTTAAATTGTAACATTTTAACTCCCCTATTTTTAAATAATAAAAAAGGACTTAACTGCAATTAATGTTTTCACCCCCTAATATAAGGAAATTCTGATCGGAAACAGGATTAAATGAATATTTTATATGCCCTTATGAAATTCGTTCTTCCGTCTATTGGAAACCGATAGCGACTTATGATGGCAAAAATAAAAATTAAGAATAAACTACAAGAATCCAGTTTTAAGTGTGTACATATTTCTTTATTTTCAGATAAAAGTCGTTAGATTTAACATTAATACACATTTCTAGATTTAGGGCTTTTTTAAAATAAAGACAACGACCTTTAAATAAAGTTAATAAATAGGGCTCGGAAGTTCATTCACTTATTAAAGTGTCTTATGTACATAAAATACTCGTACACTTATAAAAAAAAGTTAGTACAAAAGTCTGTTAAACGCTTTCTGGCGCAAATGAACTGATTTTTGCTGTTATTTTGTCTTAAAATTTAGGATTGAACTAATATTTTTGTAAATCCCATTTAGCACAACAATTACTTTCATTCGTATTTGAACTAACTTTGCATACTCATTTTTAGTAATTTATGTTTCTTAATTTTACAAATTTTTCAGCTAATTTAAACCCCAATTATTTTCCAAAGTTTATATTTTTGTGTCTGCTATAAATATCACATAGAGAAAGCGCTATATTTTTATAATTTTTTATTGTATCACAAAATGGCTTTTATCTCGGAAACTAAGCGAGATAGAGCAAAATGGACAAAAATTCGATAATATGAACTTATCAATCTTTATAAGCCACCTATACTCTCAAAAATAAATATGAGCCAGTCTCGGGACAGATCCGTAGAGCCCAAAAACCAAGACTGTTAGCGACATTTTAGCAGTAATTTTCAGTTAAATCAAGTAATGTTTCTGTTGAATTTAGCTCAAATTTCTTAGCTAAGTTAACTAGAATTGTCTGTGTATTTAGCAGTGTGTAAAATTTAGCTTACCTAAGTTTAGCAGACCATAATTCTCAACTTCATTGAAAATTCTCCTGGCGCAAATACAGGTACTATTTCCTGTTATTTTAGCAGAATTTTGAACTATTTGTACAAGATTTTTTTATGAGTGTATGTATTCAAACCCGAAAAATATGCATTTAAAATTTTTATTTTTCCCTTCGAAATTTGGAATATTATAAATCTAATTTCAGTATTTTTTGTTTTTCAAAGTGGCTAAAACATTGAAAATTACCATAATTCATCTCAGAAAGCATATAATTGATTTTTTTCTTGAGAAAAGTATCAAAAAATTATTTATAAATTTTAAAAACTTTTTAAATTTATAAGTGGTTTATAAAACAAATTTTTCATACAAACCAACTCCGTGGGCCAAATACGGTTTAAATACTACTATATATTAACAAATCATGCCATTTTGTTGCAAATTTTTAGGTTTGCAAAGATATTTGAGTATCGCTGTTCTCCAACTAACGCCAATAAGCATCTATTTACATAAGCCCTTCCGAGCCCTACTTATAAACAATAATATGTTAGATAAAACGAAATAAAAGAAAATTTAAATTGGATTTCATTATAAGGTACAAAGAAATTTAAAAAACATAATCAAATAAATTTAATTTATGGCAATTTAACTTTATGTTATATATAAATTTGGAATCCTCCAATTATTTCTCTTAAAGAAATATTGCCAATAAAATTTTAAAAACCTTAAAAACATCGAAATATATTTAGAAGAAAATTGAACTCTATTTTCTAAGGATATTTCTAGGTTTAATATTATTTATTAATTCTTTTTCAGTGGATGCCTCAATTTCAAATTTCAGATTTTTAGCTTAAAGCATTTGTATAGATCACGTCTGGCAAAACTATGACACGCGTGTCAGTAGTGGCACGCTAGTGGATTGTAGGTGGTACGCGACGTTTTGTTGGATATTTTCAAAAAATTAAACTATTTGAAGACCAGCATAAAATTCAGTTAAATGTTAAATTTCGCTACCAAAATGTGAGATTTAACTCCATAATGGTGCAGATAATAGAGCTTGTAAATCGTCTTTTGAAATTAATAAAACTCTGTATTTCCACTACTTTTTGTTTAAAGAAATATGGTTAATACAGAACTTGCAAATTCGATTATCATAAAATTGTGGGAAAATTTCTTAAATTCTTGATTGAAAGAAGTTTAAATGTTTCGATGACAAAAACCCTCATAATCGGAGAACTAAAAAGTAACAGAAAATTGCACAAAAATGAAAAAAAAAAATTAAGTTTTTTTAAGGGAAAATAGGTGCTACGAATTAACCCTCAATGAAATAAAGGCTGAAAATAAGTTTCATAATGAAATAACCCCCTTTGTTGGAATTTGAAAATGTGTTTTGATCGTGTTTCGTAGAGCCATTTCATCTGAAATAGAAATTTCTCTTTTCAAATCCATAATATTCGCTTTTTATTCATGATTATGGTGATAAAAACCGCACGATTTATTTTAACAAAATCAAATTTGTGCCCGAAGCATATTTTTCAACTAGTTTCTTACGCACTTAATTATATTTGGCGCTCAATAATTATACTTTTTTTTTAACAGAAAAAAAGTTTGAACATTATTCCACCAAAAATGGAATAATGTTCAAACTGTTTTAATTTTATTTCATTGGGGATTTTTTCATAATGAAATAATCTCAATATTTAAAGAATAAATAAACCCCCAAAAACTAAATAGCCGTCAAATCTTTTTACGTCATTTCTTGGACGTTATTTGATTTTTCCCTTTGGGGTTTATCCCTAGCGCTGATAAATATTCTAAATTTAAGTGATACTTCGCCTAAAACTATGTATAGATTGATAAAACATTCAAATTTTGTTAAATTTTTGACAAAATAAGCAATTTTTGTAAAATGTCCTGGAAATAAGTCGCTCCAAACACAAACTCGAATTACTATTTTTCCAATTTATATATTTTTTCTTTAATATCAACTATTATGTGGTACAAATAGCAATCGGCATCTCCAAATTAGGCATTTTAAAAATCTTTAAAATTAATTTAAAAAAACACGTTTTTGCATTTTTATCAAATTCGTGGGTCATTTTGGATTCCAGGCTAAAGTCGGTTAATGATATCCGATGAAGTCAAAACTCCATATCTGAATCATTTGACACGCTTAGTAAATGAAAAAAAAAATTTATTTATAAATTTCGAATTTTGGGAATTTTTAATAATAATACACTTTTTCCGAAATGGGACATTTTCGTCCAACTTTAAGCACGGGTTAACGTTTTCCAAAAAAAAAAATGATTTCTTCCATTTGGGATCATTTCCAATAAAACTGGGCTGTGTAATGAACGAAAATCGACAAATCATTATAAGGGACATCCAAATATATATATGCAGCATTTCGTATTAAATTTTCAGTGTTGTTAACTTTATTTTGAAATCGCTAAAAACAAAAAAAAATTTTTCATGTTCAATTCACTGTCATTTTAAGCCTGACTACCATTTCTAGATAAAAATAATCCAGGACTTAAAGAAATTTTGTACGATTTTCAAAAATATACAGCTTGTATAGATCCGATCAGTACTCGCTAAGTTTAACTATGTAATTTGATAAAAGGTCGATATCGCTAATTTTTCACTTAAGCCACGCCCCCTTAAAAAAAACAGACATTACGCTAAAATTCTACACAATATTCTAGACTACGTATTTGCCTTTCGGGGCGAATTTAGCTACTATTTTGATCTTTAAAAATAAAGGCAACGGGAATAAAATTAAGTAAAACTTGAATCGTTCCTATTACATTTTCCACCACTGTATAAAATATATTAGAGTTCGTCATAAAAATTTGATTTTCGGATATCAACACTTTTTTTAAAGGTTTTGCATAGAAAAAAATAATGGCGGTTTTTTTCTTTTTATTTAAACTTCTTCCACTGGCGCAAGTCGGCCAAAAACGCAGATTTTAAGACCCCCTTTCCTCCAGAGCAAAAACAGCTGCATTTATAGGATATCTGAATTCACCATTCGATTCTACAACAAAATTTAATATAAAAAACTTTTATTTTGCATTTTCAAAATATCCCAGATAGCCATTAGGGTAAGTCGAAAATTCACTTTTTTCAAAAATTTCTAAAAAGTTGCTTTTTTATTACACGCAGCAATTTCAGATTGAGTACATGGGTACAAAAATTTTGGATATACCGTGAACCGTTAAAAATTTATTAGCTATTCAAATTTTGATTTATTCAATATTTGTGCTAATTAAAATGCTGCTTTCAGTACTCGCTGCCACATTATAAATTTATTTTTTAGTAAAGACAATATAATTTGTAAGTTTTGTAATGTTTCTTACAAAGATTTTTTTTATTACACATAAATAAATAATAATTAATTCATACCACTTCTATCTACTACGGATATTGCTAGAGCATTTAAATTATCCTTATTTTTCAATAAACACGAATTGTTCATCAGCGAAATTCGACCAACTACTTAGTTGCTCGTGTAAATGCTTCTAGATTGAATATTGTTAGCTGTTTTCATTGCATTTAAATAACTTTTGTGAGTTGGCCACTCATTGGCATTAAAAATCATAAAAGAAACATTGGGTGCGTTCGGCAGATACAATTTGACAGTCAACAGTTCTACAACAGTTGTGCAACTATCTGCTGAACGACCTGGTCACTAACCGCTCAGTCTGAGCGGTCAGGTAGCGCTATCATATTTTGGTATCGTAAAAAATGTTTGCTACTTTTGATCAAAAAGTGATACATTTGTTGTTGTTGATTTAAAAAATTTTTTGTTTTGTATGAATGACAAATAAAAACATACAAATATAATTCAAAAACAAAAAATTTTAAAAATCAAAGGAAAATATAGAAAATATGTATTTAAAAACAGAACAAAGAAAACATCGTTCAGCAGAGTAAGTAATCACAAAGAGCTACAAGTCACCGGTATCAGTTTAAGGTTTCTCTGCCGAATGCTACCATTTACTCCATAATCAACTAATGTTTTTAAACTCTGAAGAGTAATAAAATCAAACGGTGTCTTAAAAATAACGGGGTCAAAATATGTTGACTGAGCAGATTCATCTCCAGCATTATTATATGTTATTGTTTCTTTATATACAACTTCAGAAAAATATTTTTCATAGAGTATTGCGTCAGTTTCATTGAGCAACCAATATGTTAAAATGGAATATTATTGTTTAATTAAGAATATTTAGGCCCGTTAACTTATCTCAATTTATACCCTGGTTAAGACCTCTACTAGCCTTAACCACTGGTAAACATATTTTTTGAATAACTTATCTAAATTTTAACCAAGCATTTCTTCTAACCAATGCTAAAATTTAACCATAGAAATTTCTATGGTTAAGAAACTTAACCAAGGCTATTGTAGAACAATTCACCCTACATAAGAAATTTTAATAAATTAAACTGGTAATGATGATTATTAAAAAAATTGAAAGCGCAGCTTTAACCAAACTTTGACTAAGAATCTTTTATGATATATATTAAACTTAAAAAAATTGCATCAGTACTTAAAAACGTGCATAAATTTTTGCTATTTCTGGTTCCTATTGGGAACAAAGAGCCACAAGGTTTCTGCGATAGCTTACAGAAATTGGCCTCATATAAGGAAATAGGAAAAATTTATTTTTTTATGGTTCAAGGAGCCAAAATCTGTCTTGAGTAATTAAAACCCAAAATAGTGATCAATATTATAACAATTTGACACGAATTATACACCTCTACAAAATGAAAAGTCGCTGTCGGTAGAAGGTTGATACATACTTTTAGTTTTTTACTTGCTGATTCCAAATCTCTATTCTCTAAGACTTTCTGTTACGATGGTAGTAAAGAATGAATTTTGTTCTCTAAAATACATAGGAAAACATGTTTAATTTGTGTACCGTTATAGGAAAAAATTCTTTTGGAACCCACTCTCAGAAAAACAATTATTCCATAAATTTTTGGTAACTACATTTAAGAATTTGGAATCAGCGTATAAAATTCAAAATGAATCATGTATCAAAGCTCAAACCTCTGAAAGTTTGTTGAGGTGTGTTATCAAGGATTTGCAGAATTTTGGTACACGTGAAGTACAAGACTACTGAATTTGATTCTTAAATATAAAAAAGCGCATAGAAATCACTCTCGAATTTATGAAATGTGAACCAATCATGTTTTAAATATTTTAAAAGTATGTGAGGAACCCCTGGACAACCCACAGTTTTGACTCGCAATTACAAAAAGATACAAAATCATGCAGAGCGATTATTTCTCTACTCACTTTGATGTGCTGATCGCATAAATTGCCTTAATTTAATAATCTATCACAAAATTTCCACTATTTATACCCTACACCACTATGTGGTCAGGGTATTAAAAGTTTGTGCTGATGTTTGTAACACCAAAAAATATTGGTCCTAGACCCGCCTTATAGTATACCGATCGGCTCAGAATTTTTTTCTATTTCGATTTAACGATGTCCGTCTGTCTGTCCGTCCGTCCGTCTGTCTGTCCATGCATTCTTGTGCGCACTCTACAGGTCGCAAATATTAAGATATTTTGATGAAACTTGGTACACCGACTTATGTCGGCCCAGGGACGACGCCTATTGATTTTGGTGAACATCCGTCCATGTTTAGACCTAGTGCCCATATAAGGGTCCTACCAAAATTGTATTGTTTATACGTTGCAGGTCGCAAATATTAAGATATTTTGATGAAATTTGGTGCACAGACCTATATTGGCCCAACAACGCAGCCTATTGATTTTGGTGAATATCGGTGCATGTTTAGACCTAGTGGCCATATGAGGGTCCTACCAAAATTATATTGTTTATACGCTGCAGGTCGCAAATATTAAGACATTTTGATGAAATTTGGTACACAGACTTATATTGGCCCAATAACGCAGCCTATTGATTTTGGTGAACATCGGTCCATGTTTAGACCTAGTGCCCATATAAGGGTCCTACCAAAATTATACTGTTTATACGCTGCAGATCGCAAATATTAAGATATTTTGATGAAATTTGGTACATAGACCTATGTTGGCCCAATAACGCAGCCTATTGATTTTGGTGAACATCGGTCCATTTTTAGACGTAGTGCCCATATAAGGGTCCTACCAAAATTATACTGTTTATACGCTGCAGGTCGCAAATATTAAGATATTTTGATGAAATTTGGTACACCGACCTATGTCAGCCCAAGGATGAAGCCTATTGATTTTGCTTAACACCGGTCCATGTTTAGACCTAGTGCCCATATAAGGGTCCCCCCCAAAATTATATTGTTTATACACTGCAGGTCGCAAATATTACGATATTTTGATGAAATTTGATACACAGACCTATGTTGGCCCAAGGACGAAGCCTATTGATTTTGGTGAACATCGGTCCATGTTTAGAACTAGTGGCCATATAAGGGTCCCCCCAAAATTGGCTTGGTTACAAACTGCAGGTCGCAAATATTAAGATATTTTAATGAAATTTGGTGCGCTGACTCACATTATAGAAAATTTTGACACAAGCCCCATTTTAACCCATTCGAATTTCGGATCCAAACATTAGTTGGCTTTTAACCAGACTGGTGTAGGGTATTTGTATAGTCGGCATGCCCGACTTTAACCTTTTTACTCGTTTTTTTTTAATTTTATGCGCGAATCTTTTCGCGGTTGTCTCGATTAGTTCGAAAAACTTAGTAATAGTTAAAATAATCCACTTTTATTTTATAGACTTACCAAATGGATTTAATTAAATCACCTCTCGTAGTATGCAAAAAGACACAATCATTTTATAGCATTTAACGACCGCGAATCTTAAAAAAAACGACGTGGTCAAGTTTATTATTTTTTTTATGGCCAGAAACGCACAAAAAACCGCGAGAAAAACTTTTAATTTTCTCGTATTGAAAAAAAAATTTTTTTTGTTATTAATTTTTGTTTTTCCTTTTGTTTTTATTCTTTCATTTCATACTAAGGTTAACTACCCAGAGTTAAAATATTGATAAGTTATTATGGTTAAATTTTCATAGGGATAAATATTTAGTATTGGTTAGTTACCCATGGTTAAGGTAAAGTTAACTGCTCGAGAAAAGTTAATGGGCCTTAGTTGAATAAAAATAAAATCAACAACTAAATATAAAATGAAAATTTGGATTGTTTTATTACTTTTTACGAGGTTAAAATTATTTTTTCACGACAATAAATTTCACGTGAAAATTGTGTATGGTTTGTTTTCTTACAAATTCAATGTACAATTCAATGTATTTTTCTTGTGAAATAGTGACATTTTGTGTTTATTGTGATTGTGTCTTTCTAATAAAATAAATTTTTTTTTTCATTTTTAGAATTTAAATTTAAAGTTTGACTGAAAATTTTCCCCGTGAAAAACAACTTACGGTGCTTTACTACAAAACAATGTTTTTTAACATTTATGCCAATAGAATTTGAATGCGAAAATGTTTGCAGCATTTTCCTTTGCCAAAAATTCTTTTTCATTAGTTTATTACAATTTTTTTTCCTATTTGATTACTTAATAACGGGTCACGGTATATCAACAATTTTTGTATCATTGTTCTCAGCAGGGAATACATTTTCATTGTATGTATGTAATAAAAAAAGTAACCTTTTTGAAATTTTTTAAAAAAGTGGATTTTTGGACCACTAGAGTGCACTCTAATGATCTATCTGCTGTATTCAGAAAACGGAAAAAAATGTTTTTATATTAATTTTTGCTGTAGAATCGAATGAAAAAGTCAGATTTTCCAGAAATGCAGCCGTTTTTGCTCTGCAGAAAATGGGTCTCCAAATCAGCGGTTTTGGCCGACTTGCACCAGTGGAAGGAGTTGAAATAAAAAAAACGCCATTCTGTTTTGTTGAAGCAAAAACTTAAAAACAAATTAGGATATCGCAAAATCAAAGAAATTTTAATATATTTTTGACGAACTCTAATATACATATCGCGCTTGATCAACAAGAGGGTATTAACTCAAAATTTTAAAATTTTCAGTAGAGGGGAAAAACTATTTGTGGTTAAATTTCAAGAGAGTTTGAAAATCCGAATACATCGTAGTAAGCAGATTCCATTTGAAAATATTTTTACATTGTTTTTCTCTTAAATTTTTGCAATTATTGGAAAAAAAATCTATTTTTTGAGTTAATACCATTTTTCTGAAACTTTTTGTATATATACAGGTAGCCACTACACTATCACGGAAATGGTCTCAAATGTGGTTTTCGAGATGAAAGAATAATCGGAATACGTTGAAATTTTTACAATAGATAGCTATTGATGTTGTTAGTTGATTTCTTGCTATAAGTGAAATTTTCAAAATTTTTAGTTAATACCCTCTTGTTGATCAAGTGCGATATATGCATATTATATATGTTACATTGGGTATGAATGGGTCAATTATTTAGTATATAGTAAAAGATATCACTTTAAGTTCTTTCTTGCCTCTTAACACTTAAATTATTTTACAAATTTGAAAAACAATGACCTTACCACAATTCACAGTAAAGTTCTTCTTTTG